>CM021744.1:15556708-15615914 GCA_011075105.1 Heteronetta atricapilla
GCGCGAAGGGGCTTCCTTCAGCGCGAGAGCTCGCCTTAACGAAAAACAAACAAAGCGAGTCACTGCTGCCCGAGAAAACTCGCTGTCAGGATGTCCAGACCGAAGTGTGCCTGGATGCCAGCAGATACCTGCGCGCTGCGCTTGTATCCCCAGGGACCTGCATGGCCGACTGGCCAACGCGTATTTTGAGAACGTTATCATCATTTGAAATGGAGTCTTATTTTGTAACCTCCACACACACCCCCTTCCTTTGCACCTCTCGTCTGCTTGTGACAAAAACTGGTGTATGTCTGAACACCTTCATTAAAGGACTCTACAGAATTACCAGAATGGATGCATTTCCTTCAACGTAAAATATGTTTCTTTTTTTTTTTTTTCTTTTCTTTTTTTTTTTTTTCTGCTGTCAGAGCGGTTGTGGCTGTGGGGGACGTGGTCTGGTCTCGGGGAATCAGGTTACAACTTGGCTTCGTCTTGCTAAAACCTCATTAAGTGACTTCCCAAACCCATTCTGACAAACATGACGTGCTGATTGAAAGGGACTCTGGTACACTGAAACGTAAGGGCGCTGCCAGGCTGTCTTTGAAAGCCCAGGTTTCAGCCCTGACTACTGCCCACGACGAACAGTGAGCGAGAACCTGCAGGGCCCTTGGGCGGGTTTGGCTCTCCCGTTCCCGTGTGTGGCACCCAGCACTGCCGCGTCCGTGCCCCATCCCTGCCGGGGGCGTTGGCCGACGGGCACCGTGCTAGGCACACCCAGCCCGCTGCCGGGCCGCGGCTGCCCTGGGCCCGGACTCCCTCCGGGCGGGACGGCCGCCGCCAGGCCCGGGGCTCCGCGGAGCAGGCGAGCTCCGGGGGCGGGGCGGCCGCCCGCCCTCGCCGGGCACTTCGCCTGCCGCACGGGCCCGGGGCGGCCGCTCGGGGGCAGCGGGGCCCAGGCGGGCGCCTCCCGGAGCTCCGCCCGCTGAGGGCGCGGCCCAGCGTTCCGCCACGGCGGCTTCCGGGCCGGCAGGAAGCGGCGGGCCGGGCCGCGGAGGGGCTCGGCTCGGGGCGGGCGGCGCCATGGCCCGCAAGAAGCTGCACCGGCCCATCGCCGCCATGGCCAAGAAGATCCGCGAGTACCGGGCGCTGAAGGAGCGGCCGCGGGACTCGCAGCGCTTCGCCCTGGACTACGAGAGCATGCGGCGGCCCCTGACGCAGAAGCGCCTGCCCGCGCTGGCCTGGCGGGACGCGCGCAGCGAGAGCCGCCTGCTGGCGCTGCTCTGCCGCCTGCCGCGCTTCGGCGTGGGCCGCACGGTCACCCGCAAGTCCTGGCTCTGGGCGCACGACGAGCCCTGCTACTGGGTCATCGCCAAGGTCCGGGCGGACTACACGGCCGAGGTAACGGCGCCGGCCCGGCTGCGGCCGCGGGGCTCCGAGCGGCAGCCGCCGGGCCCGGCCCGCCGTGCCCAGAGCCCCGCCCCGCTGCCGAGGCCTCCCTGAGCGCCTTCTCGCTTTCTTTGCAGAACATGGACCACGGCAAAGCCTGGGGATACCTGACCTTCCGAGGTAAGAGCACCTCGTTTGCCCGCAGCGTTTGGGGAAGGCGTCTGTAAGCAGCACCAGAGAGCGAAGCGCGTGGGGATGGGGGAGCTGCAGGAAAACCGCAAAGTTGTTTTGTTTTTTTTCTCAAATTTATTAGCGAGAAAAAAGTTCTCATTTTTTTAGTTTCAAATGTAGCCCTCACGTTGCCATTCTAAGGAATATTATGGGAAAGCCAGTGCACCTTGGCCATGGGGAAAGACACTGCACTAGCAAAGTACTAGATGAGGTGCCAGGCTGCTTTCAGACTTCAAAAGTGAGACATGGAATGAACACGAGGACATTCTAGGTAAAATCATCAGTGAAACAGGAGTGTTGGCAAGTAAACTTACATTACCAGGACTTTAAAATAATATGTAGAGTTGTATAAGGGAATTTCCCTATTTTTAAAGCTCCTTTAGAAATGTAACTTACTGGAGTTTCTGAAACAATTCTCATCAAGCTTCATTTAAGCTTTTAAAGTTGATAGTTATTTTTAACATTAAACTTCCCAGGGAACCTTCATCAGTGTAGAGATCAATTGCTCTCATTCTTGCCCATGGTAAATAAAACAGAGAGAAGCAAAGTGATTTTTATATTACAAGTCATGACTTCTGGTCAGCACAGAACAACTTGCCTGATACCTTTTCAGTCTGTTCCTGTTCTGATTTCCAAGGACAGAAGTGGGATCCCGTAGTATAGGCTGAACGTACTATGTGATCTTTCAAAAATTTCCTTTACTCTTGCCTCTTGTAGCATCTGTGATACAGGAAAGCTGACACTTGCTGTGTTTCCTGGAAGGAGTCTGTTGTTGAGAGCACTGACCACTGGTGTTCATCATCTTTTCTCAGGCAAAACCGAAAAAGTAATGAAAGAAATTGACGAGGTCATGTACCATGACTGGCGTATGGTGCCCAAGCATGAGGAGGAGACCTTCAAGAAATGCACCCCAGTGACAGAGGAGACCATTCGGTACCTTCCATTCCCGCCTCTGCTCCGAGCCATGATCCTTGCTCAGTGGCAGAAAGAGGGAAGAGAAATCACAGAGGAGCCACTGATTGATCTGAAGGCCGTGGCCTCTCACCTTGAGGTAGCGAAGAAAAAAACTACAGGGACATCAGTGTAAAGTCTTGTTCTGTCACCTGAGCTTCCCCCATGCTCTTGCTGTGTGTGAACAGCACATCACCTTAACGAAGACCCACTTGCCCACTGTGGTATGGTGGATTCAGGTTTCCTATTCTTCTCCACAGGACTGTACGGTAACCTCATCTAAAAGGAAAGGCGCAGAAACACTCAGATTTTTTTTCCATAACTTTGGTCTCAGTCAGCAGAGGAATCTTCTTGGTTCCCTGTATATTCTCTGAATGTGTAGCTCCTGTCACCCAGCTACAATTCTCTGGAGTACAGTTTCCTTACAGCCTGAAAAAGGGTTTATTTTTTTTAAATAACATTTTTCAGGTAGTTTAAGTACCTTCGTAAATCACAGAAAAATAACTAAGAATATCACTTTGTTTCCCAGAGCTGCGTGTAAACGTATCTCTCAGATTAAATAAACAATTTCATGTTTCCACAGTACATTTCGAAGAAAACTTGATTTTTTTTTTCCAATGGCTGGAGGACGTCATGAGTAGTTGAGGTGCAAATGCAGAACCTTTAGTGTGGTGAAGGTATCACAGAAGCTGTTCAGGTTAGTAACCTAGCTTCCTGCAGCAGTAGCTATTCGGCACTTTTGTCTGCTGCAGTAAATACTGAGAGTTGCTGTTCTATTTGCAGCAGCATACTAAAACCACCAATGAATTCACTGAAAGCAAGTAAAAACCGGACTCTGTGCCCTTCCCAGTGCGTATGGAAGGCTGGGATGGCACAGTCATGTGTCCACAGCTACCAGAAGGGGGTTGTCAACAGCCAGGAGCAAATGGGTCAACATCAGCCACCTGCACTTGTATGGGGTTCCTCTCCAAATCCTCTCCAAAGGCTCCTGAAAGTTTAAGGTGCCATGGGATGAGGGTTAAAAGCTGGTCCTATGGCAAGGCACAAAAGCTGGGAAGAACTGAGCTCTCCTTCCTCTGCTGTGAAAGCCCAAGGCAGGAGCTGTGAAGGGTACACACTAGTGCTGGTTCCCTGGCTTTGGAAGCCAGGAGAGCATCCAGTGGCAGAAAATCTGGTGTTGATAAAGACACAAATACTGTTACAGGCTGTGAGGCCTCCAGCTGCAGCTTGCTGTGGATGGAATAGTTTTTGTTTGTTTGTTTGTTTTCTATAGCCTCTTTAACCATGACTGCATTTGGATACAGTGAATGCAGCACAGCTCACCTACAGAGGAGGCTCCCCTCGGGCACTGTGCTCAAGGCAGAGCTGGCTCCTGAGGTTAAAGGCCTCCAGCATGACTCCTGGTGGGGCTCCTCTGCCTTTGGGAGGGCAGACCTTTCAGCTGGGATCATTGCAAGGGGTCCTCAGGTTCTCTGGGATTAACAGGTGTCTTTGGTGCTTTTGCCCCAGGGTCCCTCTGCCTGCTGCCCCTGCAGCTTTTCCTGCTGCTGACTGCTTCCAGAAGTTATGCTCAGCCTTGACAGCGTTCCAGGACTGGGACAACAGCATGGAGATGTGTCATGGAGTAAAACCAAGGGAACAAGCGTATGCTTAAAAACAGGCTCTCCCTCTCTTGCTCTCTCTAGGAAACAGCTGCTGCTCCATGGGGGAAGAAAGAATAAACTCAAACATCATTTCCAGCTCCAGGCTGGGCTGGAGCCACGGCAGGGCAGAGCAGGGAAATCCTGGGACATGCAGTACAGGGGACAGAGGAGCTGCCTCACCTACCTGCTTAAAGCATGGAGCACCTTGACCACCCCTGTCAGCCAGGGCTCCTGCCCTCAGGGCCTTTTCCAAGAGCTTGTTTATTGCTTCCAACATGCTACAGATTCACTTGGGTCCTGTAAAGCTTGGGACTCTTCCACTGGTCTTCATAGGGATTGCAGGTGGGAGGCCTAAATAGGCCACCATGGGCAGAGCAGTTAGTTACAAGTGACTGATGTTACGAGGCAGAGCCAAATGCTCCGTTCTCAAGCTACTGCACCAAACTATTTGTGTCACTGATACTACAGTGTACTGCTGTTTACAATTTTACACACATGCCCTAAGGATGCACAGGCAGTTAATGAGGAAGCAGACATAATTCAGCATCTAATTGTTTGGGAAGCCAGCAGCAAGGATCCTGCTTAACGCAGTTCACCCTACAGACTGACAAGTGGTAATTGGCAGTCAGTATTCATAATCCTACTCAAAATCATTTTCACTTCTTTTCTGTCACTTCTTATCTATTACTGCCACGTATATCCTTTGAATGAATTCAACTCTAAAAAATAAATACAAACTTGTATAAATGCTGCTGGGACTAAGAGGAGCAGACAAGTGTGATAAACTTACTTTCTGAAGCGTTGAATGTCACCGATTCCTACTGCACTTTGTGAACTACCACCCTGTACTGACAGGACATTGGTAACTTGAGCGCTGAAAGCTGAGACTTGCCCTGTTAACCCTAGTATCTCATCTGAAGGGGATTCCACATGGGCGGCTGTACATAGCCAGCAGCTGAACAGTCCTTTCTACCTTTTATTTCTGTCACTGGGAGAAGCTACACATTGCACTTGCCTCAAGGGCATGTGGCTTGCAGGATCAGCACCTCCTGGTCAAGTACAGTGAGTAATAAACATCTCATTTCTTGCTAATAAATTGCTAAATGGGGGAGCATTTGAACTGCCATTCCAACCATTTAAATATCATGATGTTATTAAAAGGCTGAGTAGAAATCCCAGTGCCTTTACAGGAACAAGACATACGGGCACTTGATGTTAACACATTTATTACATACAGAACAGATATGGTTTGTTGTTTGATAGCATAGGGGAAAAAGCATGGGAACGTATTCATACAGCGGTCTCTTTACAGAATGCCATCTTCTGACCAAACAGCGGAGTTTACAGGCCTTAAGACACTTCTTAAAATCCTTTTGTAACATACAAGATACTTTACATACATCACAGTGGAGATATGACAGGGAAGTGTGGTGAAGCCAGTCAGTTCTCACCTTGCTGCCCAGCAGCCACCAAATACTGACAGAAGCTGACAGCAGATGTTTCTACTTAGCTGTAACTACCTCTTACACATGTGCTTCTCTTGGAGGAAGACATGCATCCAACTGGAAAGGAACCTGTTGCTGGAGACTCAAGACCTGTTTCCTTATGTTGCCAGGGATCAGTGGGTGACAGAAGACCGAGTCACTTTTACTGCTAAAACCAAATACAGAACAAACAGTAAGAGGTAAGAACAGTGCAATTCTCTGTTTCGTGTTAGAGGTTCAACAGAGCTAACAAATTGGACTTACTATGCCTTGTTTTTACCTTAAATTAGGCCAAATTATGAAATTTTCTGGGCCCTAATTAACTGTTAGATGTCTGTGGAATCTGCTATGTAAATGTCTATCTTCTTGTTAACGTTAATGCATTCTGTGCTGTGACCTCAAGAACTTGTCCTAGCAGAAAACATTTGGGGAAAGTGAACAAGAAGTCTGGCATGGTCAGCAGTACCCCAGGGAGATGTTCCTGGTGAAACGTTCCCATTCTGCATGCGGGTGGCTGTTCCAAGAATCCCTTAGCCAAAAGCAAGCCAGAGATTCCAGTGTGTTGATGGCTGGAGGACATTGTCCAGCTGGTTTCCTACCTCTGCGAGGAGCGGTGCAGGTCCATGCATCACCAGCAATGCTCACAGGCAGTGGAGGCACGGCTGCGGCCCTCTACTTGGGTAGCTGAGGTCTCTGTCCTCTGGATGTGTCCTCTTGGTTCCTTGCAGAGAGGTACTGTGTGCCCCTGCCTTTTCTGAACTATGGATTCAAAAAGCCTTTCAGTGCTGCTGAATCAGGACAGATGTTACATGTTATAGCTTCTGCAGTGAGTACTATGTCCCTGCAGCACACATGTAGCTGTAGACCACAAGCCTTGGGAGCAGCCTGGGTCATGGCAACAAGCGCAGGACGCAGCTGGGACACATTCCCCAGAGATGGAGGTGAACATCCCTGTGAGACTGAGAATGCTGCACAGCTCAGGAAAAACAAGATGACCACCAGGATCTTCTCAATTCATCACTAAAAACATGCCCTTGTGGAGACAGGTAGGTCTCCACCGTCAGAAAGGAAGGACAAACCATTGCCTCCACATCTGGAGCTGCCATGCTCTGAATACAGAGCTTAAAACCACTCTCCCTGACCCTGATTTTTGCTGCTTCTCTGATAAGCAGGACACACACTTACAATCCCACAGCACAGCTTACACAAGGAGGGCAGTCAAAATTTCTCTCGGGGGTTGTTGTTCTTTTTAGGAGTCAGAGATGTACAGCTTTTCAAGCTACTTAGTAACAAAAATCAGTCAGTGCTTGTGATGTTAGGTAAAAGATGCTGGGAGATCTGGCCTCAATTCCCTTTTCCATGTGACCTCAGGTGAGAGAGAGCCTGTACACCTTGACTGCATCTACACACTTCCCTAACCTGACAGCCACCGTGTGAAAACAGCCACCCCCTTCCAGTAGGATGCCAGCAGTTCCTAGGATGGAACACATCCTTATGAGTCAAGGTAATCTCACCATGTTAATGCAGAATCCACAGTACACCAACATTACCTGCCCTCACCTGTAGTTTAAAAGCCAACAAATGCTATGTAGAGACAAATTTAACCTAAACCTTTCAGGCTCATAAAAAGAATGAGCTCAAGACTTCTTTTTTGCCTGGCATTTCTGGAAAAGGGAGTTAGTTAAAAGTATTGCTGCCTTTTCTGCTCTCAACAAGGTTCCAGTACCTCTTTGTTACCATAGCTTCCAAAGGCCCCATGGCCTCCCCAATCAAACACCTGCCGCCCATCAGGGGCTACCACACAATTCTCTCTGGATACATACAGTCACCCAGCATGCTACTGCTAAGACAACAGCAGCAGAAGAGGAGGGAGACTTCCCATCTGCTCGTATGGAGGATAGGTTCCCCACAGTAATGGCACTGCCACCTTCTCCAACCAACCAGCAGAAGTGCTCCTTTCTATTGAAGGCTCCTTGGACCTGGCAACTGTCAGTCTGGGGGATATTATTCTGTGCTTAAGTGTACTCTGTGCATAGTGGATAAGGTGAAAAGTCCACTGGTGAACTAGAAAGGATTTCTTCTAGTGTTGTAGGAGTTGTGATTTACCACCACTGCTTTGGCAGGGGACACCAGGGTGACATACTACTTCTCATGCAGGTGGGAGCAAGGCAACCTGCTGGACAACCACAGCCACCACCAATCCATCTCCCCAGCCCCAGGCAAAGTCATTGCACAGCTCTGGCTCCAAGCTTCACTTTATCAATGTGCTGCCATTTCTCTCCTTGTAGATGCCAGTTCTGGAGCAGAACAATAACCCAACCACGCAGAAAGCGCACAGGCCCAAGATGAAAGCTGCAAGTTCAGAGGTTAGAAGGGGGTGACAGTCCGAGGCAGGAGCCGCTGCAGTTGTCTGGGGTCGGTTTCCAGCAGTAGGTATAATGCAGACGTTCTGTATGTACATCTTGGCATTCAGGTGGGAGGAGGGACACTTACGTTGGTAGGAAAGGAGAAATTCTCACTCAGGGATATATGATACCTGCCACACAATAATGTGGCTCCTTTCTGCCTTAGAAAGTACTGGCTTCACCTGGGTGGCATCTCCTGCGTTCTCTTCTGTCTCATCATCTTCTCCATCCCCTGAAGAGAGAAAGCAGAGTAAGAAAGGCAGGGTAGAAAATCCCAAGTTGTGCTGCCCTGGAATTCTTCAGAAGAGGTGAATATCCCTGCTACAGTCTCTGCAGTCTGATGACAGACAGCATGAGTGCAGACCTTCCTGTATGCCTACAGAACATTTATAACAACATGGTGTTTTTCTGAAGCAGACCTATACGAATGGAACAAACTGTCTCTAGCAGTAGGGTAAACTGCCCTTCTGTTTGGGGAAGCCAACGTTTATGACACAGCGCCCCAGACCAGCATAGGTGACCACAGTGAGACAGCAATGTTTGGAGCCAGTGGCACAGATGGTTTTATTTTTTTCATTCATGCTGACTGCATGGCACTACTGGCTCAGGCAGGGGCAGGGTCTGGCAGCCTTGTGTTTGCCATCTGCTCCCACAGCAGGAGGTAGGAGAACAGCCTTGCTTTCCAGATGTCTCTCCCCACAGCAGTGATCTTTCTCTCTGTGATCGTAGCCCCACACCCCTTCCCATTCCAGATGCCTCCCACTGCAGGCACTCACCGATCCGGAAATCGATGTACCCTTCTCCTCCACTCAGCACTAGGACGTTCTTCAGCTTCTGCCCCTCGGTCTCTGTGGCTGCTGTGCTGGGGTTCTCTGAAGGGCTGTCCAACACACTCCCATTCAAGGTCGCGAGGACGTTGCCTGGGTCAGGACAAAGGTGCCATCAGTGCCTCTGCTCAACCCTCACGTACTTAACACACACAAACACAATTTAACACAACAATTCCTTTTGCTGATGAACTCTGGAAGACATTGCAGTTTAAACTACCATTGTCTGAGCCAGTGACATCTGTGTGGCACTGTGCTAAGAAATGGCACAGGTAAGCTTTTGCTGCAGATCAGCTAAAGCTCCTGCCACAGAATGGACAGCAGCACAAGGCCCCCATGAGGAAGGGCTGTGCTCATCCTTACCAGGCACGGAGACAAAGAACTTGACAGCATCACGGTGACCGTGGAAGCAGAGTTGTGCCTGAGCCATGGAGCAGTAGGGAATAAAACTGCTGGCAGATTTGTCGCTGTTGTCATCACCATACACGTGGATGACCCCACCAGAGCGGCTGCCTTCTCCAGAAGTGGGTGAGGTCTTGTTGGCTGGGGACAGGGAGAAGGAACATTGTTAATGATAGTTTTGGTCCCATGGGGTTCAGTGAAAGAGGAAACTCATGAGCCATGAAGGAAAACCTTTAAAAGTTCAAGTCTCTTTAAAGGTCTTATAGAATAGAATAGTTCCGGTGGAAGGGACTTACAACCATCATCATGTCCCACTGCCTGACCACTTCAGGGCTAACCACAAGTTAAACCATATCAATGAGGGCATTATCCCAATGCCTCTTGAGTACTGACAGCCATGGAACCTCATTAGGAAGCCTGTTCCAGTGTTTCACCACCCTTACAGTAAAGCAATTTTTCCTAATGTCCAACGTGAACCTCCCCGGGCACGGCTTTGCGCTGTTCCTGCATGTCCTGTCCTCAGTTACAGGGAACAGAGACCAGCACCTCACTTTGCACTTCCCCTCCTCAGGAAGTTGCAGAGAGCACGGAGGTCACCTCCTGGCCTCCTTTTCTGCAGGCTAGACAACTCAAGTGTCCTCAGCCCCTCCTCATAGGGGAGGCAGGCCTTCCAGCCCTTTTACCAGCTTTGTTCTCCTCCTCTGGAGGCTCTCTAAGACCTTAACACCCTTATTATATCGTGGAGCCCACCCAGAACTGCACACAATACTCAAGGTGGTGTTACACCCACACTAAATGTATCATGAGAATCACCTCTTTTGACCAGCTGGCTATGCTGTGTTTCATGCACAATGTGCTTTGCTCTCTTGGCTGCCAGGGCATGCTGCTGGCTCACATGGAGCCTGCTGTCACCAGCAATCCCAGATCCCTTTCTGCTGGGCTGCTCTGCAACCCTTTGTCTCCCAGTCTG
Organism: Heteronetta atricapilla; assembly: GCA_011075105.1. NCBI lineage: Eukaryota > Metazoa > Chordata > Aves > Anseriformes > Anatidae > Heteronetta > Heteronetta atricapilla. Next base: position 15,566,987 of record CM021744.1, read on the forward strand.
TTCCTGAGTCTGGCATTACTCTGTCCCAGCTGCAGCACCCAGCATTTTCCTTTGTGAACTTCATGCTGTTGCTGAATGCCCAATATTCCCACCTGTCCAGATCCTTCTGCAAGGCCTCTCATCCCTCAGGGAGTCAACAGCACCTCCCTGTTTAGTATCATCAGCAAACTTGCTGAGGAAGCACTCCAGGCCTGCATCCAGATCATCGATAAAAATATTGCATAGAACTGAGCCTAGAATTACGAGAGGGCTGTGATGGAAGAGACCACACACGACTATACAGTCCCTCTCTGTTACATTGGTAAATCCACTCATCATAAACTACATTTTTCTAGTATTTGGCTGCTAATGAGGTACACACCCCTGGAGGCTGTGGACAAAAGCGACTGGCATGCTAGAGAATGTTCCAGTGAAGGTCTCTTCTCTAGCAGCAATCCTGTCTAGCCTTCAGAAATCATTTCCTGCCCTAGGATCAGCCTTTGGCTTTGGTACTTAGCTGTGTAAGTGAGGGTTTCCACTGTAAACATGACACATTAAGGCCTCTTAATGTACACCTGGAGAATTATTGCTATTCTGGGAATTGGTGAAGTTTTTCTGTTTATCATAAATTCACAGAATGATTTAGGTTGGAAGGGACCTTAAAGATCATCTGGTTCCAATCCCTGTGCCATGGGCTGGGACACCTCCCACCTGACCAGGTTGCCCAAAGCCCCATCCAGCCTGGCCTTGCACAGGGATGGGGCATCCACAGCTTCTCAGGGAAACCTGTTCCAGTGCCTCACTACCCTATGAGTACAGAATTTCTTCCTTTTATCTGATCTAAACCTACCCTCTTTTAGTTTAAAGCCATTACCCACTGTCCTATCATTACAATCTGTGACAGAGCCCCTCCCCAGCTTTCCTTTAGGCACTAGAAGGCCACTATAAGGTCTCCCTGGGGCCTTCTCTTCTCCAGGCTGAACAACCCTAACTCCCACAGCCTGTCTTCATAGGAGAGATGCTCCAACCCTCTGATCATCTTTGTGGCCCTCTTCTGGGCTCATTCTAATACTTCTATGGTTTCCAAGTCGAGTCCTTTGCTCATGCCAAGCTCTGAGCACACAGGCTGTTGAAAGCAGCCTCGGTGTCTGGCTGAAGGCCTCTCAGCCCAGTCAATGTCACAGCAGTAGAGTACGAGTCTTCCTTAGTCCTTCAGTTAGCCTTGAAGCAGAAGATTAGCTACTGAAGCAATGAACATCAGACAGATATCTGATCACACAGATATCACCCACAGCTTCCAAGGATTTCAAAGTCAGCTCAGAGGCCTGCAGCTTTCAGGTCTGTGTTTTGAGGATGCGAATGTTTCCACTCACCAAGGAACAGAGAACAGTGCTCAGAGGTCAGGACAGGAGATGCTCTCCTTCTGCATGTACCCATAGTAGTAAACCACAAATAGTACTAAAATCATAAGGCTTTCACTTTCTATTTCCAGAGAGAACTGAATTGCTTAGGTAATTATCCATAGTTCTCTATGTTGGCTTGGGCTAGATTTCAGCTGTTAAATGGCTCAGGAACAATGGAGGTTTTTACCTAGCAGGCTCATGATAGGATGCTGAGGTAAGTACAAATATTTGGACAGAAGAATGAGAATTAATGTGTGCAGGGACAAGAATATCCCTAAGATGAAAGCTCTCTGCACACCTCTGTGCTTTACTCTAAGCATCTACAACCGGCTCAGCTCCTCTGACTGGCAGACAGGGCTGGTACTGGCATTTCAGGCTTCAGGCTCACTATCTGGCTTCTCACAGGGACCAATACCAGATGCTTTAAAAGGAAGAGAGACATGATAATGTTTCTGGACAGCCACAGGAACATCCTACAATGGGAAAAAATTGTTTTTTCTGACTGTGGAAAAGCTGAAGTAAGTATAAATCTGAATGGTGAACTCAGACCCTGCCTTAACTGGCACGAAACCAAACAATCTTCAGTATTTATCCAAGTCTCTCTTGTTAAAAGTCTTGGCTGATTATCTGCAGCTGTCAGGTGCCACAGCACCTACTACCACTGGCCTGGAAACTGATTGAGAGAAGCATGCTTGATAAACAAAGGATGACCACAGAAGACCGTGGAAGAACATTCTACTCCTGCTTCTTGGAACTGACTAAATCTTTACAATCTCCATCTCAGACTTGGCCTACCAGAACAAGAGAACTGATTCTGATGAAGGCTAAAGTACCTCTGACACACAGAAAAGGATTAATGGCTCATGAGATGGATAAAAACATTTTGGCTATGGGAAATGATGACATTTACATTACTGTCTCTGTTCACTTTTCTCATATGACTAGCTTAAAATGAAAGAGTGATGAGGAAAAATGGGTGGAGAGAACTAAATGTCAAGATGGAAGGGTAGAAAAGTATGACTGCTAAGGTGAGCGGGTGCAAAAGGAGTGCAAGCTGAAGGAAGGAGGCAGTGGACTTACCCCGGAGCCCAAGAAGTTGGCCTCGGTGGAGGACTACAGCTAGGTACAGGGAGGGAGTGGGAACACACAGGGGCACGGGAAGAGATAGGTAGGATGGGAGAGAAGAAAAAGGTGGTTACTGGGAGAAAATTCAGGGAGCAACAGAAATGTATAAACTTGGAGAAACCACAACAAGAGCTACAGGTTTGATCAGCTTGTACCAACACTGTTCTTGCTCATTTTACTCTTATTTTATGAGGATAAATATAGTATCTGAGACAGAAGAGGGTCCATGGTCACAAAGATCCATTGCTAAAGTTCCTAGTGAAAGTTTACAGCTTACCACATTTTTACAGAAACACCAAAAGGTAATTCAACTGGTTTACAGCAGAGAACAAGCTTAATTCAGGATTATGACAACAGCACCAAGAAAGAATGGGATCTGATATAGGGATTCAGAAGTGAGACAGAGTTTACAACGTACAGAGGACTCTGTCACTGGCTTCCTGGTGTCAGCCCCAGGGTCTTCAGCAGCCCTAGGAGACAACTTCATCTCTGACTTCAAGGAAAATTACAGCATATTTGCTCCTCTTACACAAGAGCTATTTGCTTCTCAGCTTTCCTACCACCAGTGGTGAGAAAATGTACATTTCACTGCTGTCCGTTGAAAGCAACTGCAGTCAACCTCAAATCCTACTCCCCCATTATATTTTGGAACAAATATTCCACAGAGGAAATTAGATGCTGACTGGGAGGTACAGAACAGAATTACTGAGAGCTTCAATTCAACTTCCAGCTCTAGATATGTGCCTATAAACTACTACTGCTAGGTCTCTTCACCGGGTTTAATTTGTGTTAGGATACTGATTTCTACTTGACTGATAAGAACTGAACCCTAATACGAGTAAACAAAGTTTTTCTAAGGTCAGCTACTGAAAAATACTGTCATAGAGATACTTAGATGTCTACAGCAAATAAAAATTTCCAGGGAGATCCTCCTGGTGACTCAAGAGCCTCCTTTTGGAGACTTGCTACAATTTCCAAGGCTTTGTTTCTCCTTTTTTCTAGTAGCTACAAAATCAGCTCACATCAGTCTGCTCTGTCAAAAGAGAAGACCGTAGAGATGGTAGAGACATCATTGGTGTCCCAAGAAAAATACAGCTTCAACTGAACTGAAAGGAACAGTAACAAATCTCCATTTGGTTTTAAATAGGCTAAAAACGTTCAACTGCACACTTAGTTCCATAATTAAGGAACAGTTAAACCAAGGGCAAGGTAACTCGTACTCAGGGCTCTTCTCTCTGAACACATCAATGATCAACAGTGTGTCAGGTTCAGAGAAACACGGCCAGAAAATATTAGCCTGCCAGGGCCATCTGCCCTACTGCACAAATAACACGCAAAAGCACTGTTCTTTTCAGGGGAACATGGAGCAATCTCTGATGAAGATCACTTACTCTCAGTCAGTGGAATGGAGATGACAACACCATTCCCTGTCCCCACCCAGAGACGATTGCCAGCAATGAGCAGAGCTGTAATCCGTACAAAGGAGAAGCCCAGTTTTCCAGTACCTAGGTAAGTGTGCATAAGAATTGTAGAGTTAGTTAAGACTGTAGGACTTTGGGCAAGGTCTTCTAATCAATTTTCATTTCTCTCTGATCTCAGTGAGCAACAGACTATTTACTGACAGTCCCTACTGCCTCACCTAGCATCTTGCTGACATAAGGCTCGATGTCAACATCCTGCAGATGTTGATGGCTGTGAGCATGGTAAAGCCTCAGGGTGGAATCCAGGCGGATGGAAACCCACACTCCATCTCCAATCCATGCCAGCTGTCGCACCTGGCTCTCGCGCCGAGGGTGGGCATCAAAGGATTTCTGAAATGCAAAATAGGTGGACCGGAGTGAGTTCACAAAAGATCTGCAGTTATCTGCACATACATTCTATTTTCCTCGACTGAGACTGCATGTTTGGGTTTCAAAGGCCTTGGAAGAAAATGTACTAATGCCAGAAGTTAACTATAGTATACAGAAAATCCCTTGTTTGAAATGAAGAGTTGCATGGCACAGAGTTGCATCTCCTCAGAAAACATGGTCTTTGCAGAGCACTTTGGGAGCAGAAACGTTTAGACACCAACCACTTTCAATGTGATTGGTAGAGAAGGTACAGACACACCTCAGTATGAATTCTGAAGATCAGCAAACTGCCTTGGCTCACTGATGTGAAATTCAGTTTCAGCACTTCTCTCTTTGCGCAGAATTATTCCAAGCACTGTTAAGTAGGCTGGTACTAACACCACTGTACTGAATAAATGTTTCTACCAAAATGCTGTAAAGCACAGACATACATTCGTACAGTACGTGATCCCATAGCATTAGTAAAGACAAAGAAAGTCCTCAGTTCAGACTTATCTAAAGATTTAAGCTCTGCAAAGGGAGGAAGGAATAAATACCTCTCTGGCAGACTGCATCATAAGATGACCCAGACTGACAGTTTGACAATTTTCATCCTACAGTCAGCAATGGACAATAAAAATGTTCTGCATTTCCACAGCATAAAACAGCTAGAAGAATAAATACAACACAAGTATGTGCATGCATACACATTTGCTCTCATACCTCAATCTGCATTGTTTTAGGTTGAATAACATGGATTTTGTTTTTGTAGCCACACCAGACTCTGTCATACACAACAGCCATGCAGCGGATAGAATGGTGAGTATGGCCAAGGTCCATGAGGTGGTAATTACTGAGATCCCACTGACCATCTAAGGTGAAAAAAACAAGCGTGAAAAACAATGCAACTCCTTCATGACATGTCAATATTTAACAGAATCCTCTTGCCTTTCTATTTATATCTAGGTAAACAGGCCTAGCTGATACTGAAAAGCTGACCTTGCTTACGTCTGTGATCTTCCCATCACCCCATAAAACCACTTCAGGCACAGCCTTACAGTTACCCAGCACATGCCAGTAACACAGTTTAGTAGGCTCTCCAACTCAGGCTAATTTAAACATCCTTTGACTGTAATGAAGTAAACACCCTTCCATAACAAGTACAACAAAAACAGACAAGTTAACAAGACTATGTGGAAACTTAAAAGGAAAAGAAGCATACAGTCTTTATGGTGAGGCTCTCTCATATCACAGACAGACATTATTACTTCCCCGAAGTGTCGGATCCAGGCTGAGGAATCAGATCTTCCTTCTCTTGGTCTTATTTGCTACCTAATCAGGCTGATGCTTTGTCTTTTGCAGACAGATTGCCTCTAGGTGATGAAGCATTATCATATTTCTGATGGGAACACTTTGTATGTGCCAATGGTCAGGACTGAACTCAGGAGAAAGGCTGAATTGAAAATTAAATTGCACAAAACCAGAAAATCTCTGCATTTCACCCTGGTTGATAAACTGCTACTCAATGAACAACTGAGTAATAAATTCTTAATATACAAATATTATTCACAACTAGCAAATTCCCATGAGCCTCAGGGTATGAATACAGCTTCAGAACTACTGAGGTTATAGGGAAAACAAAATCTCCAACGGCGAAGAGGACAAGAAATACAGAATTCAAAAAAGTATCTTGAAACTACATGATTAAGACATGTCAGGTTACTCAGATATCTTTATTTTTTCACAAGAAAAATGAAATGCCAAGTGCAATGTGAAGGCTCTATTTGTTTGGGATTTCCAGACTTCCAAAAAAATCCAGCTCTGTCTTCTGCATATGTAGAGACCAATTCCACTATTTATATAGGAAGATGCATCTCACCTGGAAAGCAGCAGGCCTGTTTGTACTGCACAGGTGATCTGCTCAGGAACCACTCCTCTGAGCTGTTTGGAGCTCCCTGTGTACGCGCTGTACAGTTGATTTGTGAACGCCCAGTAACACTCAGTATGGTCCAAATCTTGTAAAACATGCCTCAAACAACTGTATGGCATATGCGTTCTTAGAAATGTTACATTCACTCCACATATGCTTACACAGCACATACACACGTATTTTTTCCCCAGAAAACCTCAGGAAATTATGCTAAAGTATGCCTTGGATGTTTCAGGATAAGGGTTACGTGTGTATAATAGCTATGCATTTCAACCACGTTTGTACTCAAGCAAGCCAGCACCTTTCCTTCTTGACTAAGTACAGCATTTAATTCATTGCTGCACTCTTGGCCAGCTTATTTTTCTTTTATTATATCGATCTTTACCTTCTCCTCTGTGGAATATGGCTAGCGTTCCATCTGCCAAAGCAACAAGGACCCTTCCCTTCACATGCCTGAAATCACAGGAAAGTACTTTTACAAAGTCTGTGAAAGTAAAGAACTTAACAAATCCTTTTTAACTTCCACGCAAACCTTTATATTCTTTCTGCAATTCCCTTTCAGTTTAGCACTTGCAGGAACATCCTGTTCCAGAGGATCATTCTTACTTATGTGTAGTAGGATTATCCAACGATTTCATGTTTAGTTTAACTTCTCTTTCACACTTTAAACTCCAACCATTTCAACAAATTCCATCCAATTTACACCCTTTTGAAATTTTGCTTTTCTCTTTCCCACTTCTTCCTTCCCAATACTGCACTTGTCCTGTAGCACCTCATTCACGGTATTGGGTCAGGTCTCCAATTGAACAGGACAGTGGATCAGTACAGGGCTTTCTAATAATAAAATCCTCAGGAAACTTTCCTCACAAATCAGTGCACTTAGAAGTGTAAGGAAAAAGATGACTGACAAAGAACTAGCATCCCACCAAAGACATCACTCAGTCACCAAACTTGCTCCTTCAGCATCCCTTGGAGTGCACACTTACACTAGGCTCAGTACAGAGTCTTTCAGCTTTATTGAGTGCAGACACTTCTTCCAGTTAGATACCGCAGAGTGCACATACAGCCTGTAAGAAAGGACAAATCAGTGAGGATCAGCAGCAAGGCCCCACGTCTTCAGCCTGATAAAAGTAGGACACAAACGTGCAACGTAAGGTGAAATCAGTGTCCATGAGGGCTCAGAACTGGTAATGAATCCCTACTGCAGAAATGAAAAGCAAACTAGATGTATGAGGATGAGCAGAGGCCGGAGGACAACTGAGGTGAGGTGACAAATCCCTCAGCCTAAGGGGAACCTACCAGCCATTCTGTGCTCCCAGCCACATGGTGGGGGCAGCACTGGTGCAAGTCCCAGCAGCATCCCCATTCGATTCCTGATCTGGCAGTACTGTGCTCGACTCTGTCTTCAGCTGACCATTCTCCCTTCAGAGACAGAAGAATATTGTTAGAATTGTTTATGAACAGCAATGCACAGAATGCCCATCTGCGCTCACAGGCTGGCACTGCAGAGGCAGATGAGGACATTTGTATATACACATCACATCCATCTCTTCAGTGTTTTTCCAATTGCTTGACTCCTGAACATGCAAAACTTTTTTCTCCCCCAAAGCAAATAGCCAGTGCCTTACAGCCATAGAAATTAACTTAGTGTTTAGCAGTAATTTTCTCTGTACAATGATTTCTCTGTTCATTTCCAGCTTCAACAAAACAACTGAGAATGACTTTCAGGAACAACTGGAACAAGGGATGACTTAGGAACGACTTTCATCCCAGATTTCCAACTTGCTCCTTAGCCCATCATATCAGACACATTTATCTTAAGCATTTTTGGACAATGACTTTCTTCATCATCTTTACAGCACATAATTATTATTTATGCTTTCTTCATTATCTTTACAGCACATTAGAGTTACTACTGGAATAAACACACGATCATTTTCACACATGGATCAATAAGGTCCTTTGGTAAGCATATGAAGTGCACATGTATTTTGTAAGATCCGTCTCAACAGCATTTCTAAATTCACACAGAGATCACATATTTGCTCTTTAACAGCTGATACATCATCTGCTGCTGGCTAAACCATGTTTATTTTCATTTTGTTTCTTCCTCTCCTTATCATCTCACCTGTAATACTTGTTGGACATAAAACTGAAAAAAAGTTTGACACTTTTTCAGAAGATCAGGCTTGTTCTCATAAACAGCCTACAAAAACAGAGCTGGTAAAGAACTGTACTGACACATCGGCCCCAGACAGCCTACCCATTCTGCCTAAGAGGTGCCTGCACAGGGACTGGATCCGTAAACACGTGCTCTGTGAGGGGCCCAGGCCGGGCTTGAATAGGGTCTGCTTCACTTGTACCATTCTCTGGTACCTCTGTAGCTTCTGTTGCCTCCTCTGTGGACTGGGACTGGTTGATCTTCCCATTACAGACAGCAGCCACTTCACCTAAGAGACAAAGAACAGCAGGAGATGTACAAAGGGCTGAGGACAGAGCTGTAAGCTAGCTAAAATCAAGGGGTTTTTGTTGTTGTTGTTGTTTTTTTTTATTTTATCCTTCCTTGCCAGATACAATCAACCCCCGGCCTGCATTACAGATAGCAGTTTATCCAGAGTGTTTGCTGCTCTGATAGGGAAACAGAGGTAATTTTCAAGTAAAGCACCATCTGTGAGTAGCAAAACATCAGAAGTTCTCCAGGACTACCACTGCAGTATGGAATCAGCAAGAGCATTATTATGTTTTCCATACAGGCTTAATTGACTTAACATGAAGCCATGGTTGAGAGGAGAAAGCCACAGCTGAGAGAAGAACAGAAATAAATTTGACAGGGCAAACGTATAACCTGTCCAAAATACTCTGCTATATTAGCCCCACAGCCAGGTTGCAGAATGGGGATCACTTGGAGAGAAAAAGAGGGCTCTAAAGACAAAAGTACCAAAGGGACTTTGGTCTTCATGTACTGCATTAAGGAACTTCCTGAGATCTCTGAAGTAGTTAAGTCAGGGACAGAAGGATGCAGCTATAACACCAGAAAGTCATATGGAACTAGCTATAATTGGACTGCCATTAAGTTTTATATCCCAGAACTCACTCTGTCCCTTGTCCAGCACAGGTGTGTCACCACGCGAGGAACAGTTGCTTCGTGGCACATTGCAGCGGGTTGCACAGCCCACCAGAGTAATTCCTGCCAAGACACCATCTGTTCCAGATGACTCTTCAGGATTTACATCTCCCTCCAGAAAGATCTCGCCTGGAGGATAATCACTCTCACTGGCCGCTGAAGGGCAAAGAACAGATTCTCCCGTGAATCTAGCAGCCACTGCTAATTTAAACGTAGCAGTACTCCTGAGATCACCATGTGGAGGGAAAACACTGATCCTTGAGGTTCACTAGCCCCATGGAGGCACCACAACATCAGTCAACACTGTGGCGAATCCCCTCATCCCTAATGTCAACATCCAGGAGAGCTATAGAGCCCTCCCAAACCTGGGCAAGGTTCACTCTTGCTCCCAAGAGACATCCTTTACATGCCAAAAGAGCCACTTAATAAATGCTCAGGAGTGAAGGATCTCCACAGAAGCGTCCTACAAGAAGGCAAGATCTTGAGTTACAGTTTTGAGGGAAAATTACAGAAATCAGCAGCAAGGAAATCAGCACCCCCCAGCAAGGGTTCATTCTGAAGTGATGATGCTACATTTCTCACTCAAGTGGAGAAGGTGACCTTGTGCAGATCACAGACAGTGTGTGGATCGTACTTACCAGGGATGCTGGAAATGCAGAGCACATGAGCATTGCAGACAGTGAACTGGTCCACTACGGTGCCAGGCTGATTGGCATCAATGATTACAACTTTACTTGTTGACAGTGTACTGGTGAGAATCCAGACACGACTGGATGTGGCATCCATTTCATGGAACTCCTTTGCCTTCAGGAGAGCAAACACACGGGCAGAATCAGTGCTCCTCTCAGATCAAACTGAGCATGTTATTACTTGGAAAAAATTGCGTATGCAAAGACCACAATACCAGCTCCAAAGATCCAACTCTATCCCTAGCTGATGCAGATAATCAATATGAGCAACATAAATTGCCTTCACATTGCTGCATCCTTATCTGGAACGGTGACCAAAAGCCTGTTTGGCTCCCTAGGGCCAGGGAAATTTGGCCTTTAATTTATCTTCTGAGATATCTGACTAATATCATTGAACACCCACTTTGGACAGAATACCATGAAGCTGGGATTCACTCAAACTATCAGCTTAAGCATGCTGATCACAGAAAGACTATGTTCACAGCAGCGTGAGACATCTGTGAACAACTCCACAAACCAGGAAGGATAAAATACTCCACAAACCAGGAAGGATAAAATGCTGTATTATCTGTAAACATATCTGTATTCTTAAGAATGGCTTGGTTCTTAAAAAAAAAAAAACAACAAAAAAAACCACACCACAATACTAAAAAACAGAGCCAGAATATATCTCAAGGGCTTCAGCTTCTGAACCAAATGAACTTGCGGACTTCACTACGTCTATACTCTTCTTAAAGCTTTTTGATGATGATGTTTTTTTTGTTCGTTTAAGTTTACAGTGATGAGGACTCCACTGTCTTCCTAGCAAACTTGTCAGTCCTTAACTGTCCTCATTATTAGCAATTTTTTCAAAAATTTCAAATGTTTCAAAAGCTGAAGTTGGAAAGTCCTATCCTGGATAATTTATCCCAAATTATAGAGTTCCTGACAGAACCATACTACAAACCTTCCCCCACAAGAAAATGTCTCAGAAATAATGCAACAGTAGTGACAGTAGAAATGACTTCACTGTCTATGTAGTAAGTATAATACAAAGGTACTGAGAAGAGAGGACACGTAAGAGATGGAATGAGAAGAAAAAGTCAATTCTTTTCTGACCTTTTTCTTTTCAGGAGAGGTATGGTTACTTTTATTGTTCTCACACTCCACTTCCCGATCGCAAGTGAGGGGATCACGTCCAGGATCCAGTTTCTGCCCATTCCCAGACTCCTGCTCCAAAGGTCTCCATCCTGTGAGATTGACTCCAGCTGCACACCACAGCTAAACAACAGAAACAGAGATCTGAAGCAGACTGTGTAAACATACCAAACTACTAAAGCATTTAGGTAGAAACAATAGATTTTGTTGATTTCTACTAGAGGACACAGTCACGCTTGATGTAGGTAAGAAAAGGGACCTCTGCAATCTAGCAAAAATCACCAAGTTTTTAAACAGATGTGTCAAACTATAAAGGAAATAAAAATAATAAATCAGGTACATAACTGAAAGACATCTTCTGAAACGTCCTCAGTTTTTCTGAGCATGGCATTCCTAAGTGATTGTCGCAAAGCAAGATGGAAGCTGCTACTAGTCTGGGGTACAATAAGCATTATACTCAGTGACTGCACACCCAGTGCACTTCTGATCCTCAGCCCTCCTCCCACCCTTGTACTCTTATGTCTCCTCACATATCCCTTAGCCCAAAATCAGTGCTGGTCTGATCTTAGAGACCTATTCAAGGAACTAAGCCAGCAAAAATTGTCCTAAAATCATCATCAAAGAAATATACTGAAAAGAATATTACCTAAAGATCACTTCAACCTTCTAAAAACAACTAAAAGAATTAAAAATTTTCTTACAACTTAAATATCACAATGAAGTCTAAAATCAGCACTAAATTTTGGTGAAGTTAACGGTAGACTGCTTAGTTAGAAACAACTAGTTACAGCAGATAAATGTCCTACCTGCAGAGAGAGGATCACTTATTCTCAACTGCAATTCTACTGAAAATATTCTAGTATTGACTGTGGTGGTTTTACCCTGCTAGGAAGCTAAACTCCACCACAATCACTCTCTCACTCCCCGTCCCCAAAGGAAAAGGGGGAGAAAATATGATGGAAAGGGCTCAGAGGTGAGATAAGGATGTGGAGATCACTCGCCAATTATTGTCACGGGCAGAAGAGACACGATACAGGGAGACAAATGTAATTTATTGCCTATCACTAACAAACTAGAACAATGAGAAATTAAAAGCAAACTAAAACCACTTTCCCCCCATCCATGCTTGGCTCTGGCCAGCAGCGGGTCCCTGTTGGAGCTGGCTGAAACTGGCTCTTATATAACACGGGGCAGCTTCTGGGCTCTGCTCCCTGCAGCCCCCCTGCTCCCCAACACTTGCCATGTAAACCCAATGTATTGATAGATACAGCTTCACAAAAATCTTCTCTAGCTAGTTTTAGCCTTTTAACTGTTAACTTTATTCCCGGTCAAGAGTGGAACCCAAAGGAAGGATGATGAAATGTGTGATCCCCCACTCTGCTGCAGAACATCTGCCCCAGCACCTAATACCTTAAGGAGTCTTAATAAAAGCTTTAAATAGTGTAAGATGTTGCTGACATCATGTATGTCTCAAAATAAGCAAAACCTGTACGACAGACATGGGAGCTGGTATCCAGAATCAGCTGAGAATTATGTACGAGTGGTACTTTTCCCTACATACACTAGAAATCACCATTCCAAAAGAGGAAGCAGAAGGTAGGATTTGGAATGAACAAAAAATGCAGACTGTTGTAAAAACTGCGTATTTAGCAACCAAGTTCGCTTTATTCCATGTCCACTTCTGGACTACAATCGTGTGCAGAGGCCACATACCTTCATAGTTGGATCCTTCTCTACTAGTGGGCGACAGTATACAGGCACAGGGACATTTTTCATGCGATTATCTTCCTGACCACCATTGGGGCTCAGCTGTGGGGAAGAGGAAATGGAAAAGACAGTACCAAGGCATAACCACTAGGCTACGGCAACCGCAGTGTAACCAATATGGCAAAAACAAACAGCCTCATGGGTGGGTGCCAATAGCAGTTGGTGCTTCATCTAACATCTTGCATGAAAAAGTCCCTACAGGGATTTTTCCCTGTAGAAAGGGATTTTTCCACTGAGAGACTTGTTTCTCTCACCACAATATGGTGCACCACATATGGTCAGCTGAGGCTATCCGCTGCACTGGTGGTGACAAAGGGTTGTTAAAGGCCACTCCCTGTGCAGAAGTGTGCAGAAGCCAGAACACTGGCATTCTCTTCCGCCATGTTCTGAAACTCCTCCACTTTCAAGCCACACTACAAAACTCCTTTTTAGATGATCTTTGACCAGAGTTAAAGGAGCTGCAGGCCAACGAATGAGGATGGTGACATTTTACTTTGTGTTACTGCTGGGGAGAGAATGGGGACCAAACTGCACTACGTTTGTTTTTTTATACTAAACAACTAGTAGAGTTCTCATGGCATAAATGAAATATCTGATGTTGAATTCCAGTTATAATAATGAAGGAAATAAAAACAGGGACTGGGCTCTGGACAAAGACTGATTATTTTTGTTTTAGACTAGGTTCCTTCAGCACCTTCACAAAGAATAATGCTCCCCTGCTGACTGCAGTGGAAATACAGAAAAGATTAATTTATTCAGTGCCTGCAATTATATCACACGGAAAAGACATGCACTTAATACCGCTAACTGGAGGTATTTAACAACTATGGCTAAAGTTACCAGTGGGAGAGTTAGGTCTTCACTGGTATAACTGAGAAAGACAGTGTCTACTTCCCCTCAGCCTCTCTGGGGCATAGTATCTACCTGTTTGTACTTGGCAGGGAGACTCCAGCCACAGGCCTGCAATCGCCCATCATCATTCCGCACATGCTCCCGGACCTGGCGGTACTGCTCCCGCTTCTGTTCACGACGTGCTGAGGATGTGCAGTCACTGAGGAGAGAAGCAACGGTGTTACTTTTCAGTCTGTGGTTAAAAACACAGGCAGAAGGTTAAGGGACTTCGTCATCATGGGAAGAGTAAACTCAGACAAAAGAGTTTAAGAATACAAAGCAGCAAAAATCCATCTTTGCACAAGGAGAAAAGGAGATTCAGGAAATGAAAGATAAAAACTCTGTTATGAAGCCGACATAGGCAATCCTAATCTCTAATTCCCTGTTATGTGAATGATGTGGCAGGCCAAATCATGATCATCTCCACTTCAATCTTCCAAAAGCCCTTCAGAAACGGAATCAACCTTCCATGTGACCATCTATGAGATAGTAACTTTTGCTGAGCTGCTACGGTTTCTTTATCAAAGGTCTCCATGAGGTGGGCATTTTGAGTTCTTCTTTATTATAGTCAACTATTTATTTTTCTGACCATTTTAAAGCTTTCACTGCTGGCAGGGAAAATATGCACTAATTACTGTTGAAACTGCAGCTTTCAACACAATGAAGCCAGCTGTGGTACAGGTACAAGTAAGATGAAAAATTGATGCGTGAGCTCTTAGGACACAATTTAATATAAAAAAATGCTGATTGAATATCTATCTCTCAATAGTTTTTTAAAGAATCACTCCAAGGTATGAACAACATCAGAAAAAAATCCAAGCCAAAACAAAAACACCTCCACACACATGTAATGACATGTAATGATACTTAAAACAAAACCCCTAAACCATATACTTAAAAAAATATATTTAAATTATTGTACCTAAAATAAAATTTAAAAATATACTTAAACCAAACTCCTAAGAGAAAACACTCTCCAGCACATGCTTCTTCCCTTGGGGAGAGGATGAGAAAACAAACAGCTTCTGACAGCTGTTAGACACAACATTTCATGCAGTTTTGAAATGCCTGAGACATCAAACGCAATGGTTACACTATGGTAACTAGATAAGAACAGAAGAAAGGCAGTGGGTAACTATAAAATATAAATTTAGTCTTCTATTTTTTTTTTAAAAAAAAGAAAATCTGTGTACTCATGATTTATTGACTTTCCAGCACACACCTGACATTGAAGTTATACTACTTTACCATCACATTCTCCAAAGTCCTTCCACAAAAACATAGCACCTACAGACTGTAGAACCTCGCAGCTGTAGAACACAGACACTCTGAAGTCAAGTAAAGCACAGAATAGTTTTCCCCTTCATATCAGAGACATAAAGAACACTGAGAAAACTCTGCAGTAGCACTATTTAGAGGCTATTTTTTAGCATACTTAAAATCAATTATTGTATCACAAATGTTATGTTCAGAGAACTTTTGTCTTCACCTGAAGTCTCTGTCAACAGGGTTGGTCAAGACACTCTCCAACCCACTGTCCCAGCACTGCCAAACTACCACAAAAGTCCTACTTCATTCTTTCACACAGTCTGCAAGCATGAGGACAGAACCAGGGTTGACACCGACCTCAAGGCCAACAGAGGTCCCTGCTGAGATGAACCTAGAAAGGCCTAGGAAGACAGTAGCCGTACTTTGGGAGAGTGAAGTTGCTGCCAGTTTGCTAAGCTTATCCATGTCGTACAGTAACCAATGAGTGAAAGATCAGGGTGCTAAGCACATGAAACATTTTAACAGCACAGAAACAATTTTTCAGTGGAAAATAGAAGAAGCTCTCTGGGAGAGCTATGGGGGAACCAGGCTTGGGGCACATTACGTGACTCACTCTTCAGGGAAGAACTCCAGGGTGCGGCTGCCAGAGGAGATCTGGCACATGGTGTGACTGCGACGCTGGCTGAACCCTGCTGTCGTTGGAGACTTGTAGTGGATGTTCACAGATGGGTAGGTCCTCTTTGCTGGTGGGGGACTTGAAGAGGAACTGAACAGACGGCTGAAGCTAGGGACAGGAAAAGGCCAACAAATATTAGAAAAGGAGCCTGGGGACACAACATAGCCGAGATTCACAACAGGGAAAGTACAATGCGTGCTAACAAGGTAGGTGCTTTAAGGTACCTTCATGAAAACTGCACTTTTAGCTTCCAAAACCAAAGTCCTTCTGAAAACATCCCTTTATTCAAACTGATCCTAAGCATACTTAGGTTTCCATCCCAGGGCAATCTAAGACCTTCCAGCTTGTAAAACAAAATGACAGGGATGTTCAGATCTGATTTTAATTTCACTAAGGACTAAGGAATCCCTTGAAGGCAAAAGGGTTCAGCTAAGAATAATTCTAGTTGACCTCTCATTAACATCAGAGGAAGAATCTGTTAAGATGCTGTATGAAGTAGAAATGACAATGCTTGCCCTTTTCTTAATCTTACACAGACCACCAAAGAACTTACAACTGCCAGATGGTAGACTTCTTCTTTTCCTGGACGGATGGGTGCTCACGGGAAGCTCTAAGGATAAATACAACAGAATCAAGTTAATTTCAGCATCTTTTGCCCAATTTTCTGCCAACCAGCAGGCCGTTTCCATTAAGGAAACCATGCCAAAACTCAGAACTCATTCTAGAAACTTTCTAACAATGTTTAAAACACAGAGGAATTGACATGCAGTCATTTTTATAAAAGCACATCCAGCTACTTTATATTTCAATACCGGTATTAAGTGTGTTCAATTCAATGATTTATCACAGAATCATATAACATTTTGGGTTGGAAGGAACCTTAAAGATCATCTAGTTCCAACCTCCCTCCAATGCCATCCACTAGATCAGGTTGCCTAAGGCCTTGTCCAACCTGGTCTTGAAGACCTCCAAGGATGGGACATCCACCACTTCTCTGGGCAACTTCCTTTATTAACTCCCTTCAACAGTATCACTGCCACAGTATTAGTCTGGTAATTACAAACCCCAGCATCACATTCATTTTAAGCCACTGCCAAAGGAAGGAATTAATTAGAAGTAACCCTGTTCCCTATAGCTTCTAGCTTAATTAACATACAAGAAGCTAGCAAGACAAACAACTGCCCAGTATCTCCAAATAACAGTGGCAACTCTTGATTTGCAGCCCACGTTCAGGAATATGAGAGAAAGAATCAGGTATTAGGACGGAAGAATTTACCGTTTGGAAAACTTTCAGAACTTCTCACATATCCTGGTAAGAGCTTCAAGACTAAAAGCTCGAAGTCCAGCACGGCCAGGTTTTGTCCTAAATGGGAGTGTTCACCAATATCCAGCCTCACCTGATCATCTCTGTCCACCTGACAGCCTCCTGGAGCTCCATCAATCTCTCTTTGTATTGATTGCGCTCCATCAGAACCCTTGCCATTTCTACACGGGTGAAGCGACGTCGCTGAGCTATGGGAATGTTGTCCTGCAGAGGGGAGGAGCACTGCTTCAGCCAACAAAAGATGGAAGGGGATTGATGTTAGTACAGGGCAAGTCAGGAGAGGGAAACAAATACTTGTTAGTGCTCTTCCTTGTTTGCTTGATTACCCCCTGCCTTTCCCATTTCAGGTGCTAATTCTAGACAAGTCATCTCCAAACCATGGCCCATGGACCTCTGGGTGTTCTGAAAACCCGTGGAAAGTAGAATTAGAATCATCACCAAACTGAAAGTCCTACACAAGGACTACTGTTATTGATGTGCTTTGGTAATCTGCAAGGGATTTTGTGAACTGACAGTGGTCCCTGGGTCCATGAAGTTTGGAAAACAAGGATTTAGTGAAAAAGATTCAGTAGCAAATTCAGTTACAAGCAGCAGGGAACATCAGGTTATGTTCTCTTTCCCTTCATGAGGACTAGGAAGAAGGCATTTTGTTAGTACACACTGATAAAGGCACAGGGCACCAGAAATTAAAGAAAGGCCTTTTCCTCTTTGGTGACACAATTTAGCCTTCCAGTGAAGGCATATGTCACTCTGGGTTAGAAGGCAACAGCAAAGAGATTCTAAATGCCTCTTCTGAGGAGTGGAAAATTAGAATAAGACAACTAAACTGGGTAAAATATCTGCCCCAAAAGAAATTCTAACAATCTGGGGAACTCTTTACTAGAAGTGGCACTGGGTTATGTCTAAACTGTGGCAACTCCCAATCACAGTTTGGTTGATGCAGTACTGCAGAGAGCTGGACTAACACAAACTAACCAAGTCCCTCCTCAGCCTCCCTGGACATGGAATAAACCTGTATGGGCAGTCAAATCAAGAACTATATACATGAAGAGGAGTTTTACAAACATCATCTCATTAAAAAAAATAAACAAATCTCCTGTCAGCTCATTATAAATAGAATCCTGTTCTCTTCAGCATTTCACGAGAACAACTTGAAAACTTTACTACCTACCTAAATTATCAACAGACTAATTTAATCCCAGTTAAGTCAGGGGAGTTAGGCTGAAATTAAACTTTGTTCAATACCTCCTGGACAGGAAGAACATGGTAATATTGAAAAGAGGCGTATCTAATTTCCTGTCCTAGCAAAGAAGACAATTACAGGGGATCTCTCTCACCCTCTGGTTTGCTTCTTTTTTGGCTACAGTGAAGTTTGCTGAAAAGCCTCTATCTCAGCCAAAACAAACAGCTAAATAAAGAGCTGTCATGAGCCTTCTCTGCCTGTACTCTGAAATAGGCAGTACTGGCTTATACATACACAAAATGAGGGAAAACAATGCTGCAAGACTAGAGATGACAGAACTGTTAAAAGAATACAGTTACTGCTGCAAAGCTGCCTATAAAACCCAAGTTTCACTGCACAAAGTCCTCATAGTTTACAGCTTCCCTGCCAACATGAGATAAGGTCTTCTCAAGAAGGCTGACTATCACAAGACCCTGTGAGAGAATACTCGTCTGTCATTCTGAAGTGATGAAAGCCAGGTAAAATGGGAAGGTGCTGAGTAGGGCACTGCTCAAAAACTGTTCTGCTGAAAGCACACTGTGCACTTTATTGTCACTGTGTCAGCTGTTCATCTTTGTCAAACTACAGTTTTCAAGTTGTATGCAAAGGTAATCTCATGGCAACAACCTGCAGTTCACCAGCTTTGCCCTCATTGTTAGCAAAGACAGATCAGTCTGCATCTCAGGTATCACATATGAATACAGAAGTACATAAACCCCCTTTCCCCACAGGCATTTTAGTAATGTAATATACCAATTCTGTACAGAGATAGCTGCTTACATCCTCCACCTCCTCTTTGGGTTCTCGTCGTGCGACAATCGCTTCAGATTTCACTCTAGGAAACAGGAAGAAATGCATCAAACCAGCAAATAATACTGTGCATACAACTGGCAGACTCTCTGTGAGGTGTTATGGGGAAAGAATCATCTATTCACAATGAGAAGTCATTTGGAGGGAGAACTGGATGTAACACAAGGCACCCATTATGAGATGCTTCTCTGATACAATTCCTCCCTCTTGCAGTTTGTTACTCTGAGCAGCTCCGTTGCCATCAGCCCCTTTGAAACACTTGATTTAAGCACCAAGCCCCAAAACACTGACCACCAGAAAAGAACCGTCAATTGCTATTTCCAAGCCATAATCTATATTCAAATGTTTGATGAGATCTTAATCATGTAAAACTGAGCCATCACCAACAGTTAATGCTAGCTTAAACTCGTCTAGGCTGCTTCTCTTTTCAGTGCAGTGAAAAAGCCTCTAATATGAGGATCTGTTTGCCATAATGGTAAAGAAGAGAACACCAAATACATGTTAATAAACTATTTAAAGTATTTATCTGAATGTTTTACATTTCTCTAAGCCCCATACTGAGGTTCAGTCCCATTTGAATTATAAGAACTTCTATTATCAAGGAAGACAGTGCAGAAATGCCATCTCTATCTCCTAAAAAAAGCATGCCGTACAGTTAAAAGTCCATGTCCATACTGCATAATATATTACATACATTATGAGAGATTCAAAAAGGCTTTTTCAAAAAATGAGATCTACTTCCACTGCTAGTGAGATTACCTTCACTTCAGACATTTTGAAGAAACCGGTCTGTGTTATTCTTAGCAACTTTGTGCTCAAATTACAAAATAACAGAGGTAACCTTCCAGATTCCAGATGCAAACTAAGCACTGTCCGCTGAATCTGAGATACCACAGTGCTGATAGTACAGCTAGTTAAAATGTAATTATGTATCTTAGAGCCCCATGGGGCATGCATAGTCTTATGGATGTGAAATCTTCATAGGCTTTGCTAGGCATTCAGGCTGAGGTGGAAAATTAGAAATGCATTATCTAAAAATGTTACCTGCATAGGGTTCTAAAATCTCTTCTCCCTCTTCTTACTCGTAACTTGAACATTGAAACAATTAAATACTAACATTTAATCATTGTTTGTGGGAATGTACATGAGCTCTTTCATTTAATTAAATGGGCATTCACAGAATCACAGAATTTCTAGGTTGGAAGAGACCACAAGATCATTGAGTCCAACCTCTGACCTAACACTAACAGTCCCCACTAAACCATATTGCTAAGCTCTACATCTAAACGTCTTTTAAAGACCTCCAGGGATGGTGACTCCACCACCTCCCTGGGCAGCCCGTTCCAATGCCTAACAACCCTTTTGGTAAAGAAGTTCTTCCTAACATCCAACCTAAAACTAAATTAATCCCTCTCACAACTGTCTTGGCCACTGCCAGCATCAAACTTTTAACAGTTTCCTTCAAAACAACTGTTTCAGAAATTCCTTGTTTTTAAAAAAAAAAGTTGCAAATTGAAATTATGAACGCTTTAGTCTGGGGAGCCTACATTTGCAATCACTGCAATGGAATCCTAATGTTGGAGAGAAAATGCTGCAGGTTTTCTAAGGTTCAATAATCTATTTCAAACCAATAAAAACCAATCTAAAACATTAGAAATAGCTCAGCCACATACCATAAACCTTGAAATGCTCTGTAAAGTACCTTTGAATTCCAATACTAACATCCATGAGGGAAATATAGTAAAACTAAAAGAGCGGGTAGATTTACCTCTACCTGAGGATAGAGCTCAGGTTCTCCCAGCTCCCTGGGGCAGCAGTGAAACACTCACCTTTTCAGCTCTTCCTCCAACTCTTTGACTCTGTTTTCCATTTTGGTTTTGGCCTGCTTTGTTGCCTCAAGTTCTCCCTTCAGCACCTCTTGCTCTCCAGACAGCTGGTCCACCTTGGCAATCAAATCATTCTTCACAACGTTCAAAGCATTTCTTAAAGGTGTGAAAGGAACAGTAAGCAAAAATGCCCCAAAACAGCAGCCATCCATAACAGAGACTTGAAACTAAACTCACAGGCACTACAAGGAGAGTTGAAATGAGCACATTGAAATAACTCAGTCAGTCTGTAAGTCATGAAAAAGCACATTTTGGCAACAAAGGGGTGCAGAAGAAAACAGAAGTCATTATAGCTGGTCGTGATGAGGTTTGTCTAGTCCTGCATTCTGACTGACAGACCAACATCAGGCGCTCCAGGAAAGATGACAGAATAATGCAGAAAGCACACATGGGGTAACTCAACAGCTGCAAGAGGTTCATGTCTATTTTAATGGGATTAAGATTCAAAAAATGCCTTTCAGAGCTTATATTATCTGTAGTTGTTGATAGTTGTGGATGAAGGTGACAAACATAAGCATTTCTAATCAGTTCTGAAATATCTTAAAATCTTTAAAATTAGCAGCTTCCCACCATAATTATTCAACTATCACCCTTAGGATTACTTTGTCTTCCTCTCCCCTGTTGCTTAGCTTCTTTACTATCTAGTTTGCCAACCTGTCGCACAGGGTAAGCCAATTACTATGTCTAGCTCTTCTTTATCAACTATTAAATCTTTGAAAACTCTTCTCAACAGTAAGAAAATTTTCTTTCCAAATACCAAACGTTGCAAATAATTCCTTTAAAATTGCAATTTTAAAATTGCCTTCACAGAGGCCCAGACCCATTTAGATTCCCACAGAAGTTAATGAAACGCTTGCCACTGATTTCACAGGTGGAATCAGATCCTACAGGCACATGTCCAGAGACATTACCCAAGTGCCCGCAGGAAAGGAAACAGCTAGGAAGGTCGCTCAGAAGAGGAATCTCTGTTCTACAATTCAAGATACAACAAGTATTCAAGAGAGCCTGCTAGATAAACAAGCAAGCCCCAGTGAGGCTGGA
Source organism: Heteronetta atricapilla (assembly GCA_011075105.1). NCBI lineage: Eukaryota > Metazoa > Chordata > Aves > Anseriformes > Anatidae > Heteronetta > Heteronetta atricapilla. Next base: position 15,589,089 of record CM021744.1, read on the forward strand.
GTTCTCGCCAAGACCTACTTCAGGATGATGCCTCATTTATAACCAGGCAGGCAGTTCAGAGCATGCAACAGTTCCTTACTTGGTCTCCAGTAGCTGCGAGTTTTCCAACAGCAAATTCCCCACTTCTTTGCCCATTCCTGAAAAAAAGAATGAAAGAAAGAAAGAAAATGGTCAGGCAGTTTTCATCTGCTCTCCTAGAAATACGAAGCTTGTATGGCACTGACTGACTCAGACTCGAGGAAGAGCATTTGTTTTTGTTAGGCTTCCCTACACTTCTGTGTCCTGCTATGGAGAGTGGAGTGCCTCTTGCTGGAAGACCATGCAGCACAAGCAAAGAGGCCCACATGTCCTTCTGCTAACAGCAAAAATGCACACCTAGCTTCTTACCTCAACTTTAACAGAATCGCTAGAGCAGGACAGAGCAGAGACCTTCACTAGTACTAGTTAGGGGAAATTAAGTCAATAGCTCCTGGTACAATCATGAGCTATTACAAACATTTTGATGTTCCCTCATACAGGAAAAAGCTAGAAGCTCATGGATTCTTCAGAGCACAGCAGAACACTGTCCAAACTGCTGGCCAGATCTGCACAGCAGTGCTCTTCTTTCTGTCTTAGTTAAATCAAACATCCTGCTTCCCAGAACAGACTTGGGATCATGGATGTAGCCAGTCTGATACACATGAAAGGCTTCCCATTATCAACCTTCCACCAGTACACTTTTAAAAGGACTTTACATTGTCCACTGTTCCACTATTTAACAGTTCTCCCATAGGTGTTTACAATTTGGAGTCTCAGGCCCAGCACTTAAGGGCCAAATTCAAGAAAGCACCTAGATCAGATGCACTGCACTTCCACTGGGGCACGAACGTACGATAGCTGCACTGTGCAGGTTTGGTTCACAGGACTTTGAAAAGTCTGCAGCTAAGAGCAAAGATTTAATTCAGTATTCTGTAAAACCAAACGGAAAATAATTTAGGGACCAAAACCATAACCCGACTGTTCACTGCTGCCAGGGACTTGCCGAATCCCAGGATCAGCTTCTATTTTACAATGGGAAACAGAGGCTACCCGAGCATATAGGGCACAAAGACCTCTTCCTTTCAAGAGACAGTGCTGAGGGTTACAGCTTATTTCTCAGCACAAGTCCTAGAGCTAAGAGGTATCACAACAATCAGTGTTTGTGCTGAAGTGCTCCTTGTTCAGCCCTCTGAACTACATCTTCCTTTCCAGTAAAGGCATCAGCATTTTTCACAACTGTTATTTGCTCATTAATATTTACAATAAAAGAAAAACAACATAAACTTTAAGTAAATGGAAGTTAGAGAAACATGGTAGCACACGAGAAGTGAGAACACATCACAACACCCCAACGAACAGATCCTCTTCCCACAGTTAGATGGGATGAATTTATGATGGCAAAAGCAAATTCCCAGCAGGAATGAGTAAAAAGCAGCATTTTTTTATTGTTTTATTTTTTAAATCAGTGGACAGGTAATTAATCACTTTGATGTTTCAGGCAATGTGTTATTTGGATAGCGTGTCAAGCAATATTGCAAACAAAATGTGACACGCAGTAACTGCATTGTGAACTGAAGTATATTTTTGGTTTGGTACGGTGAGTAAGGTAGAGCCTTTTCTTTCAAGGCATTTATGTTGTTCAGAAAATCCAGAAGTCGCAGGATATAGACAACATTTATTAAATGTTTTTCTTGTTCCTTTTTAGTAAATGATCAAACAAATATTTAGCCAGTAAGACATTAAAACGGCACAAGGGTGTTAATGGGTGCTGAGGAACCTAAGAGGAAAGTGTTCCTCCTTGTGTTTGGTGGGTTTTTTGGACTGTTTTCCTTCTCTTCATGAGTTAGTTATCACTCCTTGGGTCTATCACGGGGAGACAAAGGAATTCTGGTGAAGAGGGTGAGCTATTATCAGAGATCTGAAGTCATACAGTGCCCCAGCCATCAGTGCCTTCACAACTACCCAATCTGTGTGACACAGTCACAGCCTGATGCTCTAACCAGGGAGAGGTGTGAAGGGCTTGTCTTGCAATAAAGAAATGGGTGAAGCCATCCCACAGCCACAGAGTGGATACTGTGAGATAATTTCATGCAGGCTGTAATGAGAAAGCCTTACTCAGTGGGAAAAAAACCGCCACTGTGGAGTGACAAAAAGAAGTCTTTACTCCTTCATGATGTGGAAAAAAGGGGAGAGCCTTTCCACATTTTGCAATTCTTAGAGTCAGGCAAATAGTGTGAAGCATCAAAGTGGGTAATCAACCACATCAAGAAAAAGAAGAGAAACCTCAAATCATCACTGTGGACCAGCTGCATCCTGCTTCTTGGAGAGGTGATACCATCATCACAAAAAAAAACAAGGGAATGTCAGACATATGGAGAGATGTTGGGTGAATGGAAGAAATTTAAAAATAAAAACACAGTTAAAAAAAAAAAAGAAAAAAAGAAAAAAGGCCTTCGCCTTACCAAAGAAATCATCCCGTACTATGAGAGCCATCCCATACGAGAAAGGGAACAGAAAGATATGGGGACAAAGGGAGGAAAGGAAGAGAAAAAAGCAGCCATTAAATACGAATCTGTAAACAGCAAACAGAGCAGCTCATCAGCATGGGTAAACCTGTGTGGCGCCAGTATAAGTGATGCTGAATATAAACTAGTCTACACCTTGTTCTTCTGCAGCCTAGCCTAAGCAGTTTTACACTTGAGATTTTAGGACAAGCTCAAGATGAGCTCATCTTTTTCTTCCATCTTCATCATTTCCCCTGGACTAAACATCTTCAGGTTTCCCATCCCCACAACAGAGGTAATTCAACAGACATTACAAATAGGGTGAAGGAAGGATAGGGGCAGGAGGAAAAAAAAAAGGGAGGGGGGATATCGAAGTTCTTACGTGGCCTTTTTGACAGGCCCAAACCCACTTTGTTACTGATAAATTCTAACTCAACTTCAGTGTGAGGCTTTCTGAGGTGAAAAAAAAAAGTGGCTTACGGTAATAGAGTAAAATCAATAAAAGAGTAAAAAATAGAGAAAAAACAATTCATACTAAAAGAAATCACAGAATCACAGAATACCCCGAGTTGGAAGGGAGCATGGCCCTAATGCAGCAAACCTTCTGCACAAAAATAAAAAAGACAGAGATATCACTTCAAACTCCTACCAGAAAGACAAAGCTTCAAAAAAAAAAAAAAAAAGGCTCTGTCACTCTCTTATCCCTCAAGAAAGTCTTTGTTCTCATTAGAGCTGTGTCAGAGGAGGGCCAGTGTGAATACATTATGAGAGATTCAAAAAGGCGTTTTCAAAAAATCAGATCTACTTCCACTGCTGGTGAGATTACTGCTAGTGAGCGGCCTTCATGCAAGCAGAGGGACTCCTCACAGCCTTGTTCACTTGAAGAAAAGCAGGAAACAAACTTAATTCTGTACCCACTTGAGCTCTGCTCAGAGCTCAGCACTCATGCAGAAAAAAGGCACTTTGCACCCTGAAAAAAGGGAAGGTACAGCAGAGTTTTCTGAAGACCTTGAGAGAGAGGCCAGTGTAATATAGTAGAGCAAACCTGCAGAAAGCCACACCAGAAAAAAGCGTACCAAAATGCAGCAGGCATGTGAGCACAAAGCAGGGGTGTCCTACTGTCCAGGGACCTGTCACTGCAAGGAACCAAGCAAGGCAAAGGTGGGCAAAGTCTGCAAAGCCAACCGTGTTTGGACAAGAGCAGGGGAGTATCACACGTGTATACCATGTCATTCAGTCCCAACAAGGAAAAAAAGAAACAAGAAAGGAAACTGAGTGGAGGAGAGATACACACCTGAGAACTCCCCTGCGGGCCATGTCCAGCGAAGCACAGAGAGACAAGGGAAAAAAGGAAGTGAAAAAATGATCAATCACTGACTGAAACCAACAAAAGAAAAATTTTGTTTTAAAAAAAATTGACAATGATTCAGCCATTTCAATGTCAAAAGGCATGAAATAGTAAGGACAGGACCTGCCATGTCTGTAGATGGCATGACTCTACATACAGGACAAAAAAAACTAAGGGAAGATAACCCAAGGTACAACTGCAACCACATGCCTTAGCTACCCCCAGTTTTCTAGGCATGAATCTCAGGCAATCACATCTTGGACTGGGTAAAGCTTTATTTTCTCTCCAATGTAGTAGTAAATGCAGAACAGCTGTTTTCCACTGTCCTCTCCTTTCCCCTCCCCTTGCAATACATCTCTTTTTAGCAACCAGATTTGCTGCAATTAATGTGCACTCAATGATGCATCAGTATGCAAAAGACAATCAGTTACATTTCAGAACACCTTTTTTCCCCCAGCGCAGTGCAAGGACTTGGCTTGATAATCTCAACTTTTGTTTAAAAAAAACGTATTAGTGGTAAGCTTACATATATATATATAACTGAATTTCTGTCCTCACCTCAAAATCCCTGTTTTTTGAAGTGAGGTTTTAATCTCCAAAGCACAGTTGGAGTCCTAAAACTGAAAGGACTTCACACAGTCCACAACTGAACCACTAGTCCTCCTCCACATCCCGAGTCTCTCGGGATAGGGAAGAGCAAGGGAAGGGTAGATGAGAAAAGAGTGAGCCCACCCAGGATCGGTAGCAAAGAACAAGCAACTAACAAGTGAGTAGGGAGGCAAAGAGCCAACTAGGTGGTGGCAGCGTTCCTAAGGCTGCAGTGAGAAAGAAGGGAACTAGGTCAACAATTACCACTGCTAAATAATTGTTCTTGATCAACACATATTTCTCCAGAATATACCCTATACAAACTAATGTGTGTACAACAGTACTAGAACATGGGGAAAAAAGCAGGTTTTATATTCCAGAAGTGCAATGAGGAGTGCTGCTTTTGTATGAAGAGACGTTGGTAGCTTAGAAGATATTCAGAAGGAAAGAGTGAGATTTTCCACTGAAGAAACAGATCCAGCTATTGTTCAAGGGTAATTTTTCCAACATCATTCTACTCTGAGGTCCTCTTTAATGAGATTTCTCTTTCTTTAAGAAACTAAGTCCAAAAGGAAAGAATATTCTCAAAGGGTGATTTCCAAGCTTTGAGAAAGACTAGAAGAAGAATTAAGTTTTCACTTTTGTTAAGCTTCATTTACACTTAATTCTCTAAATAAGACCCAGAAAGAAAGAACTATTTTGGATTGTGGATCTTGTTTCTTATATCATGTCCATATAGCACAATTTCATCTGTGGCTCTTCAGGCAAAAAGTTACAGAAAAGGGAACAATTTACCTAACAAGAATGGCAAATTTTTGTATAATGTTGACAAATTTGTCAGTACTGAGATCTAGACTTTGTCCTCCAACTTTGTGCTTATTCTTATTGCTTTCTACTGTGAAAAGACAAAAAAAAAGTGTTTAAATCTCATCTCTAAGTCAGAGAAATACAGCCTCTCAGATCTCTCTGCCTCTCTGCCTTCCTTCCTTTATACAATCCTAGCAACATGTCTGATGTCTGTTCATTTTGAAGAACACTTTCGTGTGAGCAAAGCTGGTAGCCAGAACTCAAAAGCAGTAATTAGATCAACATTTCTGTCACGAAACTCACTCAACAAACTGATTTCATCGCATGTCACCTCCCAGGTCTGGCAAGGAACTGGATGAAGCCTTCCTATTCTGCTAGCATGCCATGCTATCAGCTGCAAGAATTTTGCTGCTCTGCAGAAAAAAACTACTCCTAATAAGAGCATTATCCAGGAAACAAACTTTTATTTTTGTGCTTAATGAAGAGAGAACAAGAAATTTCTATTTCCTAAGCAAAAGAAATGTGAATATTAAGCAATCTTTTTTTTTTCCCCCATCTATTTTGTAAGGTGAAAAAGGACAAACTTTAGAATCACATATATTTGGGTTGACAGGGTCCTTAAAGCTCATCTAGTTCCAACCCCTGTGCCATTGGCAGGGACAGCATCCACTAGACCAGGTTGCTGCAAGCCATATCCAACCTGGTCTTGAGCACTTCCAGGAATGGGGCATCTACAACTCCTCTGGACAACCTGTTCTAGTGCCTGACCACACTGAGTAAATAATTCCTTTCTATGGAATAACGTTATTCTTAAATGTAAAAATTAGATCTTATTGATGGTTCAGATTTTAGGTGGAAACAAATCTGATCTTCACAACCATACTTACATAGGCAGTGTTCAAGGTTTCTGTAGGGTTTTTATTATACAAGTGTTAACTGCCAAATAACTGATGACCCAAGATCCAGAATCTGTCACTGATCTTTAGGCAGTCTTATTACTGGAAGAGATGAAGCACCTCTGACTAACTGGAACTGTAGTGATATAACTAGCATGGTCTCCAATTGGGCAACTAAAAACTTTGGCCCTTTGGAAACAACAGCCTGTATTTCTCACTGATCACTGGGTTCAGGATGTAATCCAACTGGGGAGCGGATTACCAGACAACAAATTTCCAGAAGCAGGAAGCAGGTTATCCCAGGCAGTTCATACAGTTAGTCATTTTCCTGAATGATATCTCTTGGAAGCTGACACTCCCTCGAGGCCACAGCCATTTCAGGGAGAGGTAGAAAGCAGCAGGTGTAATAGACTATACACTCTTCTAGATAAGGAAGCGCCTGAGGACCACGATGAACTATATGGGAAAAGGCTAGATTCTGAGCTTTTTTAATGCTTTGACCCTGCTATGAAGAGAATTTTCGGTAATGCATGGGGGCTATTAATCAAAATTCATCCCACAGTAGGCAGATGGAAGTTTAACAGTCACGTGTCATTGCTACTGTCATCTTCACTCTGAGCAGGAGTTCTAGCCCTTCTGCAATGACTGCCAACATCCAGGTTACTCTCAAACCTAGAACTCTTGCTTTTCCTTCTAAATTCTAATTTTTAAATTGCCTGCACATGTTGGCTCCAATCCCAGGCAGCAAAAAACAGTGCTTTCATCTTGACTTTTCTGTAGATTTTTTTCTTCTGCCAATTTTGTGTTGAGTGGTCAAACAATAAATGTCCTAAGACTTCAGGCAATGGTCATCACTCCATGTACAAGAGCTATCTTGCATGCTGCAGAGCTTACACCATGCTTCTAAAAAAATAAAAATCTATCTATATCAAACAGCTATTGCAAGAGTTCTGAGGAGAGCCTGGATCTCACTTTTAAATTCCAGTCACACATTTGCCTATAACAGTACCACTTTCAGAGATTTTGTCTTAGATAAAGCAAGAAGTACTATGCTAACCTAACTTTTCAGTCTTCAGTCCACTTCTTCATAGTTAAGTCTACAGTGAATAGGCTAAAATTGATCCTCTCTGCAGAAACATCCCTTTCAGAGGGTCACGATACAAGATTCATTCAAAGGTGATACAAATATCCCCCTAATTTAAGTCTTACAAAGATGTGCTGCTGGAATTCTGTGACATGATTCAACTGATTCTGTTCTAGATATATATCCAGAAGTTCTTTGATAAAAGCTGTTTTTCCAGAAGCAAAGTTGTAAGATTATCCAAACACTCTGGTCCGTAACTAGCAGGAAGATAACGTTCACTTTCAGAGCAGATCTCTTGCTATTCAATGCATAAATGACATATTGTAGGAGTCCTCATGTCTCTTAAGTCTCCTTAAGAGAAACAGCAAAAGTGAAAGTGAGCTAAACTGTTATAAACTTTGTCAGGTGCTTGCGTTGTCTCGATATTCAAAGACCATTCATATCTTCCTGATTCAGAAGAATACTCAGAAGGAATTAAGAGCATGCTTGAATTTTGTCATGACTTAAGGTCTACACACTCAGCATCCAACACCAGAAAGTATGACAAGGACTCAGACTGCTACCTGACACAGAGCTGTTTCTCTGAATGCCTCAAAGTCCTAGTCAGGAATACAGAATATAACCAGACTTCAGATATTAAAACCTCCTTCAAAATTAGCCTAAGTATGAATTAAAATTTCTCTCAGATTGACTATAAAGGGTAAAAACTGCAATACAGACCACAATATTTTCATATTAAAACAAATTGTTCCTTTAAATTTCAAAAACTTAACAAAAGGAGTTAATTTCTTACATATTTCAAAGAAAACCTTTATTCCAAGTGAAGTTGCTAGTGTACAAGATTATTGAAGTGAAAATTGGGGGGAGGAAGTGGAAGGAGCAAATTTTCTCTCTAAACTGTGGGAGAATCCTATGGAGAAAAAACTTACACACCTAAAGACAGACTAAATAAAAGTTACTTAGAAATTAACTTAAATTGTTGGGTAAGCATTACTGTATTACAGGAACATATTTCAGTCACGGTATGTCCCAAATTCCATGCCGTTTTTTTAAAAGACAAACATCCAAGTTCTGGGAAAAAAAAGAGAATTTAAATGTTTCTAGAAGCTTAATAGAGTTGTCACGGTATCAGAGAAAACAGAACTGTTCTAACAAGTTTTTACCTAGCAGGTCTGCTCCTTCATCAACATCCCCGATAACCTCGGACCCTGCTGTGGAAAGTTCATGATACAGAGAGTCCGTGTTGATGCCGAACGCTTTGTTCACAATCCCCTGTGTTGGGCTGTTGTTGGAAGAAGAAAAAGCAAGGACACTTGTTACTTGGCAACATTTGAGCTATCATATAACTCTCTGAAATACTGAGCATTACAGAACATTGAGGTCAAAACTCAGAGTACATTCTGCCTGTTCACCATAGGTTGACGCAGGGAAATTAGTAAAAAAAACCATTTTATTTCCTATATCAAGTGCAAGTACCTATCGCGCACAACCTCAAAGCTTGCCTGGTTGATTCCTTTTTACATCGTAAGAGTTGATGACAACTCGGTATCTCACAGAAACCTTCCAATTCACAGTAACTCTCAATTCTGACTTTTAACACTGTGCAATGATTCCCACACTCCTATCAACCTGAAAGCACCCTTCAAAGCAGGTAAGATAAGCAGGTCAGATAAGGACTCAGATGCTGAAAACAGCAACGGTCTTCTTTTTTCTTTGCCAACTAGTAAGTGAAATCAGCCTGAAGATTAGTCTCTTATTTGGGTTCTAAGTGCACAAATGTTTCTTCCTATGTCAGCAAAATGTATTTCATTAAAGGTAAATCAAAGTTAATGTTATCTAATCACATCATATGGGAGCACATTTCCACATCTTACTGTCTTCTCTACCAAGAATCTTCTCATAGTCTTTGACAATCTCATGGCTTAAACAGAATACAGCTGTTGCAGAAAGACACAGGAGGAGGAGTGGGGCATCCTCTAGGATTGTCAGTGCTTACTGCAAAAAATGGGATTAAAGTGGGTATAGACACTTCTAAGTGTCCTGCCTTGTACAAGGGAAATCAGCCAATATGAAGTGAGGCTGTGCAATTTTTCCAGCAGTCTAACATAAAGGTTAGTACCAGTGGATATTATCTCAAGTCATGTGGCTTTGTTCTTACCTCAATCAAGTCTCTGTGATCAAACATGGAGATTACAAATGTGTTATGTTAGCTCTCTTTGATATTTGAGAGGTAAAACACATTGCAGATAAAAGGAAAAAAATAGAATTTTTAATTACAGAGCTACCCAGGAATCTGAGAACACTGAGGAACTACAAAGTTGATGCAGTCTAACAGACAGTGCAAGTGAAAAGAAGCAAACAGCATTCGAGGTCTAACTTGAAGACATAATTCAACTTCAGCACTCCACTTTCTGAAGCAATACATCTCTCAAAAGGATTCTGTTTTTAAAGCAGCAAGCACACTGTTCAGCAGCTCCAGAGTTATCTTGTGTCTCCTGTGGTTTTCTGCCTATGTGGATCAAAGATCAATCTACATGAAGAGCTTCCAGTACAGCAATACTCTCCACTCCTTTCTTTTCTTCATGTTTAAACCAATTATCAATCTGATCACATCAGTCACTTCTACTTTCCTCACACAGAGCTGTTTTGGCTACCTAGATTCCTCCTGCTGCTGACCCTAAAAATTGCCCATGTACCCTACATATTCTAAGGGGAAATTAATTGTGTTTCACAGGTTAAAAAGGCATCTGTTATTGCTGCTCACATGCACTTTTAGAGGACTAGAAGAGGGTGCTCAACAAGCACAATCCAGTCCAGATTTGGTCTGGAGATCTGGTCTCCAGATTTGGTCTGTGAGAAAAGTTTGCCTTAACTTTGTCAGGGTATTATTTTCTGCATACCTGCAAGAGTTGAGGGGTTATTTTTGCTGGTGTCCTGCTAAATTACCCACTGGACCAGGGTAAAATTAATGAACTCCATAAAATTAATCTCTAGACCTTCATAAAAATGAATCCAGGAACCTACACTAGTAATTCTAGGTTAATGACATCTCACAGAAACATGGTGCCAAAGTTAACAGCCTTTAGGGAGCCTCCCACTGAGCACAGAAAGCGTGGTAGACAGGAAGGATATCAGCATAGTAGTTTGGTAAAAGTTCACTAATTCAGAGGACTCTGTAAAGGTCCTGAGTGCACTGATGGTCCAAAATTGCTCTGACTAGGCTCACCTTAGACCTGAACACAGCCACCTTCTGTCCACTAGTCCAAGGGCTCCCTTTAAGCTCAGGCCTTTGTCCACTGTCCTTATCTAACCTATGCTGTATGTAGGTGTACTTGTCTTCAGTCCTGTGTCCTGCTGCTCCTGCACCTAATTCATCCCCTTCCTTTGTAGGGGGCTGCTTATGAAGCCTGTTACCAGTGCCATGCTCTGCTCTCCCTGCTCCAATCCTGCAGGATTGCACCACAGTCACTGCCCTACGGGGGTCACTCTTGCTTGTCCTCCCTCACAGACCAGACCTGCTGCTCTTCCAACACTTGAAAAAAACAAAAAACAACAAACAAACTGAAAAAGTCCTGAGATTCAAAACTGAATTCAGATCTGATCTCATTAGATGAATGCATTGTTTTCCTCACCTTGAAAACTTAAGCTTATGACCCCTTTGCCTGTTGCTACGTTTCTCTGAGCTCCCTGATCCTGCAAGGCAAACTAACTTGTCTCAAACAAACCTCATTCAGTTTGCTCAGATTGCACAGATCCTTCCACAGATTACCATCTGATACTTGCCTTCCCTGAACAACTCGAAGATAATCAAGACCCCTCACATTTGCACTAGGCAGAATATATGGATTTTCTCAAATAGCTGTTCTTGAACTCTGTGAACCACGGCATCCATTCTTCACTCATCACAAAACCAAGCTAAAGAGCAAACAGCAAAAAGTCACAATCAGTACCTGTTACCAGTGCGTTCCAGGCGGGGATCTTGACACATATCCAGTTCTGGTGTAGAATCTATGATGTCCTGAACATCGGACCACTCGTCACTGCTGCCCATTCCTAAGGAAGACAATACATATGGTATTAGTGCTCCCTGAAGGCACTTCAGCAGCTTTGAATACCAAGGCTTCAAAACTTCACGGTTCCATATACGAAGTGTTAAAATAGGAACAGAAAGTGGTAGATCACCTACGGACAGAAATGCACCAGGGAAGGTGCCTTCATGATTCAGGGCAGAAAGACCATTAGCATACCCTGTGCCACTCTAGCTTGCAACCAGTATCATTGGCCTGGATACGCATTAAAATGTAATAACCACAATTATTTTATCCATTAAAATAACTTGCAAATAATCTTTCTATCTGTCAGTAAAAATTCTTCAATCACTACGCAGCTTTAGCCAAAATTCAAGAGTAATTTTTTCGTATAGCTTCACAGAGATTACTCTAGTTATGAATCAGCACTGGCTTATTTTAATAGAAATAATTTGTCAAGACAAATTCAAGTCTACAACTAGTTTAGATACCCGTTACAGTACATTTTCACTTAGAAAACGCATTGTGTAACATATGAAATCGTTTGTTTTCTTATAATCTTATAGCTTAAAGGCAATATTTGAAGAAAATAAGGACAATTAAAAAATAAGAAATTAAAAAAAATAATCCTGTTGTCAAGTTACTCATACTAGAAACCAAAATGTTCAGAAACTCAGGCTTGCACCTATTCTAAAAAAAGCAATATAAATACAGTGTCTGTTTACACGTGAAATTCCTTAAATGCGTAAACTATATTAGTCCCTTAACTGTTAGATGTGAAATCTTTAACCTTTCCAAACTTCCTCAGCAGCCAAATATACCAAGCCCATGACAACTTGAGTGTTGATTTTACTCTTTTAGGCTGACATTGTGGACTTGCTGGCAACAAATGTCATGTTGAAGACAAAGCCCGATGTGTTTGTTGACAAACTAGGCATCCATACATGAATGGTTCCCCACCTCACAGAAACAGATGATTCCTTCTCTTTATTTTATAACCTAGGAAGCTTTTCTGCAAATCCCTTTTTTGTAGGTTCTGCTCTTAGGCATCTGCATCACTGATAGACATTTTAATTACAGATTAATAAAATACCTAATTAAAATTCAAGTATCTAAGTTTCTTCTCAGCATGGAGATATGCTTCTGCATCACACATGAAAAATAGCTGAAAGACTGAATATGCAGAGCACGTCAGAAACACACCTATCTGCCTTGAGCAGATTCCACAGTATGACAATTTCAGCAAGAAAATTTAAACTTTCGTATACACAACCTCTTTAGAGTTGCACGCATATGAAAGAGAACTGACTTGGATGCAAAAAAGCTGTTGCTGGTAAATGACCACAGAGGCACCAACTGTAAAATTACAGATAATTATTTATAGCGAACTTGAACTACTGCTCTCTGAACTCTGAGAAATACTGTGGGACAAACTTTTCTCTGAATAAAATTCCCACTCGTCACTGGAAGAAATTTCTCTTACATTTCTTGTTCTAGCTTTTCCTTGTTAGGTACAATTCCTGGTTTCAGCCACCAAAGACATCCACACTCAATTTCTCTGTTACTAATGCTCGTACTGACTTGCATTGGCCAGGATGCACAGGAAATAACAAGGAGGTTCTCCAAAATACTATGGGAGGTTTAGGCTGGATATTAGGAAAAAAAAATCTTCACTGAAAGGGTTATGAAATATTGGAAGAGGCTACTAAGGGATGTAGTTGATTCACCATTCCTGGAGATCTTCAGAAAGCATGTAGAGGTAGTACCTAGTGACATTGCTCAATGGTGGACTTGTTAGTGCTAGGTTAAAGGTTGGCCCAGATGATCTTAGAGGTCTTTTCCAGACTAAACGATTCTATGATGGCTAACATCAAAACCTACTTGCTTTCATATGCTCCCGCACAGACTTTCCTGTTCATTTTACAGTCCCTTTGTATTTAAGCTCGTGACCTGCACTACTCATTTCTGAAGGTTGCTGAAAGTCTAAATACAATAAAAGTTGGGAGGTGCTCAGACACTACACCAGTACAGCTATATTGAACAGCACTGAAGGTGGCTTTTATCATGTTATTACATCATTTTCTTCCTTTAAACAGTCTGGTGCTAAAGGCTTAGGTGATGGCTTTCTTCACAAGAAATAATTAATTCAGTTTATTGAAGCACTCCAGGAAGTGGAAAGAAAACAACTGAAACTTCCAAAGATTTCTTATATGAGAAACAGACTAAAAGAAGATAGCTTATTTAGCTTAGAAAAATGGCTAGATAGGGATGTAATTGCTATTCTGAAATACATAAAGCTGTAGGGTAAACACATGGAAGGGAAAATAATTAGTTAACCCAACTGATAATTTTGGCATATGAACAACTGGATGTAAAATACTTGTGAATAAATCCAGAGAGAAAACTAAATGCAAGCTTTTACTAAATGCAAGCTGTTTTTTTTAGCATACTGCTAACTGGTCCAGGAACAGTGTTCCAAAAGCTCAGACTGAGTTGGGACTTACCTCCTCCTGAAAGGGGTTCTATGACATGGATTAAAGCGACTGCAGGGAACTGAACTCAGTAATCCATTGTCATCCTGTGTATTTGTGAAACTATTTTTATTACTGACTTTTTAAAAACTTGTAACTCAGGAAATAACTCACATCCAATTAGCGGTCTCTCTACTTATCTAAGTAAGCTTGTCTCAAATTCTGTACCTATGAAGCTGATTTCCCTTCCGTCTCCCAGCCTCTTCTTGTAAAAGAGGGACACAAGCACTGTGAAGGCAATTACTTTAATGACAAAATAAGCAAGCTCCAGCTTCCATACCTATGCTGACATTCCTCATCTCCTGTGTAACCTGGACTTCCATGTTTCGACTGTTCCGCTTTTCTCGTGTCCTCTTGTTGCCCTTGGTTGTGCCATTGTATTCGCTGACAGGCTGGATGCTCTCATTCAAGGGTGTGACAGCAGCCGAGGGCACAGATGATGTAGGAGTGTTGGACTTGGTTCCTGTGGTGCTCGGTGTGGCAGCTGCCGAGGACTGCCCAGATTCAGACATTTCATCTTGGGGGCACTATAGAAATTCCAGGCCAGGGAAAGAATAAAAAGGGAAAAGCACAGGTAGATATTTCAATTAATCTCCTATTTGCTGGAATATGGCTGCCTTAAAGCATTATGGAAAATGAGTCTTGCTCGCTGTACCAACTAAATATCCAGCATTCTCTGGTGACACATGGCACTGCAACCAAAACGAAGCAGTGAGTTCTCATGCTGAACTCAGGAAGCAAATCCTACCTGTGAAAGGACTGATATCCTTCTTCTTTTACCATTTAAGACTGGTCTTCACAAGTCACATCAGAATGTGACCTCTTCATCATGCACCTCAAGGAAGATAGCTTTATCGTAAGAGAAAAGCACCTGCAACTGCCGCTGGCTACTGTGGAAGCTGAAGGCCTTTGGCACTTGCAGTAAGCCAGGCCAGCATTTCCCAAGACTGGAAGGCAACATGGACATAGCTTGGGGAAGATCTGAAGTGACCTCTTAGATGATCTGAAAGCTGTCATTACAGTAAGCCACTGACACAACCAGGATGAGAATCTCTAGTGTTGAGATAACGCCAACGTATTTTTGATGCTGGACTGCAGAAGCAAAGTGGATACCAAGCTGGAATAGTCTGACTTGATTAGCAGGGGAGGACCTATGTCCCCACACCACATTATGCGGAAGCTAGCCAAGCATGCCTTCAGCTTGACAACACAATAGAAGCAGATGTGGTCTCCCCAGTTACAAATGACAAGACAGGATCCAGGAATTCAAAAATCAAAAGCTGACAAATTAACATAGGAGATGGATTTCCAGGGTGAAATGTGCACAAATGGGTCTCAACTTTACAAACATTACAGCCCCATTTCTTGTATAACACCTCTTGAAAAACATGGGAGACTTAAGGCTCTGTGAGGATTTTATACTGTGCCCCTTGTTTGTCAATTAAAGCAGCACTGCTTCAAAGTCAGCCAATTAATGTCTTAACCAATGCAATGATCATTCCCAGAACCCAATGAGATCTCCCCGTTCTTCATGGTAGCCTGCTCTAATTACTGCCTGCAGGGAGATGACAAATTAATTTTGAAAGTTATATGTAATAATGAATTGCAATTGAGTGCAGTGACATTCAGTGTCTGTACACCCAAACTCAGCTATAATCTGTGTGGCGTGTCTCTCCCCTCCTGTGAAACTACGAGGAAGATAATGGCTCTGCTCAGAAGCTGCTTCAAGGCCTCCCAAACCTTGGAGCTGTGATGCTTCACTCATTTGTAGGTCTCATTCTACTGTTCTAATAGTAACTGAACAACACAACAACAACAAAAAAATCAAATTCAAAATGGGATGAGAGAAGTCTGAAATAAATTAACCCTTTGCAGCCTTTTTTTTTTTTATCTAGAATCTTATTTACATCTTCCTTTACAGACTGGCCTGTGTATGCTCGTCTTAAAATAGCCTGCTATACATTGTACTGTAGAGGATTTACATTGCATTTGCACACGTATCAGAAATTCAGGCGTTTTTAAAAATACGCTACCATTGAATACTATTCGTTTTGTTTGGTTTCTGCACTGTCAGTCTGAATAGCTCCCATATTCCCACATGGATGTTCAAATTGTCTCCCTGCACATTTGCTGATTTTACCGTCAAAACTGAGATGGAGACACTTTACTTAGGCTGCTACAGGTGGAAACCACACTTCCCACATGTACTTCATGTTCTTGTTTTGTGAGCTACTTTTCTAATAGGTAAAGAAAATAACAGCAAATTTTTTTTGATAAAATGTATGATCCAGTAAGCCCTATAGTACTTCAACTGCAATTTGCCTGTTGTGCTTTCTACTGTACAAAGGGACAAAGAGTACCAAGTGTAGACTGTAATCATAAAACCTCCTCCCCCTCTCCCCCCAACAAAACTTCTTTTGGATGAATGGATTTAGAGATCTCCTTGTATGCACTGTAAGTCTGTAAGCATAACCAAAGTGCCTGAGGATCTTAGCACTGTAGAAGAGATACCCAGATGGGTCAACATGTCATTCTTTGATCTTCAGAACTAGATGTCATTCAGAAACCCTACACCATTATTGTCTATGCTGTATACAGTGCTATTTGTATTGGATATATAACCTGTAACTTCTTGTTTATTGACATAATCTTTCTCTCACCCAGAACACCCAAGTGAGTCATTACCCTGGTCTTTCATCTATTTTTGGTTATACATCTGAATTTTATATTTATCTAAAATATGTTCTTTATCAGCCTACCAGCCTGCCCTGCAGAAATTCATCTCAAATGTAAACACTACAAAGACACTCCTCTTCGCAGTCCAGAAGGTCTATTAATCTTCACTGGTATCTTCCTTCTATTGTCCTGATTGCTCCATTAATGCTAAATATTCCACTAACCATAGAGGTCTCCTCTACAGCCTAGGAGGCATTCGCCATAACCCATAGCTCACACAAAGAATACTCTCCACAACCACCACTTACCTACAGCCATACCTGTCAACATCCTAAACATCAAATGTGTAGTAGTGACCTCCAAAATGCATTGCAAAGGCCCAACATTCATAGCAGTCATATGTCACCATGAGTAGCCACAATTGTATGGTTATAACACTGAAAGCATAGTACATAAAAACAAAAACGTTAAGGACTTTCAACTCCAAATTATTATATAAAATAAATGTACAACTGAATCTAAAAGTAAAGTAATAAAAACAGCAGCTTAAACAGAAAATAGTAATAAAAAGAAGAAAAGGACACTTAAAACATAAGTACAGTATGGCCCCATGAAATAGAAAAACTAGTCAGAAGAGTCAGGATATACATATCGGGAAGGGGAGTTACATGTGTGCAGTCAACGTCAACAAATTATCAGAGCAGCTGAAGAAGAGGCAAGGAATATATGAGCACTACTGCTGAGATTTCAGTCACGCAGAAGAGTTGAGAAATAGCAATTCAGAGTAAGTAGCTTGCACAAGAAAAATTCTCCATTCCAAATTGCAAATCTAGCAAATCAGTTAATCACTCCCTTTAATTATTCGCAGGTTTGTTCCACAGTCTTAGGAAATCCACCATAAGACATTAACCATCCAAGTCTTCCATAGCCCTTGCTCTCTATCTGCAAACTATCAGCTGTCCTCCTCAAGACCTTCTGATTTTCTTTAACAAGCACCAAAACAAATCCCAGCACTACCCATCAGACACATGCAGTATCTGACTTCAGTAGCATAGTACTACCTTTGCACAATGTTTTCTTGTAACCAGAAATTGACACCACCAAGAATAAATTACTAAATAATCAAATCAGTAACCCTCCATTACCTGAACTTGGCAATCAAAGCTTACAATTTACTTGCATTCCTGTTGTATTCTCCTGCAATGGAGACGCTGAGTTATCAATGAGATCCATTCAACTCTCACTAAAAAGCTTTCAGCAGCTCTGTAATGGAATGGCTCAATGAATTATGCCTTCTGAAGTCTGGAAAGTGGATCTAACCCCAGCTTCCTACCAACTCTCCTCTAAAAATTTATGCCTGCCACACATGCCCGATCACTAGAGAGCTCAAGAGCATGTTCATACCATAGCGTACAGCAGGGACTGGAGACCCCAAGGAATAGACTCCTTCCAGAACGAGCAGTATGGTCTCTGTACATCTTGGTTGCTGTGTGCATCCCTGCAGCAGTGCTGTGGTGGCACAGCACTAGTCTGTCTGCAGTAACGCATTCATACCCTATCTTTACTTCCTCATCCTTGATTACGCTATTGCTCCATGGCAATGCTATTAATTACAGGTAAAGTCTTCAGAAATGACTGCAGGACCTGACAAGCATTCTGCAAGTTGCTACATTTCTCAAGTCTCTGTGCCTTTAACACTACACCAAGTGTAAGGTTTCAAGTCCCCATCCTATCCAAAGATCTTGATTTTGGATTTCCGACTTCTGCAAGGGCAGAGGCTTGACACAGTGCTGAGCTCTGTGCTGGGCTGGGCCTGGCTACTGCCATAGCCTGTGTAAAAAAAAAAAAAAAAAAAAAAAAAAGGAAAAAAGGAAGTTGCTGCTTTGTGTTCTATGTAACTGAATTTGTCAAATTTTCTTGAGCTATGCATCAAGGAGGCCACTTGGATGTAGACAATGTAAGTCTAGAGCAATGGACTAGATGTGTGAGAAACTGAAGAGCTTTAAGCACAGTGCAGGACCTGGGCATACAGAGAGATTTAGTATCCCTTTTTACCAAGCATAGGAAGGCCATAATAGCAGTAAGTAAACAAGAACAAACAATGAAGAGCAAGTGCAACCCAGTCCCTGGCCCCAGCTGAGGTACAAAAGCACTGTTCTTATTGAGGGGGAGAGAAGGGTCAGGTTCCATCACTTCCTCTTCCAAATAAGACTAAAAAGGTAAAGGATTTATCTTCCCTAAATTACTAACTGCCTCCCCACACATTCCTTTCAACTTCGGGCCAGCCAAGTAAAGGAGATTAACACTGATACAAGGAGTAAAAAGAAGCATGAGGAGCTGTATTAAATCCCTCCCATACTGTATGCCTGTGACAGGATATCCTCCCAGCTACAGTATAGCTACCACCAGAGTAAATGCACAGCAGGAAGAGGCTGCAAAGGGTTATGGACACAGATTCATCTCCACCTTAATGAAAACATGGGATGCTATTGACAGTGGAAGAGTGGGAAACCCTTGCTCCGTGATGGTCTATAAAACCTTGTAGCTGGAGTTGGACTGCAGCTGGCCGAGGTCACTCAGGTGCCAGTGGTCCAGTGTTGGGACGATCTTGGCCCCTATCTGCCCACGTACCATGCCATCCGCGAGGGGGAAGACATTCAGAGAGTTAGGACGTTCCTTCCTGCTAAACAGAGAAACAGAGAGAAAGGGAAAGCCAATCTGTTAGCTGTTTACAAGGGTCTTACACAAAAGAAACAGCACACCAGCTTATGTGAAATATTCATCATTAGAAACTGAGTTGCACTCCTCACTTCGTAGCTGTGTGGATTCCCAACCCCACACCTCCAAAGGGCTGTCTGTTCAGACTCAGGGTGTCTATTGGAAGAGTCATGCATCTTCCTAAGAAGGCAGAGGCGTTCGAGTGACCAAAACAGGCAAAAACAACTTCACTATCAGTATAAAATACTGTGGGGAAACAAAAATGCAGAGAACTGAGCTGATTTAAGCCAGTGTATCCTCTGAGAAATGGAGATGCTGTGGGCTACAGCAGGTAACTCCCCCCCAAAAATAGGAAGATCCCACAGATTCTACAGATGTCATCACTGAAACAGGAAAGAGGCTTAAGTGAGTCACCTACATGCCACTTTGTACATTCCACCCCAAATCTGATTTGCACTAACAGCAGAAATCAGTGGTTTTTGGATCACTTCCAATATTAAGCAAGACAAGTAATACTTGTACTCTCTGATCCCCTCTCTATATCCAATTATAGCTCACTGAAAATTCAGAATTTAAAAGACGTTATAAATGAATGCATCATTCCTATGGCCAGACGTCTGTAACTGCGTTCTCTTCAGCCCTCTCTTTTATTGCAAATGCAGGTGATTAGCTAGCTTGGATTTGATTCTGAATATACAAGCTGGTGCACATTTTGAGACTAAGTTCTAGTGGGAAAAAACGTAGAACAAGCAGTAAAGGTGGAAAAGGCTGAAGCAGCATGCTGAAACCAGCATCCACTTTCATGCCAGAGGAGCAGGACTGCAGGGACAGACCACAGCTCGACTTAGCGCATCTCCCCAGCAGCCTCTGCTAGCTGGACTCCAGTGGCCTTTGAGATGAACTGAGCTGATACTATGTGACATTAACCCAAAAAGATTTTAAGTAATGGAATGTCACCTACCCCTGGATAGGACTAGTCACACTTCACTGCAGGTTTCTGGTGCAGGGAGTGATTAAATCTGCCATTCTGTACACCAGCAGCATTAATAACAATAGAGCTTCATGTACCTTTCTTTAAGAATACTCAGCACTGGTTTAAATTGCTATGCAAAAAAATGTTTGGCTGTGCATAAGGTGGTCAGCTTGAACTGCCCAACAGACCAATGTTAAGACTTGGAAATCAAAGAAGGAAGGTGTCTAGTCAGCATTGACACTCCAGAAACAGGGCATCAGTCAGCATCTCCTCAAAAGACACAGATGCGCTCCCCTTCTCCACCAGGCTCCAAGCCACCTCTGTGCAGTGGCGTTCCTGGACACAGAAATAATTTTTGCTAAGACTCAGCTAAGCTACCCCCACAGCCACTTCATCACAGAGCGGGACAGGGTGACTTCCAGAGCTCCCTTCTAACCCAGCCTGGTCTGTGATTGTGATCTGTGACTGTGGACAAAAGGACTGCAGCAGCACCTAAGGCTGCCCCAGGGCTTACTCAAACACACTGACATGGGCTGGGGCACAAGCCAGATCGTTTATGAAGAAAGAAAGTGCAATGTCTAACAGAATAGACATTTGTGGAGAAAACAAATAGCCCAGCCTTTCCATTCTCAGCAACACAGCGTGCTGCTCCCTTGCGCCAGTGCATCTCCTGCTGAGGAGTAACTGCTTGCTGTGGCCCATCTTGGAAGGCCAGAGGAGGAAAGGTGTTTTCAGTGTGGTCCAGAAAGGATATTTGGGATGCACTTTTCCTAAGAATCTTCATTTTCTCCTGAAAATCCTAAAGATTAATCTATGGAAGCTTCATAGATAAACTGTCTTACAAAGCAGCACATGTATGTGAATTTTAAGGGAACACAAATCACAGACACTATTTGATTGTATTTACTTTTGCTTATAGAGAACACACACTATTGCAGTTTGCCCAAATACTGACTCAGGATGCCAGATTTGTGACAAATCCCATTTACCTCTGACTGCCCTCCTGCATTTACCTCTCCTTATCCTACCTCTGACACCCTGAGACTCTGAACAGTTTCAAACAGGTGTTTTAAATTTCTAAATAACATGCTGGGTAATTTTTTCCCCTAAAATGAAATATTCACTCTGGCACTGTACCCATGAAAAGTACAGTCAGTTATGCACAAGAGATTTTTAAATGACTCAAAATTAAAACTTTGACCTTTATGCCACAAAGACATAATTCCTAGTTTTACAGTTAAAGACATAACTTATGAAGGGTCCCAAAGATTCTACCCTTTGTCAGTTAGAAAAAATATATATTTGAGCTGCTTTAACTATTAGTTTCTTCCTTCTTTCTTCAGGTTAGAAGGGTGGTCCTAAGGTATTCATTCTTCACAGCTGTATGTAGCTGGAAAAAAAGTTCCTAACGCTCTAAGACATTATTTAAAATAATTTATTTCTGCAAAACAAGTGGTATAGTTAGACTATCCAACTATATGTGATGAGAGTGGTATATCCTAATGTCCTAATGGCAACACTGCCACTTATAAGAAATACCAGCCGTCCCAAACACATGCTGGCAGATATTGAATTATACTTCCTCTTCAGGTAAGCTCTATTAGATTTATTTTGTGAGCCCACAGCTTGTTTCTAGATTCTTATGAAAACACATTTAACACGCTAGGAAATGTAGCACCCCACTGAATGTACACTGATCATAGGAACTTTATTACCCATGCTAAGCAAAGAACAGAGGTACCAGGTCCCAGCAGCAGCAGAAGCTGTAGGATCTTCAGGAAGGTATTTTAATGTAGACTGTTAGGAAAAGTGCATTCAAAACTTCCTTTCTGAATTTCTTTGGAAACACTTTCCAGCCTCTTCTGCATCTCCCAAAGAACAAAAACTGCTAACTTACACTTTGCAGTACTGGGGCTGACCAGTCTTCAAAGAAGTTTAGAGTATCCTCAAGGTTGGTATAAATTTAGAGTGCTCACTATAGCCCTTTGTAGTTACCTTCACACACCTGAGCCTTTCTGGTACAGGGGGACTCAGCACTTGGTTAGTTCCACTTCATGTTACAAGGTAAACAGCAAACACGTCTATAGAGGTTTGCAGTAGCCAAAACCTGGGTCAGAATGCTCTTTCAGTAACATCCTACAGCTTATAAAACTTAACAAAACTAAGTTTGTCAACATTTAAAAATGAGAACTGCCCTCTCTGTAGGCTAAGGGGGTGCAGAACTCACTGCCCAGCCCAAAGTCAGATGTGCTTTCTGAGCGTTACTAATGACATATATTTTCTGCCCTGCTTAGAAAATATGTGTATTTTGTACTCTTTCAATGAAATAAGGGAGAAAATAAAGTTTTTTTAAAAAAAATCTGGGAAGTGAAGTGTAAATATCCAATCACACAGGGCTGATCCTGTTTTGGGACAAGCTTCTTCCTGATGTGGCAGCTTGTTGCCCTCCCTTTGCATCAGTTAAGGGAAGCGGCACACGAAAGCAAGTCTAATGCAAATGTCAGTGAACAGAGAGGGCAAACAGGCCAGAACAGTACATTTCCAGCATCACACCATTGCCACTCAACCTCCAAAACCATGATTAACAAAATTAAGGTGCAACAATAGGATTTACCTTTTCCTCCATGACTGGCGATGACTGCAGTGACAAACATAACAGCCAAAACAGAGCAGCAATCACACAAAAAGCAAGACAAAAAGAAAGAAAGAAAAACAACTATTAGAGAACAAAGGTCATGCAAACATGCAGCCCTACAAGAGACAGTGTAAGGAGACAGTGTATGCATGCACCCTAAATTGCACTATGTGACAGTGTGCAACATACTCTTTACCCCTCTCAGATGGCAGTAAATACCCCAAAAAGTTCTTGCACAAACTTCTCTCAAGTGACAGATAAACACACTTTGGGTAAGTATGGTCTTAGGCAAATATGCACCTTCAGAGTCTACCGTACAAAACACACCCAAGCACGTTCATGGATGAAAATAGGAAATGATACCTGTATCTTCCCCAAAACATCAGTGCACCGACAAACACAAATGGTGGTGTTCGTCCACACAAAGCTGTGCGGTGACACAAAAACACACATCTTTAAATGCTTGTGCCCAACAGGTAAACACAGCACATGCTTAAACAGTGCAAAGCTTGAAATGAAGGAAAAAGTCCCACTTTCCACTGGTTGTTCCTACAAATTCAGACAAAGGCCTGTCAGGGACTTTCACAGAAATACAGTGCTTTTTTTTTTTTTCCCTCCTCCAAGAGACTAGCAATATGCCACACTTCAAAGCATTCATCCAATACAAAGAAGCAATTCCTAAAAATTCTTGAAAATGAAAATTTTGCCCTTCAACCCTTAGAATGGTGGCCCTGCAGGTATAACCAACAACACTTTTCGCTATCCATCTCTTTCACGGAATGACGACAAAGTCACAATTCATTTTAGCTTATTTGAAAATTCAGGAAGGGAAATCTCATTAAAACCAATTTCTACTGCGTACTCCAATCCAAACTTGGCAGGTGCACATACATAGCAACTGTTAAGGGAGGGACACCCTGAGCATGCTTTTGCCTACAGCACCTTTAGATTTTATCATCTAAGTAACTGCACAGATACATTCTTATTTACAGAAGGATAAGTGGGAAGGGAAACATTGTCTTCTGTAATTGTGTTTATTCTTCTAAGCCATTCTCTGCTGGGACACTGATTTATTGTTTTGCAGAAAACATAGCACTGAGAACTGACTATTCAGACCACTTAACAACTACCACAACCTTTATCTACTTCTCTCTAGAAGGAATACTGTAAGATCCTATTTTCTGAAAGGACTATTTGATCCTCAGAAGAGGAAGGGTAATTATTAACTGTGGCTTTCCTTCCTTTACGTACTTACTGTAAAAACGCTTTGGTAGCCTTACAAATGAGATGATAAATACCTTATCAACCAAATAAATTATCTCTTTTTGAGATACCAATATATTCCCTGTGCAAGTTATTCTTGCAGCCAAGGCTGCAAAAGTTTCTTTAATTATTACAGAATGTAATGAAGTAACACTACTCGCTGTTGTTTTTGTTTTCCCCTGGGGGAGCTTGAGTCATGCAGCAGTTGTTTCTGATTTAAGTACAATTGTCATTTTAGAAAAACAGATCCAGAGAGAAGGCATGTGCAGCTGACCAAATCTGAAGGTTTGAAATGCTTGGGATTTCCATGACTATGGAAAGAGCTTATCCAGACCAGAATGCTCCTGGTCTAATTCCTTATAGATCTGATTGAGAACTGCACTGTAAATCAGAGAGCACATGTAGGAGAGAAACTAGATGAGTCAGTCTGCCTTTCAAGTTGAGGTGAAAGCTGTTTAAAACCATGATCTTGCTCCCCCTGAGATGTTGCTGAGTCTTCTCTGTCTATTGGATGGCAGGGGAGCTGTGCTTCTCTGCACAACAAAAGAAACAGGAGCATATGTGGACACTTTACAGCTACATTGTGCCATGTCTGCTCAGCAGCTCACAACCCACCCAGTCCCCACCTGAGACATGGAAATTGTAGCAAGATACAAATGCGCACATCAGCACAGCTGTTCTTCCTGTAAAATGTCCATGAATTTCAGATGGGAGAGTTCATCTGGACTGACAACGTGAAAAACAATCAGCAGCCAATAACACAGGCTCAAGCGAGGATCTCAGTGAAGAAACATTTCTATTTGCAATTGCAATGGCAGGCATCCTGCAAGGAGGAGCGTGCTGCAGAAACGTATCATAACCTTATATCCCCTATTACCTGATGCTTGATTCCTCCCATTTCCTCACTAGCAGAGTACTGCAACATACTAGACGCATGTGTGTACAATTTTATTTGACCAACCTTTAATTTTTCCTTTCTCCCTTTTTATTTTTTCTTCTCTCATGACTGGAGGGGCCTGTGATTTTTTGTTTTTGCTGATTTTGCAACTACTTGTTTTTCTTTGCTGTCCTCCTTATTTTGGAACAGTGGGACCTTCCACTGTCCCCGTATGTGCTTAACAGCCTGGCCACATACTGTTATGCCTCCACAGTTGCTTTCGAATATGCAAGGTTACTGGAATTTTCCACAGCAAAAACACAACTGTAATTCTCACAAGACCTAGCCTACCCTTTTTATCCTCTACCATTGAGTGTCTAAGAACTTGTGTAAAGTCATCTGATAACAAAGGCATGCAGTACAGCAGAAGCCTCAAATATGCATGCTTTTGCAGTTATTGAACCCATTTTCCTTTTACACCCTACCTTCCTTCTAACAATAGGTCTACGGAAGGCTTTGTGCCGTATTTTCCTCATATGGAATGATGTTACACTGCCAAAAGTTGTGAACAAAACTGTTAACGCCATCAACCCTGTGTGTACACCGCAGAATCACAGAATCATCTAGGTTGGAAGAGACCTCCAAGATCACATAGTCCAACCTCTGACCTAACACTAACAGTCCCCACTAAACCATATCCCTAAGCTCTACATCTAGACTTCTTTTAACGACCTCCAGGGATGGTGATTCAACCACTTCCCTCGGCAGCCTATTCCAATGCCTAACAACTCCTTCCATAAAGAAGTTCTTCTTAGTAGCCAACCTAAACCTCCCCTGGCGCAACTTTAGCCCATTCCTCCTCGTCCTGTCACCAGGCACGTGGGAGAATAGATCAACAATACGACCAGTACAGAACCAGAGTATAAGTCTCCCAGCCTAGCAGGATGTTCCACCTTCCATTCATACCCACCACTCTGGCAGAAAACAGAGTGCTAGCTGGGGAAGGAATATCAAGGCTGCAGTGAACGTGGCAGGAGTCTCAGGCTATTTACCAAATGTTCTAAAAATTCATGTTTTTTACTACTCTCTTTTTGCATCCTTCAAACCTCTTTCATGGGGGGAGGGAGGGGTTTGTCTCTTTTTCTCTCCCTTTTTCATTCTCACAATACACAACCAAAATTTTGGCAGTTTGAATTCAGCCTTCCCCAAAGCCGTCCAATCCAGCAAAAGGAAGGCACAGCTTCTAGGGTACTTGTATTTCTTAAGCCAAGGCCTGAAATTTCCTTTCTTCTTCATTACCTCAAACCCAACAGACATTTATTCTTACTATCTTTCTTTATTAGTGATTTTGCTCTTTCTTCACATCCAAATTCTGCTTACTGCTCCTCTTTCACATTTCATTATCCTAAACAGGTGATACCGTTCCCCCTTCAAAAGCGTTTATGACTTTCTGCTCATCAATTTTCCTAGTATTGTCATATCCATGTCTTCTCCAGGCTGTCCTTTGTGTATAGTCTGACATGCCATATCTCTTAGCCTAATGCTTTCCCAAGATTTGGTTTCTGAGTAAAGTACAGCAGTATTTACCAAATGAAGTTTGCAGGTATTAAGAAAGACCAGTCAGAGAGATTTTGCAAGGCACAAGAGAGGACACACCTAGCAGGCAGTCTTTTTTGAGTACTCCTACACAGCTGGTACTGCGTCTATATTTTTTAGGCCAAAAGCTCTCACAGCTTGTAGCTAGTATATCTATGAAAGCTTTTAATATTCCTCAAGGCCAGAAGAAATTAGACAGTTAAAAAAGAACAGGTAAGGACAACAAAAATATTTGTTTGAAAGATTAAGTCTTCTCAGGCCTGTCCTGGTCCCGCTGGATGGCA
>CM021744.1:15615924-15751311 GCA_011075105.1 Heteronetta atricapilla
CAATAGGATTGATAATGGCTTAGCAACTTCATCTGCCTGTTCCCTCACAACCCTCAGGACCCTTGGATGCACCTCATCAGGTCCCATGGACCTGTGCACCTTCAGGGTCCCCAGATGGTCTTAGATTTGGTCCAACCATCCCCCTACTACCAATGTCACCCACTACACCACGTTCCTACGTACCACGTCCAACCTTTCCTTGAACACCCCCAGGTGACTCCACCACCTCCCTGGGCAACCCGTTCCAATGCCTGACTGCTTTTTCTGAGAAGAAATGGCTCCTCATTTCCAACCTGAACCTCCCCTGGCACAACTTGAGGCCATCCCTTGTAGTCCTTTCACCGGTTACCTGTGAGAAGAGGCCGACCCCCAGCTCCCCACACCTTCCTTTCAGGTAGCTGTAGAGAGCAATGAGGTCTCCCCTGAGCCTCCTCTTCTCCAAACCAAACATCCCCAGTTCCCTCAGCTGCTCCTCACAGGACTTGTGTTCCAGGCCCTGCACCAGCTTCGTTGCCCTTCTCTGGACAAGCTCCAGGGCCTCAATGTCCTTCTTGTACTGAGGGGCCCAAAGCTGAACACAGCACTCAAGGTGCAGCCTCACCAGAGCAGAGTACAAGGGGACGATCATCTCCCTGGTCCTGCTGCCTACACTATGCCTGATACAAGCCAGGATGCTGTTGGCCTTCTTGGCCACCTGGGCACACTGCTGGCTCATGTTCAGGCAAGCATCAATCAGCACCCCCAGATCCTTTTCCTCTGCACAGCTTTCCAGCCACTCTCCCCCAGGCCTGCAGCACTGCATGGGGTTGTTGTGCCCCAAGTGCAGGATCTGGCACTTGGCCTTGTTGAACCTCATCCCAATGGCCTCTGCCCATTGACCCATCCTATCCAGGTCCCACTGCAGGGCCTTTCTACCCTCTGGCAGATTGACACTTCTCACCAACTTGGTGCTGTCTGCAAACTTACTATGAAGCTGACTTACTGGCTGGAGTGCCTGAAATTCCTTTGTCCTGCTCTTCAGGTGCTCTCCCGCTGACCCGTGAGCATTTTCCAGGCTTTGGGCATCTACCACTGACACCAGCATCAAACTGGGAGGAGCGGGATGTATTGGGGTTCCCCTCTCCCAGAAACCCTGGTTTAAAGCCCTCAAATTGATCTTTAAAAGAAGTAACAGCTCCCATTGCTTGCTCAGAATAATTTTACTTGAAAAGTAGTTTTAGTAACATGCTGCTATTTATGAATATTAATAAATGTCATAAGAATGCTCCCAGGCTCCAGAGTGCCCCTGTGTAGGGCACTAACTACGAAAGCCAGTTATTAGGGGGTCAGACCTACTAAGCAGCACCAGGGACTTCTTTTTACATCACGCATATGTGCATGGCAAATTAACATTCATCTAAAAAAGTTCTCACGAGGATTAACTCACGCTGCAAATCGTCAATGCCTTTGCTACTAACTCACTTCTTGTTCACCTGGACAGCCACTACCTTTCCCCTGCAGTATGTAAAATCACACTGGAAGCAGTTTTCATGCAATGAGATGCCTGCAGACCAGTGCCACACCTGACAGAGATCCTCGTCACTCTTCTGCACTCCAGGAAGCAAAGCTAATGTGCAACGGCCAACCCTGCACTTGACATCTTACAGGCTGCGAAAGCTTTTACGTGCATTAACACTTGCCCAGTCATCGAAGAGTTACACTCCACACATGACTGATGATCTCTGCAGAAGCCCATACTTAGGGCACACAGAAGAGAGGTTTACATAAAACAGAATGTCTCATTAACGATGGACTCATTAGAACTTGTTTTCCTTGTGTTTTTTTTTCCTGGTGTCCCCTAGACCCTTCCTCGTCCCTGTTGGAGGAACTCAGCCCCCTCCTGAGCAGACACCAGGCAAGAGACAACATTTGCCAAGACTGGACGGGAACCCTGTAAGGGTGGAGAGGAGCCAAACCCGTGTGTGCCCAGTCCCACATGCTAAATGCTCTGCGTGGCTTAGCGGCAGCCCAGCTCTGCCAGCCTCTTCTGCAGGTGAGGCCTTCAAAGGCCTTTTGGAGAAAGGCCAAGTGATTTTCACAGGAAAAAGATAGCGAGACTTTTTGTTTTCCCCAAGTATTGCTGGAAGGGGTTAGCGCCTTCCGGAGTTATTGGGGTAACTGCCTAATACCACTCACATAAACTTCATCCAAAAAAAAATAAAAATCACAGACTTACAAAATGGTTTGGGTTGGAAGGGACCTTAAAGATCACCCAGCTCCAACCCCCTGCCATGGGCAGGAGCACCTCCCGTCAGACCAGGTTCCAAAGCCCCATCCAACCCGTCCCTGAACAATGCCATGGATGGGGCAACCACAACATCTCTGCGCAACCTGTCCCTGTGCCTCTCCACCCTCTGAGTGCAGAATCACTTCCTCGTATCTAATCTAAACCTGCCCTCTTTTTAAAGCCAGTACCCCCTGTCCTATTGCTACAATCCCTGACAGAGTCCTTCCGCAGCTTTCAAGTAGCCCCCTTCAGGCACTGGAATGTGCAGGGATAATGTAGAAGGAGAACACTCACTTACTCTCCTAAGAAGTACATTATCTATTCGTTGTTTGGGGTTTTTTTTGGTGAAGTCTCTTTGCAGACCCTTTTTTGCCCACTTCACTTGTGCATAAGGCTGACAGAATATTTTCTAAATCTCAGCAAATGGTATTCTGCTCCGGTTCCTGAGCATCCTTGCAGGGTAACTGTTGTCACTACATTTTCTTCCAGGGCCTTGGTACACATGAAGAAAACGCATCCTGTATCCATTAAGTTGAGAGCAGAAATCTACCCAAGTCCAAAGATGCAAGATCATCCCAAACAGACTGTTCCATTTCCCATCTGAAGTCCCATTCCCTCCCCCAATAAATACTGCGCTTTCTAATATTTTTGTTTCTCGGAGGCTGCAAATTATTTAATAAGTCGAGTCCCAAGTACTCAGTCACTTTTAAATCCTTACATGCTTTCTTAAGAACTTTAAAGATTGTTTATTGATTTTATTAATTAAAATATCAGCCCATTGATGCATAATTAAAATTAGGAGTAAAACTTTACTTGCCTGGTTCTAGCTTTCGGCATTAGTAATGGACCATGAGTGTCCCCCCCATCTTTATGTTAGCAAGATTCTTGCAAGTCATTATTAAGCAACAAAAATACTTCTATGGTATTTTACACAGATCCCGAGTTCAAAAGCTATTGAAAAATTATTTAATTAATTACCTCACAGCAAATCAGAATATGATTCATAGTGATGACTACTGACGCTTAAATCTTTTGCTCGTAGTTTAAAAGATGGCAAAAGATGACTTTGTAACTAGCTTTTTAGAGAAGCGTACATGCTATGGCAGGTGATGGACTTCTTCTACCACCAGTGCTTTAGCCCATCTCACAGATCATTACTATTACTTCAGCAGGCTAAACAGCACACCTAGGACTGGCAGGCCTCATTTATGGCCAACAAGATGCTCCAGATTTCAGCACAGACAGGCACATGTGTAGCAAGGGGAGGCAGTGCAAGTCATCTCCCCTCTCTCTTTTGTCTACGCCTGAGGCTCTGCAGACCAATGATTTGTTGCCTTCCATCAGAGGGGGTCGTTCTCCCCACCACCCACTTGCAACCCCCTTGCCCAGCTGAGCACGGTGCCCACAGAAGGTAAGCCTGTGCTGCAGGGAACTGCAGACTCCAACTTGGAAAACTATTTTTTTCCAAGCTATGGTTTTGGTAAAAAAAAAAAAAAAAAAAAAAAAAAGTTTCATAAATCTGATCTTTAAATATAACTTTTGCTCCAAATTGCTTACTGCTGGCATTGAAAGGGATGTTTGTCTGCACTAGACCGCTAAAGTGAGACAGGCCACCATTTTCACATCAGCTTAACCACAGGTCAAAAAATTAACAATAATATTTTTTTAAAACCACAAACTACCATGAAATTTCGAGTCACCTATTCGCTCTTGGTACTCTAGAGTGAATCCTTCAAATTCACGGAACTGCAGCTATTTTGGATTCCTTTTCCTTCCCCCTTTCGAGCGGGCGGCTCGGCAGCACCAGCCCTGCCTCCTTGGCTCCAGGCGCACGGTGATGCAGGAGGAAAAGAGCCCGGCTGTGCGCGCAGCCAACGCCAGCCCGGCGGCACAGCGATGGCCATTTTCTCGCCGGCACTTCCCGAGCGAGGCAAGGGGGCACCCCACGGGCGGGCTGGCGGAGCTGCCCGGCACCACCGGGGCACAGCGGGCCGGGTTTGCCCTGGCCGGCCCCCGCCGGCCCTTCTAGAAAGCACCGCAGGCCGCGCCGCTCCGCTCCCCCTCACGGCCCCGGCCTCCCCCCGCCGTGGATGCGCGGCCCCGCCCGGCTCGAGCGGCGCTCCCCCGCCGGCCGCCGCCTCCCTGGAGGCCCCCCGAGGCCCCGAGGCCCGCCGGCCGTGACGGGCCCGACCCCTCGAGCTCCGCCCCCCGCGGCGGAGGCCCCAGATGGGCGCTGCATGCCCGGCGGCGGAGCCGGGGGGGCGAGGCGGCGGCGCGGGGCGGGGCGGGGCCGGGCCGGGCCCGTTAGGCCGAGCCCGACGGGGGGGGGGAGAGGAGGGGGCTCGGCGGGGCCGCGCTCACCTCCTCGGCCTGCTTGCGCAGCGCCTTCTCCCGCTCGTACTGCGTGAGGAGCTGCTCGTTGTCCTCCCGCAGCAGCTCCAGCTCCACCTCGTGCTCCTGGTTGTCGGTCAGCACCGAGTCCAGGTTCTCCAGCACCGTCACCACCAGCGGCATCAGCTCCTTCACCACCTCCTCGTCGTAGCAGTGGATGAGCCGCTCGAACTCGCGGTAGATGCTGTTGGCCAGGCCCGAGACCCGCTCCGACATCACCGACCCCGAGCAGTAGTCGTCACCCGGGTACCCCCCGACGCCACCATCGTCCAGCTGGATCTCCAGCATCCTGCCGGCCTGCGAGCGCCGCGCCGCGCCCTGTCCTGTCCCGCTCCGCTCCGCCGCTGCCGAGGCCGCCGCCGGGCTCCGCTCCGCCGCCGCCGCCGGCCGCCAATGGGCGCGAGGCCCCTCCCTGCCGCGTCACGGGGCGCGGAAGCCGCCCGGCACCGCGAGGCACGGCGCAGCCGCGGGGCGGGCGGGGGCTCGTGCGAGGTGTCCCCAGGCGAGGCGCCCACCGCCCGCCGCTTGCTGAGGACCCCGGCGTGAGCCGCGCGGGCCGCCACGGCCTCGGGCGAAACGCAGCGATTTCGAGTGTGCTGCAGGGTCAGCCCCGGGCCGTGCATCGAGCCCTGTCCTGGTCCCGTCGGTTTTCCCACACTGGCACCCAAACTGCATCTGCTTCTCCTCTGGGCCCCAGGGCTGACAGGGCGAACAGTTGTCCTAGGCCTGGACACGTTGACAAGCCAAAGAGTGGAAAGACATCTAAATAAATGCTGTGGAGGCCACAAACCACTTGATTCTTCCCGATTTACACTTCAGGTTCTCCATCATCTAGCACAGTTGTAAGCTATGTTACCTGATCGGTCTGCTGTTTGTTCAGTGTGAGGTCTGATTAAGGAGGAATCCTGGAGAAAGGGGGCATCTTCCAGACCGAGGAGTGTTAGAATCTATGTGTGCAACCCAATTACTAATGCAACACTTCCAAACGCAAGTTTCTTCCTGGTGTCTGTGAAAATCAGAGCACTCTTTTACCTCCATACATGTTAATTGTTTCAATTTAGGTACTCAGTTATACTTCCCCAGGTGAGGTAGCTGTAGCTTCTATGGTGAAAGGAGACAAGGACCTATTCAGACAGGAATACTGTCTTGTGGCACCATCAGAGATTGTGCTCCCATATCCCTGGGGGGCTTGCTGCCCATTCGAGGCTCTCCAATTACTTCCAACCAACAGAAGAAATTTCCTGCAGGCAATTTACAAATTAGGGCTACAAAGGTGATCAGGGGACTGGAGCATCTGTTGTATGAGGACAGGCTGAGAGAACTAGGCCTTTTTAGCCTGGAAAAGAGAAGTGAGGGGAGACCTCATCAGTGTATATAAGTATCTGAGCGGAGGGTGTCAAGAGGTTGGAACGAGGCTTTTTTCAGTTGCCTTCAGTGACAGAATGAGAGGCAATGAGCACAAACTGAAGCAAAGGAGGTTCCATTTGAATATGAGAGGGCACTTCTTTTCTGTGAGGGTGACAGAGCACTGGAACAGGTTGCCCAGAGAGGTTGTGGAGTCTGCTTCTCCTGGATTGCTTATGCCCTGCCATGCTGTCCCTCCAACAGATAGCTGGGTGGCTGAAGTCCCCCATGAAGGACCAGGGCTTGTGAGTGCGAGGCTGCTTCTATCTGTCTGTACAGGTTTGCATTCACTCGATCTTAATCATGTGGCCTGTAGCACACTCCCAAGACACCCTTCTCACTGCAGCCTTCTTTCAGGTATTTGCAGAGTGTGATGGCATCTCCCCTCCGGCTCTTCTTCATACTAAACAGCCCTGGTTCCCTTGGTTGCTCCTCATAACACTTGCTTTGTAGTTTACTACCTAAAACAAGTTTTCTAGATCTACTTTAACAATTTATAGGATCAGAATTCCATCCTTTTCTCTGTATTTTATTGTTTCGTTGTTTCTTTATTGATGTCCTAGTGATATTTTCCAGGACAATTACTTTCATGGTAGATATTAACACCAAAAATACGTGCAAAGACTAAGTGCTAATTTTGACCAATTAGCATGTGGAATTTATTAATTAGAATGATAGAATCACAGAATATCCTGAGTTGGAGGGGACCCACAAGGATCAATGAGTGATCATCATCCTGGCTCCACACAGGACCACCCAAAAATCAAACTGTATTTGAGAGTGCTGTCCAAGCGCTTCTTGGACTCCAGCAGGCTTGGTGCTGTTACCGCTGCCCTGAGGAGCCTGTGCCAGTATCCAACCACCCTCTCAGGTAAAGAACCTTTCCCTAACACCCAGCCTGACACTGTCCCAGCTCCATGCCATTCTCCCAGGTCCTGTTGCTATCCCCAGAGAACAGAGCTCAGCGCCTGCCCCTCTGCTCCCCTTGTTGCAGGCCGCCATGAGGCCTCCCCTTGGCCTGCTCTGCTCTGGGCCAAACAAACCAAGATACCTCAGCCTCTCCTCATATACCTTGCCCTCTAGACCCTTCACCACATTTGTTATGCTCCTTAGGACATTCTCTAACAGTTTTGTCCTTCTTACACTGTGGTGCCCAAACCTGCACACCATGCTTGAGGTGAGGCTGCACCAGCGCAGATCAGAGTGGGACAATCACTTCCCTTGACCAATTTCTTTTTCTTGCATGTTAAATTTCCTGAATGAGGCCAAGATGGTCTGGCCTGTTCATCTCATTCTAAAAATTAACTTTGGTCTCTTTGCTCCCTGGACTATGACGTATAGAGCAGAAACAAACAAACAAACAAACAAAACAAAACAAAACAAAACAAAAAACAAGGAAGCTACATTATAGGAAAATTTGGGAAGTATAGCAGTACAGTGTTCTTTTGGACACTTACTATTTTACCCCTCCATACAAAAGTCAAATGCAAGGAAGGATATCTCATGATAAATTAAGACATGTCACATAGTGTCCTGGTTTCAGCCGAGATATTTTTCCTCCTCATAGCTGGTATGGTGCTCTGTTTTGTATTGAGGATGAGAAGAATGCTGATGACACACCAATGTTTTAGCTGTTGTAGAGCAGTGCTTGCACAGAGGCAAGGACTTCTCAGTTTCTCACACCTCCGTGCCAGCAAGGAGGCTGGGGGTACCCAAGGAGCTGGGAGGGAACAGAACCAGGACAGCTGACCCCAATCACCAAAGGGGTATTTCGGTACCATCTGTTGGTATGCTTGACAGTAAAACCTGGGGGGAGTTGGCTTGCGTGAGCTACTGCTGCGTGGGGTCTGGCTGAGTATTTGTTGTCTGGTGGTGAGTGATTGTGTTGTGTGTTGCTTGTTTTGTATATTCTTTTATTACTATTTTCTCTTCCTTTTCTGTCCTATTCAACTATATTTATCTCAACCCGTGAGTTTTACTGTGTTTCCCCCCAGTTCTCTCCCTCATCCCACTGACCCACTGCAGGGGGAGGAGCAAGTGACTGGCCATGGGATATTTAGCTGCGTGCTGTGTTAAAGCACAACACCTAGAAGAGCAGAAGTGTAATAAAATGCACAGAAGCTCTTGATGTTTTCAGAAACACTGCTGTTTAATGTTCTATTGTAGCCCTTCTGGACCTGATATCCTTCCATGCTAGTTAGAGACAGAGGAACATGGAGCAACTTGAGAGTAAGCAAATATACAGAAGTATGGGTTTTCCTGCCACTGTGGAGCTGCCTCCTCCTGCACCAGCTTAATGTGTGCACTGAGGATTTTCCTCTCTTGCAGCCAATTCAGGCTCTGAGGTGAACAGCAGAGATCATCAGATGATGGAGCCTCTGGCAGCATCAGAAAGGCATTTCAGAGCTCAGCAGCAGAACAACCTCACTGGGGACCCAGAGTGCCTGAGAGAAGACATTTGCTGACCAGTAAGAAAAATATGAAGTCATGATAAGGTTATAGCAAAATATGTTAAATGATTAAATATCAATGCTCCAATTTCCTCTGTTTCCAGAAAAAATACGCAATCCATTACATAATTAATTATAACACATATTACACTGAGACTGTTAAAGCAAAATCACTTAGCCTAAAAATGTTGTACTTAGTATAGTTATACTTTTACCCAAGTATTTATGGTTGAAAATATAACAAACAAGCAAACAAAAATAGAGGATCTTTACAAAAAGATGCAACAAAATATGTCACAAAGCCAATTTCAGTGTTTTTTCTCACATAAATCAGTCAGCTGGAAATAAAATGCAAATATTGACACATGCTGTGATGAGTTATGCATCAAAGTTAAAGGAGTGTCCACAGGACTTAAAGGGTCCTAGAGACTGAGGCCTTGGTAATATAAAATCCAGATAAACAAGGGAGAGGATATGTATATGAAGATATATATGCCTGTTTAAAGAAATAAAACTGAAGCTATAAAATCAGGAAAAGTGGCACAAGGACTTCAAGGGCATGGGAAGGACTTGATACTACTTTTGACAGGCGACAAGCTTTTTGTAAAACCAATTTAGAATTATCTATGTAGGTTTTTATGGCAGTTCTGTAACCAGGACTTCTGAGAGCTTCAGGAAATAACAAAAGCTGTGCAGTTTTGGAATAAATTTACAGTGAAGGCAAAATATTATGATCATACCTTTATCAATGTACAGTTGTAGGAACCAGACAATAGTTACAAAAAAAAAAAAAAAAAAAAAAAAAAAAAAAGTAAGAGGAATTACAGAAGAGATAGATATCTACTGGATAGAAGAAATAACCATAGATTTCAGGTTCAGCATTCCCAAATGATTTCTGAATCATAGATTTCTAATCATTCATGTCTAGATCCTTACTTACGGATTCAGCAGGAAAGTATTTCACTAGGTCATACTCAGAAAGTTACCTTTAACTGACAAGACACTTGAAGTATGTTTGTGCCTGTCCCTTTCCTCCCAAAGACAAACATCTTGCAACATAATGTTTCTTACTAGCTCTTGGGAGACCACCTTGAATCTGAGTAATTTTTTAGTTGGTGAAGTATACCAACCGTGTTTCCAATTTCTTTGCATAGAAACAGTTTCGCCACTTTCTATACTAACCCGATAGATAAAGCCACTTACCTTGAGCAGATCATCTAAGAAGTACAATTTTTGACACTCTATATACCACAGAGCCTTCTAGAAATGATATAAGCTGAGACAAACACTCATGCCTCTATCACAAACCTCTCACAAGTATTTGACCTCAACATTACTAGTCCTACACTAATTCTTCCTAAGGTCTCATGAATTAAGCACACTTCCAGTCTTTGCTCCAGATCATTCATAAGCTGGTGCTGAAAGGGTTGGGGGTGGTGGTGTCAAATTCTAAAGGTGAATTAATTGTAACATATCAAATTCACATAGTCTGTTAGGCAAAGTTTCATCTGAAGGGGGAAATATATATATGTATATATGTACATGTATATGGAAAACAAACAAACAACCCACAACCAAAATCAAATCTTGTTCCGGCATATTATTAATTTTCACAAGCCATATGGTTGCAACGCAGGTTCCCAAACTGTGATACTAATATCTCTAGTGGCACAAGAAGCGATACAAGGTCCAGTACAGGACAGGAAACTGATGCTGCTCCTGGCAGTACATGTTAGTACACCCCTACTGCTGTTAGTAATGTTCACAGTCCAGTGAGAAATCTGAGAGTCTGTGGGCTGTAGTATACTATACCTACATATTATTTGCACGTCTGGACCTTTGATCCATTCATTGAATTTAAAACATAGATCTGTAGCAACATATTGACAGCTGAAAAGCTCTTTCAAATGCCATTTATAATGATACTTCCCAGCAAGTGTCCTTCATGGAAATATAAAACAGAAGCAAAATGAGGGGCAGCATTATTAGAAAAAAGTATACTCAGGAGCATTTCATTGCTTTTGTAAGGAAGCAGCTGGAATCAAAACCCAGTTAGTTTCCTGAAAACCTGCAAACCATTAGGAAAGTCTAGTTTTCAAACCAATCACACACATGATTGTTTATTTTATATATGTATATACATGTATATTCACACACACATACCTGCATGTGTGTTATTGTTATCTGGACACTTCTATTTTCACTAAGTGCTTCTATACAAAACTTTTTTAATTGGCCAGAAGTTTCAATCACAAGCTAGTTCTGAGTACATTCACTGTGGCTGGGATGGATTTAATTTTTTTCCCAGCCCATATGGTGCAGTATTTTAAACTGGTGATGGAAACAGCATTAGCTCACTAGTTTTTTAACTGATGCTGAGCGGTGCTTGCATAACACCATGGCCTTCTCTGTTTCTTTTGCACGTAGAGAGGCAACACAGGTGGGGCTGCTGACCCAAACTGACCAAAGGGATTGTCCACACCATATAGTGTCATAGAGCTGGAAGGGAGTTTTTCTGAAGGTATCCATTTCTCAGGGGCTGGATGGGCATTGCTCTGTTGATGCTGAGAGACTGCTTTTGCATCACTTGTTGTGTTCTCCCCCTCCGTTCCCCCCAGATTTATTAAACTGTCTGCATCTCAACCCGTGAGGGGTTTTTCCCCTTTCTTCTACCATTCTGGTTCTCTCTCATCTCACCAGGAGGGAGGGAGCAATGGGCTGGGAGCTTACCTGTCAGCCAGGGCCAGCACACCACAGGCAGATAACGGGATAGGATGCATTCTGTGCAAGTAAGATAATCATCGAATCACATAATTATTAAGAGAAAGGACCTCCAAGATCATCTGGTCCAACCATCCCCCTACTACCAATGTCACCCGCTAAACCACGTCCCTAAGCACCACGTCCAACTTTTCCTTGAACACCCCCAGGGATGGTGATGCCACCACCTCCCTGAGCAACCTTTTCCAATGCCTGACTGCTCTTTCTGAGAAGAAATTGCTGCTTCAACATTTTCCTGCAGGCCAAGGAAGAAACTATAGTTTAGGATAAAATCAAAAATTTCTATGTGGCAGCATAAGTGATGTCTAAAATGACAGCATTTTAAAATGGAGTATATACTGCAATCTGACTCCCATCACAAGTCATATGCTCTTAAAGTTATTGAACTGTTGTCAGTACACACTGCTGTTGAAAAGCTTTTCTATAATGTTGCATTTTCTACCTGAAAAAAACTTTGTCTTTTTGAATATATAAATACAAAAGCATAAAGAACATTTTGCTATGTATATCCAATTGTACAACTTATTATTATTATTATTATTATTATTTTAGGGCTGCTCCTTTCTCATGCTGTGTATGGTTCGTGGTTAAGCCAGTGACACAGGAGTAGGAAGAAAATTTTGGATTACCAGATCCTGCTGCCTGCTATGAAGGAGAAGCATGCCACATAACCCTCCTTGCATCAAGCTGTATTGAAAATCAAGAAACTCACTGGCCCTCACTGTTGTCTTGTAAGACTTGCCTTATTCAATTCCTCTTCATGCATCATTTGGGCATAAAATAGTCTTCAGACAATTGGGTAAGAAAGACAAATATACTTATCCTTTTATATTTTTATTTTTTTCACCTATGTCTTTTCACTACCAGGGCCCTGCTTTTCTGATAACTATGAAACTGATTTATTTGTGTCTGATTTCTTTCTGTCTGCTCTTGTGCAGTATTGTCTATTGGCTTAAGTAACTGATCTTTCTCAAGTTCTTACATGAGAGACTTCTATTAATACAGCCTAAAATGTACTTTTTTTTTTCTTTTTTCTTTTTTTTTTTTTTTTAAGAGCATCATATTTTAGATTTACCTGCAGTTTCTGATGCCAGTTATAAGCCAGTTTATTCTGTGCTGTTCCCTACACAGCTGTCCTTAATCTTCATGAATCACAGAATCGTCTAGGTTGGAAGAGACCTCCAAGATCACCAAGTCCAACCTCTGACCTAACCCTAACAGTCCCCACTAAACCATATCCCTAAGCTCTACATCTAGACATCTTTTAAAGACCTCCAGGGATGGTGACTCCACCACTTCCCTGGGCAGCCCGTTCCAGTGCCTAACAACCCTTTCGGTAAAGAAGTTCTTCCTAACATCCAACCTAAAACTCCCCTGGCGCAACTTCAGCCCATTCCCCCTCATCCTGTCACCAGGCACGTGGGAGAACAGGCCAACCCCCACCTCGCTACAGCCTCCTTTGAGGTATCTGTAGAGAGCGATAAGGTCACCCCTGAGCCTCCTCTTCTCCAGGCTGAACAATCCCAGCTCCCTCAGCTGCTCCTCAT
Source organism: Heteronetta atricapilla (assembly GCA_011075105.1). Taxonomy (NCBI): domain Eukaryota; kingdom Metazoa; phylum Chordata; class Aves; order Anseriformes; family Anatidae; genus Heteronetta; species Heteronetta atricapilla. Next base: position 15,628,764 of record CM021744.1, read on the forward strand.
AGGACTTGTTCTCCAGGCCCCTCACCAGCTTCGTCGCCCTTCTCTGGACTCGCTCAAGCACCTCCATGTCCTTCTTGTAGCGAGGGGCCCAAAACTGAACACAGAACTCGAGGTGCGGCCTCACCAGAGCTGAGTACAGGGGGACGATCACCTCCCTAGCCCTGCTGGCCACACTGTTTCTTATACAAGCCAGGATGCTGTTGGCCTTCTTGGCCACCTGAGCACACTGCTGGCTCATATTCAGCTGACTATCAACCAATATTCCCAGGGTTTTGTATCTTATGTATTTATGCATTGGAGTTCTTCCTTTTACGGGTATGAGTTTTAACTGGATTTACCATATTTCCTCTTTTCAGTTTAGGATAATTCTGCCGGTCGGCAGAGGCGCTCGCTGCCTGCCAGCCCCTGAGGCTGAAGGCCCTGCCCAGGGGAAGCCTGCGGGCAGCGGGCAGCGGGCAGCGGGGAGGTGGGCGGGCGGTGCCTGGGTCCCGTCCCCATCCCTGTCCCCGCTGCATCCTGGAGCCGAGCAGTGGCCGTGGGGCTGGGCAGCGGCAGTCTGGGAGCGGCGTCGAGACGCCTCGTCTCTGGGCTCAGCGTGCTGCAGGTTCTTGGTGCTTTTCTTCAACTGCCTCCTGACCTTCGGCTCCTACTTCTGCTTCGATATTCCCAGCATCCTGCAGGAGCGGTTCCAGGGGGTAGCAGCGTGCCGGCTCCGGGGTCCTTCGTGCAGTGCTGCCCGCATTGCTGTCTCAAAGAAGGTCAGGTAAGAAAAGTAAAACCGGGACATCAGAGGCTTTGGTCACAAGTAGTGCTTCAAAAGCTTCTCAAATGGTGCAAATGTGGAAGTCATGCTCTTATGTGCCAGGTGCTCAGTCTGATGGATGGAACCACATGGACCTACTTGTTGCTGTAAAAAAAAGATGGACAAAGCCTGGACAGGCCATAAGGTATCTGAGAAGTCTTGCTACTGGCAGGAGATCTGGAAGTCTGAAACCTATTGCTGCTGTTCAGTGATCATCAGCTTTCTGTCCAAAGGACCGTTTGCTACACTAACGAAGTTCAGTGTTTGAGACGTGTTCACAAGACTTTGCAATTGGAAGATAGCTAGAATTGACCCTACTGGACTGAAAGACTAGAGATGTTGGAGGTCAAAGTCTGGGAAAGGCTTTCTGGGTCTTCAAATCCAAACTGCAGGTTCCACATCACAGGTTTAGCAGCTAGCTGAAAGAGGGAGCTGTGCAGTGAGATCACAGGAACTCTGTAAGGACTTGACAATTTAAGATCTAGCAGTATGTGCAAAGACTAGGGAATTTTGGTGGTCAGGGTTTAAACTGATAACCCAGTTAATTTCTTTTTCAGTCCATCCAAGGATGCCAGAGTCCAAAATTCTAACATAAATTCCTGCATACCTGATGGAAATTCTTCCCGACTCGTTTACCTGCCATTATCATAGTCTGTTTCATACCTTTTGAGAGAGATGTGTGCCATCTGCTGGTAGATTAGCGTGCATAAATTTGGAGTCACTGTTCAGTTCTTTTGTCATCTTCCATACCAAGGATAGGATTATATACAGCTTGCATGTAACTTTTTTTTTTTTAAAAAAAAACTTTTTAAAAAAATGTAATTAATCTGTCATAATTCAGACAGTGAATTCCAGAGTAAATTGGGTGCAGTTTTTCATTGCTTCATGAGAAAAGGGCACGAACAATAAATAAATAAATAAATAAGGTCAGTACTTATTCCTTGTTCCTTATCAACTTCTGTACGTCTGTGGGAGTACAGTTACTTGTTAGTGCCTTCTGGTGTGGAAGACCTGGCATCCATTTCATAATGCAGGTAGATTTTTAGTAGTTGGAAGACCTAGTGTTGTTTTGTTTGTTTGTTTGTTTCCCTGATCATGCTTTTGTTTTTGAGAAGATGTTGTTCTCTAGTAGAAGCAATGTTATTAAATCATGTTATGACTACCAGTTTCCTACTGTTCAGCAGAAACTTTATAGCTGTGAATTAAAATGGACTATTGTTAAGTTTCATATTTACACCCTGCTTAAGACTTTATAGTATTTTATGAAGAGCCAGATCAAGCTAAGCTATAGCCAAGAAACTAATGAATCAGATAAATCTCATGCTGCAGTCTCTGGCAGTATAGAAGTGCTGAGGCCTGCCATGACTGCCACAGTAAAGGAAAAGGAAGACATGCCAGGGGCCAGTCATTTCTCATTCAGCAAGGGCTGGCTTTCTCGGAGACCTGAGCCCTCTAATTCCTGGTCATGGAATTGGGAACTGAGTGGGAGAAATAAAAATCTGGTAGGCAGGAAAGGACTTAATTTTTAAAGGAATGCTTGGGTCTGTGTCTGCTGCCAAACAGAGATTCTCTGACTTGTTTTGCAGAACTTGACATGCCCCAACAGAACCCATCGTAATAGCACTGGACACACTAGCACACTGGACTGTGTTGAAGGATTAGGAATGACATCTGCGCAATACAATTTGCTGTAGGAAATCTACGCTTGGCTGTAAGTCACTTTTCTTTTCCTTTGAGGGTTGGGGCAGTTTGCTAGTTGCTTCCTAGCAGCAAAAAGAAATGTTCCTGTTCTTGTTTTCTCCTAGAAATGCAGTAGTGGTTATTTTGGCTGGATTCCTAATGGATAAACTAGGAAATAGCTGTAAGTCCTGAGGATTAATTAATTTATTTGTGCACTGAAGTGGTATTTCAGACTGTCCTTTCTGTGCAAAAGGATGATCCATTCTGGTAAGATCATAGAGGTATGGGAGAGGGGTCACAGCTTTGTGTGGTGAGTGCATGACTTAATTGAGTAGCTCCATGAATGCAACTGAGACCTTTTAATCCTTTGACCACTGACCCACCTCAATTTACAAAGCAGTACATTAAACATGCTTTTCTCTGGCATGCGTATAAGAGGGAATGATCTGTTTTTGATGGGACAAACTGATAAAGTAGTGTTTTGTTCTGTGTTCTGACATTTGTTCTGGCATTGCCATTAACTAAGGCCCAGCAGCACCAGCAAATGCAGTTATGCTCAGTCTGTGTCACAAAAGTTAGCATCTTACAGGTGATGAGTAGATAGAGGCGTAAAGAAGGAAATGGCATGTCTGTTGAGGTTTGTGAGTTTTTTTACCTGTTTCTTCCTAATTGGTGTCTTTGTTTTCTCTCTTCTGACTGTGCTGGGATCAGTCTTTGCCCTGGGCTCACATTTCAAGGGGTCACCATATCTCCTACCAATGACGCTAACAGGAAGACTGCTTTTTGGCTCTGGGAATGGGTCACTTACTAGTAAGAAACTCACATTCTTAATTAAGCCTCACCAGAAGGTCATGATACATTTTAATGTGCTTCCTAAACCCTAGTCCTACCAGTCATCTTCACCTGCTCTGCACCAGAAACCTATGCTGGTAACAGAAGAATACTGTTCCTTGAAGGATGACATGGATTTTGTATGTGGTGAAATGTTTGAAAGGTTCCCTTCCAACAAGTTTGTCCTTCTCCCAGGGGTGGGGGCTGCCCTGTGACTGCTATGCCTTTGGGGTTATTTTTGCTTGCGTTATTTGAGTGATAAATTCAACTCTCATATCCCAGCATGATTTAGTACACTTTAAAATTGACAGCAAAGTTGACAAGTACTACTTCCATTTGGGATGCTTAGAGATCTACTCCAGCTAAAGCACTCTAGCTTCAGAGGCTATGTTCGCTGCTTCTGGGCAGTGCTCTTGGTCTGTTCAAGAAAATATTTTTTTCTTCTCCAAGTTGTTCAGAATCGTATCACAGCCTTCTGGTTCAAGGGGAAGGATCTGGCACTGGCATTTGGACTGACTCTGTCTTTCTCCCGTCTTGGAAGTGTCCTCAACTTCTTCACCCAGCAGTTTGAGTCACGGTTTAAAATGCAGTGGACACTCTGGGGAGGTGAGTTTCTTTGGGGATTTGGCTTTTTGTCTTCCAGACCTGAGGCTAGACTGTTTTGTCTAGTCATGAAAAGTACCTGAAAGAGATAGTGAAGTTACCAGTAAGGGGAACATTGTTTTCCAGTTTTCTCTACTGTTTTCTGTCATTAGTATCAGTATGTGATGGAACTGTATTTTCTTCATTGATGCCTGGAAAGCCCCTCTAAAGCTGTAGTGTTAGCTTAACGGTTTTGGCTGCAGCTTTCCCCAGATATTTAACATCTACAATCACAGGTATTCAGTACTTAATGTACGTTTTCTCCCACTGAGTGGATGGAAACTTAAGAGTGAAACAAAATAAAAGGATCTAATGTGTTTGTTCTGTATTTTGGCTAGGAGAATACCATTGGTTCTGTAGCAGTCTGTGTATTGGTCTCAGTGAAAGAAGTCTTGCACATGGACTGAACTAAAATGCAGGTTTAATTTACTGTGAGAAGCAGAATCTGCCTTACATGTTTCTTAGTGAATCTCTTCTAGGGCCCCTATCTTTTGAAAATTTCAGTTCCTGTCCTCTCTTCTGTGCAGTGAGATGAGATCTGTTTGTAGGGGAAAGGACGGTCTATTTCATACTTCAGTTAAGTAGTGTGACTTAGGTACTCTGATAGGCTGGGATGGTGGTTATGAAGACCTGCCTCAGGATGTCCTTTTTGGACTCAGGGCTTATAGGAAATTGTAATTTCCCAAACAACAAAGCAATATAGGCCATCCTTGATGAAAAAGGGAATGCATATGCGAGATAAATCTCTTGAAGAAACTGAACCCCCTGTTGCTCCCTTCTGCTGATGCCAGCTCTTAGAGAGCAATGACAGGCATGACTTGTTGCATCCCATACTGACACCGTTAGTTTTGTGCTCAGGCAGCATTTGCAAGCACAGCACAGCAACTTCAGTAGCTCCTACAGGGATAAACACATCAGACAGAGTGTGCATGCATCACAGATACTGCTTTGACTCTTTGGAAAACAAAACTAATATAGATCTTCCTGATAGAAATATGTCTGCAGCAGATGCCCATTGCTAAATTTGCTTCTGGCATTTCCAGCATAACCTGACTCACTTCTCTGAGCTGAGCATGCTATCAGGTCAAATTGCTGTGTTAACTGCAGTTGGTCAAAGAAGTGAAGACATACAACCTGGCTTCCAGTACCGCTTCCTTCTCATGGGGCAGTTGAAGTTTCTGAGTGTCTGGATTGTTTTAACCTTGGGCTTGTTATGCACAGACTTGCTGCAGTTTAGGCCACATTACAACCATAGTCCAACAAAGTGTCTGTCTTTAGAGATGGGTAGGGCCTTAGTGTTACAGGCCTCAGAAAATTCTGGAGCAGGGAAACTTAGTTGACAAAGACCTTGAGAATTGTCTGAGAAGGTGGTAAGAGGTAATGGTCTCACTATGAGACTGCAATATTAATGTTGAGAGAAGCCAGGAATACAAGTCACAGAGAATTCTGTGTATTACATGCAGCTAATTCTGTCATTCAGCTCTCTGCACTGAGGAATTTCTAGCATCTACTGTGTCTTTTCCAGGTACTCTGCTCTTTGTGCTTGGCTTTGTTTCAGCACTCACAGTCAGTGTGCTAGGTAAAGTGGGTATGAAACAACTTGGTTTGGATAGGGTTATCCAGCAAGAATCCAAAGTGGTAGGTGGTGCACAGACAGCTTGTTCATTTAAATCTTTGAAAGGCTGGGCTGCGTGACCACTGCTTTTGCAGTGCAAGGAAGCCTGCAGTGGTAAGAGCTGGTGCTGACCAGAAGAGGGCATCGTTAAATCTTGCATAGTACTTCACGTATATCTGGGGATATGGCATCTGCAAGCCACCAGGCAAACGTAATTTTTCAGTTTAGAGCATATGTATTTATCCTGGGTAAAGATCAGGGGAAAGGCCAACAGGGCGGACATCCTGGTGGGGGTCTGTTACAGACTGCCAAACCAGGATGAAGAGACAGATGAGGCATTCTACAAGCAGCTGGCGGAAGTCGCACAATTGCCAGCGCTTGTTCTCATGGGGCACTTCAACTTCCCAGACATATGCTGGAAATACAATACTGCCCTGAGGAAGCAGTCAAGGAGGTTCCTGGAGTGTGTGGAAGACAGCTTCCTGACTCAGCTGTTAGGGAACCTACTGGGGGGGGTGCCCTGCTAGACCTGCTGTGCATGAACAGAGAAGGACTGGTGGGAGCTGCCTTGGGCAGAGTGATCATGACTATGATATACATCTGTATCATGAAGATGTACCATCTTGTAGATGACGCGGGAAACTATAGGCCTGTTAGTTTGACCTCAGTGCCAGGGAAGCTCATGGAGCAGATAATCTTGAGTGTCATCATGCAGCACTTGCAGGGCAAGCAGCGATCAGGCCCAGTCAGCATGGGTTTATGAAAGGCAGGTCCTGCTTGACGAACCTGATCTCCTTCTATGACAAAGTGACATGCTGGGTGGATGAGGGAAAGGCTGTGGATGTGGTCTACCTTGACTTCAGCAAGGCTTTTGACACCGTTTCCCACAGCATTCTCCTCAAGAAACTGGCCGCTCTTGGCTTGGACTGGCACACGCTTCATTGGGTTAGAAACTGGCTGGATAGCCGGGCCCAAAGAGTTGTGGTAAATGGAGTCAAATCCAGTTGGAGGCCGGTCACTAGTGGCGTTCCCCAGGGCTTGGTGCTGGGGCCGGTCCTCTTTAATATCTTCATTGATGATCTGAATGAGGGCATTGAGTGCACCCTCAGTAAGTTTGCAGATGACACCAAGTTAGGTGCGTGTGTCGATCTGCTTGAGGGTAGGAAGGCTCTGCAGGAGGATCTGGATAGGCTGCACCGATGGGCTGAGGTCAACTGCATGAAGTTCAACAAGGCCAAGTGCCGGGTCCTGCACCTGGGGCACAACAACCCCAAGCAGAGCTACAGGTGGGAGATGAGTGGTTGGAGAGCTGCCAGGCAGAGAAGGACCTGGGAGTGATGGTTGATAGTCGGCTGAATATGAGCCAGCAGTGTGCTCAGGTGGCCAAGAAGGCCAACAGCATCCTGGCTTGTATAAGAAACAGTGTGGCCAGCAGGGCTAGGGAGGTGATCGTCCCCCTGTACTCAGCTCTGGTGAGGCCGCACCTCGAGTTCTGTGTTCAGTTTTGGGCCCCTCGCTACAAGAAGGACATCGAGGTGCTTGAGCGGGTCCAGAGAAGGGCGACGAAGCTGGTGAGGGGCCTGGAGAACAAGTCCTATGAGGAGCAGCTGAGGGAGCTGGGATTGTTCAGCCTGGAGAAGAGGAGGCTCAGGGGCGACCTTATCGCTCTCTACAGATACCTCAAAGGAGGCTGTAGCGAGGTGGGGGTTGGTCTGTTCTCCCACGTGCCTGGTGACAGGACGAGGGGGAATGGGCTAAAGTTGCGCCAGGGGATTTTTAGGTTGGATGTTAGGAAGAACTTCTTTACCAAAAGGGTTGTTAGGCACTGGAACAGGCTGCCCAGGGAGGTGGTGGAGTCACCATCCCTGGAGGTATTTAAAAGACGTTTAGATGTAGAGCTTAGGGATATGGTTTAGTGGGGACTGTTAGTGTTAGGTCAGAGGTTGGACTCGGTGATCTTGGATCTCTTCCAACCTAGATGTTTCTATGATATATATCATGACTAAGATTTATCTCTATTCTTGGTGGAGTCATGAGTGGGGTCTGTAAAACTGCTGCCTTGGACTTCCAGAGGACAGAGTTTGAACTTCTTAGGACACTTCGTAGGGAGCATCCCTTGGGTGTCAGTCCTAAAGGGCAGAGGGGTGGAGGAAGGCTGGATGCTCCTCAAGAAGGAAGTCTTCAAGGCACAGGAGCAGGGTGTCCCCATGTGCCATAAGATGAACTGGCAGGGAAGAAAACTGGCATGGCTGAATAGGGAGGGAATTTTTGCTGAGTCTCTGGGAGAAAAAGAGAGTTTATGTCCATTGAAAGAAGGGACAGGCAACTTGGGGAGAGAACAAGAAAGTTGCTAGCATATGCAGGGAAAAAACCAAAAAGGCTAAAGCCCACCATGAGCTCAACCTGGCCACTGTGGTAAAAGATAACAAAATAATGTTTTTACAAATATATTAATGGTAAGAAGAAGGTCAAGGAGAATCTCCATCATTAATGGACATGGGTGGAGTCACTGTCCCTGGGGGTGTTTAAGGAAAGGCTGAATGTGGCACTTAGGGTCATGGTTTAGTGGGCAATGTTGGTGGGAGGGGGACAGTTGGACTAGATGATCTTGGAGGTCTTTTCTAACCTTAATGATTCTATGGTTCTATGATTCTATTTGTAGCCTTCCAAAGAGCTGAGTTAGCACTGTGAATGGCGTTATTTTCCTGAGTTAGTTACTTCTTGACTGTAGGTGGCTCAGAGGATTTTATGGATAAAACTAGCCAGTAGCCTCTCTCTGGAACTGCTTTCTGGCTCACAGGATCTGTAATAGAAAATAGCTAATTTGGTCAATACTGAACCATCTTCTGCCAGCCTTTATCTTCCATTCCTTATTGTATTCTTCTGTCTAGCAATAAGCTTTACAAATAGGTTGCAATTTTTATGGCACTTAGACAGCTTCCTTCTCATTATCGTATTCTTACTGATTTATGTATGTCAGTGTTGTGACACCTTTTTAAACTATTTTTTGCTGTTTTTCACCTAAAGTTTTGCAGTTTTGTTTTTCTTTTTAAGTGAATAGGGTTTAAGGAGGTATTCTTTGCAGGCATAGCCCATGCCAAATTTCTATTAAAGGTGTGAGCTGTCTTTAAATTCCCTTTTACCTGCTGTACTCCCTTAGAAAAGGAGCAGCAGGTAATTCATGCAGCAAATTCATGTAGCAAGTAATTCATGAAATCACACAGAAAGTACTCAACTGCCAAATATTTTAGGGTTTGGCATGTTGTCTGTTCATTGGTCCCATGACAGACACATAATATTCAGCTCTCAAACCTATTCTTTCAGATCACTTGTCTTCACAGCCAAAATAATACAGGCTTTTACTTCAGGAAAAATAACGTGTATGAATTGTGCTAAGGCAGAAATACAATGAAGATGAACTTTTCTGAAAAGTAAGCTCTGGGGAATTTGCATTATTTGTGGACCAATATGACTTGTCTTCTCTGTGTTTTTACTTCACGTGCGTTAGGCAGTCTTAAAATAACCCAAACCCCTTTCTAGTGGCCTTAAAGAAGGCCTTAAAGAAGAACAGTTTAGCATTTGCTTTGTATTCTGTATGGACCAAATACGTGTCAGAAATAAAATATTCTTCCCTGCTTCCCCTTTAGTTAGCATTTTCTCTCCCTTACTCTTGTGCTTATATTTACTCACAATCATTACCACAAGTTGCATCACCAGCCACCTCTGCTTGCTCAGGTGCTCCCTGCAGACTCACATCCTCAAGCTGCCCCAGCTTCTGCCCTTCCTGAAAGCTGCACCTACATTCCCTGTGGGTGCCCTAGTAGAGTAGACTCAGCACTGCATTTGGTATCAGGCCAATTTGCCATGAACTTGCCACAAGAAGTTGAGGAGCCAGCTTGATTTCCATTCTTTACAGGGATCCACACGTGAGCTTGTGTCAAGTTTTGTGTTATGCATGCTGGAGTGTCAGGCCAAGAACCGAGAGGCAAAGATCATTAAGATCTGAAGACAAGATGCAGCATCCCAGCTGAAGTTTCCTCTGTGAGGTACAGAGTATAAAGGAGAAGTTTACCTACAAGAATGATACAGGGCACAAAGCAATCAATAAGCACGGAGCAGTGCTTAGTATACAACATACAGCATGTCACTATGGACACTAATATACTACATCTCACTACTTTACAGCATTAAATTAGGAAACTTTTTAGACTATAAAATATAAAAGCAGCTGCTCAAGAAACATTCCTATGGCCTTTGGACAGATTTCCAATTTTCAGCTGGAAGAGGAATCAAATTGACTCATATTTTACTAGGGCTGACAGATGTGATGATCAAAAGATGACTGCTAGTTAACCAGTTAGACGACTAAGATGGCTTTAGACTAATATAACATACATAATGTTGTGCTATCTGCAGCTATTTAAATACCTTTGTTTTACCACACATTTGATGATAACATAATGATGAATAACGATGATGATGATCATGCAATTCATAATGATGACATACTGATAGTTAATTATAGGGGAAAAAATGGAAGCTGTGTTCTCTCCAAATTAACATATAGCACAATCTTTACCATGAAAAAGAGACTACAAAACAATCATATTGCACATGAGTGAGCTGCGTTGTTTTTATGACCTGCCTTCACAGATTGCAGCTGCCTGGGGAAAACCACAAACACTGAATGAGCGTGTAGGCAACATCACTTGAACATTTGATAGCTGCAGCTGTTGAGAACTGAAATTAAAAGGTTGGTGGTTTTCATGGACAGCTTCTGGTAGAATGTTTCTTACTCCCTCACTATTTGGCTGTTCAGGAAAGGACATTTATAATGATAGGAATGTTTACAAAAAACAGCAAAGAACTCCTGAAGATATTTAATTTATATTTTTTTCAAGTTTTAGCCCATTCCCTTGACTTACCCTTCCATAAGAAGGGGTAAGCCAATCCATTTCCCTATACCTTTGATATTGTCATTATTTTCCACATCAAGGATTAATCTGTTTAAGTTTCTTCAAATGTCCTGCACTGAAAAGTGAAGCCAACACAGTCAGAAAATGTTGAGAGTGCTCTAAACCACTGCCATCTTTGATTTTCAAATCAGGTCAGCTGTTGTTGAGTGCTGATGATTTGTGGCAGTTGTCAGCACCATGGTTAATGCCTCTTTAATTTTATGGCTTAAAAGAGAATTGTTACAAATCTAGGCAAAAAGCTTTCCATCAGAAGATCAGAAAATATGTTACAGATAGATCACCTCACACGACAGTTGTGTGATCTACAAAGTAAGTGGCTAAATGGTGAGCTCAGACAACCAGGCACAGAGGGAGGAAAAACCCTGCAGCAGCATGCAGATATTTGGGTCTTATACCACAAATTCAGACTAGGAGAAATTTTAGAGAATTGTGACAATGAACAGTTTAACAGAAAAGTGATTAAGTGATAAGCTAATTCTGTGATTACTGGGAGACAGTAATTACTTCAAGTGGCATCTCTTACATGAAATGTCTTGATCTTTCCATCATCAGACTCCAGAGGCAAATTTGTGTTGTAAATGAGGGATAAAAGAAGCCATTTGGCTCTTACTTTGTGATGAAAAGAGATTTGCTGGTGATGTAAATCTCACTTGCTTCGTCTCTCTTGTCAGATTGATAAACAGCAATATCATATATTAAAATGTGATATTACATAATAATAAACTAGGGAAGGAGTGTTTGTAATGCTTACCCGGGTGATGGCCTTTCAGAAAACCTCATTTCAGTTCTATTATCTACCACACACAGCCATGTATTGCTCTCGTAGGCCATAGGGAGGTAGATTTTTCTGTGAGCCAAGCATTCATTCAGATATGTCCCTGGACAATGAAATGGTGACCATTAGTTAAAAGATAACCATCTCAATAAGGTGGCTGCCCAGAAGGTGACATTTAAAGTATATTTTGGGAAAAAAAACAAACAAACCAAAAAAAACCACCTTGAGATCTTCTCACTAACTGGAGTGCTATCTTCAGAATAAGCTCCATTCTCCTCTCTTCCTAGGCCGTCTATTTTATGTAGATCTCAAACTGCACAGAGGTCATGTCTGTGTTTCAACTTTACATCCTGCAAAGAGCTCTGTTCGTTAGTGGATTCTTTGTCACAGCTAAGATTAAATTGGTAAAAATAACTTTACCTCCCTAGAGCTGAGGTTACTGTTTATTTTGGAAAAAGACTGGCTCTAGTTGTATGACTAGACTGGGCAGCTAGATTCTTCCAAATCGCTCTTGTAAATTTAAAAACCTTCCCAGCCAAAAACAAACCAACAAACCACCACCAACAAAACTGTCAACAACTAGATTTTTTGCTAGAACTATTAAGTGAAAGAAAACGGAGATGGAAAAGAATATGATGGAGAAATCAGTACAAACCTCCAGTATTGTAGCATCTAGAGAATTCTCTGTTCTCCTATAACCAGAACTCTGTAGTAGAAACTGTGTTTATTGTCCAAGTAACAAGATGCTATTTCCTGTATTTATGATCAATGTGATATATGGCTTAGAATATTTGTGCTTGTTTCGTTTTGGGTATCAAGCCCATGAACATTTTCACTCCCACACCAGGGAGAGACAAATGCATTCTCCCAACTACATTTCTTAATGTACGGTTACTTGTTCGAATCTACAAGACACGAGTAATGACACATTCCTTTTCTGCACCTGTGCCCTCATTCTCTCTTTACAATCCCTGGATATAAAATACTGTGTACACATTACCACGTGTCTGAAAACTAACAATGGCAAGTCGTGTCTGGCCAAAAACGGGTGTTTCCACAGGCTAGCAAGCCTACCACTCTTGAAAGGCTGCAAGATTTAAATATTGGATGATCAGACATTGCATTCATCCTTCCAATCAATTCTTTTTCTTTTTTTTTTTTTTAGATACAAGTCTGAGGAGTCTCAGAAAGTGCAGTCAGGCAGTGCTGGAGACCTACAGATGCTTCTCACACCAAAAGCAATTAGCTACACTTGCTAAGAAATGAAAAAGGCAGAACTTTCTGACCTGTTCCATTAGAGGTATGTTGAAGCTATAAAAGGGGTAGACTGTGTTGAAATAAATTGGCTTTTATAAAGCGTTTTCTTTATGGCCTTCATTTTGGTGTTGTTTTTTTTTTTTTTTTTTTTTTTTTTCCCTAGAACTAAATGAAATTGAAACTTTTACAAAGTTGAAATAGGCAAAACTCTTTCTTAGAAGGTAGTGGGCAGGTGTAAGTTCCACATATAAAGAAGAACATCTAAGAGATGTTGGCTTACAGATCTGGCATGTGCAAACCACACGGGATGCACGCAAAAGTAGGTACAGGTTTTGGGTTTGGCCTTGGAATAAGTTACGATACAACCACATAGAGTATGCAGGGGCTGATGTACTATAAAAAAAAGTGACAGTCAGAAAAGTGTCTTAAGTCATCTTTTGAAGTTATGATACTTTCATTCAAATATCCCTCCTCCTCTGATTGGGATTCGTAGCCTTTCCTCTCTCCGTTCTTCCTTCCCTCCCTCCCATTCTTCAAGAGCCAGATCTCTCTCTCTGTTGAGAGAGTTGGTGCTTTTCCCCTTAGTTAATAGCTGAAGGGGCAGGACACTCGAGTTGAATATGAGAGCTTTCAGCTGAGGTGGTTCCCAGGGAAGATGAGACTATTCGTCAGCGCTTCTCTCTCGGCTGTGCCTGTTAGCTCAAATAGACTCTACAAGTCATCTGAGGAGTTTCTTGAGTACAGGACTCCTCTCATCCAGAAGATTCCCCTCATCAATAGATGATACTGTAATTTGCAACTGGATTAACAAAAAAATACATTATTTTTAGCAAATGGGAATGCATCAACAAAGAGCTCCAGGACTGAAGAACACAGATATCCACAAGGGATGTAGATGCCAGATCTAGGTTCAGATCCATTCAGACAGAAGAACAGATCAAATCCCACTTCTCCTATATCTTTGGTGAAGTGTCTGTCAAGTTTTATGACAGCTTCCATTGCAGAGAATAGTTCCCAAGATATTATTTTGCTCTCACTGAAGCCAACAATAAAACTTCAATTGTCTCTTACTGGGATCCCAGCAAGGCTCATAATGCATTCAACAGCTAAAGAAAAAAACTGTGAGGATAGCAAAGTTAATAGATAAGAGAAATGCAAGGGTGGAGACCACTGTTATGGGCCCCATGGATGTAAGTTTAACTGTGACAGTTCATTAGCACAACTTTCCTTTGGGCCCAGAGTTTTATACTCCACATTTGACACTTAGATCATGATGCAAGTACTTGTGTCTAAACAATAGAAGGGATTTATTACGTGATGACTCAAAGGGCATCAAAAATTGGTTTGAAAGAGAGTTAGAGAGAATTCTGGATTGCAGAAGTAGAGGAATGATCTACACAAGGATAAAAACCTCTCCTTACACAGCAACAGGATTGGCTTATTATGCAACCCAGTAAACAGTGGTGCTGCTGTTTTTGTAACTGCAGCTCGTCCTTATGAAAGAAGATTGTTTACACTTTTCCACAATCTTTGCAGGCTGTTTTTATGGCACTTCATATTTTTTAACTGCGGAATGGAACAGAGACTGGGAAAAATGTAGCTGTGTTTTATTTCAAAATGTTGTACAATAAAGACTATTGTAGTGTCCTTTGGGTTAAGGCCAGGACAGTGGTGACAACTGATGTCAGATCTATCTTCCTGCAAGGAGATGAATGGGATGAGCTGATAAAGGTGAATGCACTTAAATACGGTTGCACAGTCATCAGACTGTTTTTATAGATCAGATGCCTGATAAAAAGGCAGATATTAGTTTACTGGGGTTGAAAATGCATGGTGACATTAGTAGTCACGTTCTTCTGTAACTGCATACTTGTCCTTTTAAACTGCTGCTGTGTTCGCCTTGGAGGAAATCCTTCCAGTCATTGTAGAAAGAAAGGTTCCAGTATAGTAACCCATTTAAACTTACACATCGATATATTGTTAAATGCATCAGGATAGAGCACTGCACAGATACTGCACTGAGTGCAGGAATCCGCACTTTCTGTAATTTTTTATCAGAAAAAAATCCTATAAGGTTCAGTAATACGTAAGCAGACCCTGATGAAAAGAATTCAATATACTTTCGGCAAGTCATCACAAGGTAAGACTCCAAACTCAGACAAAAAGCTGAGTGAAAAGCTTTCATCTAATTTTGAATCTTCATCAGAAGATCAACTATGAAGAAAAGAAGTTGCTCAGAAATACTGAGGGGGGGACGGGGACGGGGACGGACAGGATGACACAAGTCCAAATCTGCGCAAATTAGAAAGAAAAAAGGGAGTAAATGTTGTATTAAATAAAAGAGAAATTGAGATGCAACATTTTCATCCTGTCCCAAGTCCACTAGGTGAATATGTGTTGAAACTGCCCCGTAGTCATTACTGGGGGAAGGCTCTAGAACAATTGTGAGGGTGCTATAGCTCTTCCAGGAAACTCATCTGTTTCTTGAACTAGTGCCTACTAAGGTCAGTACTTACCAAGTTTCACTGTGTTAGTGTGACCCTGTTTCTGCAGAAGCTATTAGGGTACTGATGTGACACTACAATACTCGGCAGCAGACTGGGCTGGTTACAGTTATTCTCAGCTCAGGTTAGCCAGGAAGGCCCTTGTGCTGATGGCCGTGTACTCAGCATCATCAAGAGGAAATACTTTCTAACCGCAGGGCAGCCTGGTCTTTCGAGATCTTTAGCAGTTGAGCTGTTGGACAAAGTTAATAATCCTGACAACCACACACACTACAATGACGTTGATGATGATGATTTTGAGCCTCACTCTGTTATTCGCCATACAATTCATTCCACGAACAGAAATGTTAGGGCAGAAAGAGCGGCATCAGAGATAAACTTTGATAAGCTTTTTGTTTAAACAGACAAACCAAACCTCACTTCCAGTCCTTTTCCATCTATTTCACTACTTCCTGCCTGTATCTATTCTGGGAGATAACTGTTTAAGAAAAATGCTTCTCTAAAAGTTGAGGTTTTACTTGCGCAGGCAGCTTGAGCCCTCAGTGTCTCACGGCCTCTGTCCTGCCTTCTCCCTCCCCCTGTCTGCATGGTGGGAGAAAGGGCAGGAGCAAAACGAGGATTATAAAAGGAGCGGTC
Organism: Heteronetta atricapilla; assembly: GCA_011075105.1. Lineage (NCBI taxonomy): Eukaryota > Metazoa > Chordata > Aves > Anseriformes > Anatidae > Heteronetta > Heteronetta atricapilla. The sequence continues at coordinate 15,644,482 of CM021744.1, forward strand.
ACATCATCAGCTTCTTTTACGTATTAGCCTTCCTCCTTTTAACGAAGAGCTGTTTTTCATAGCACTTAGAAATGGTTCGTGAATGCCCTCTCTGTGGTGACAGTCTGGGATCCTTGGCAGTGGGAAGCAGGAGGCAGGAGCAGGCATCATGGTATTTTTTCTTTCTTTAAACTGGCAATTCCAGGTGTCTGCTTTCACTAGGTACATGAGGTGTGTTTGCTCATAGCTCTGCATTAAAAAAGTAATAATAAAAGTAGTGAATTGCACAGAGCTCAACAATTTCCTGTTGCTTGCAGAAAATTTGGAGGCATTAAGGCAACATTAAAAAATAGAGGAATTACTGTTTGTATGATAAATGTAATGATAGGAGGATTTTGTGTTTGTATCACACCAGTGTATGGAACATGTAGTAAAAAAGACAAGAATGGGCACATACAAAATATCTTTCTTTGCACAGGGATAGCTGCTCAAAATGATTGCATTTTTTGCTTATGTCGAGCTTCAGAGAGATGGATATTGTGTTGCAGAAATGTCACATCCTTGTTTTCTGCTGTTGTTGTTTTCTGTTGCATTCTTTTTCAATGCCAACATCATGGCAGCTGACAGGAAAAAGGCCAAGATAAGGATGCTTTCTTTCATCAAGGAATTTTCTATATGTGCTCTCCTTCCACCAGTCATATTACCTCAGAAAAAATATATTCAGTGGGAAAGTATAAGAAATTCCCAGATAGCCTGTTTGAATTAAATTATATTTTTAAAAGGAAATGTCTTTGATACTTCTACTAGCTCATCAGAACAGTTTCCATCTCATCCATTTCTCACTCTTACAGCCACATAGCTGTCTTCGTGTTTTTAACTCCTTTCCATTAATCTGTAAATATCTTTTGAGAATCTGGAGAAGATTGCACAGTAAGTCTATAGATAGCCACTCCTCCACGACAATGTTCAAGAACAATAATCACACACATGCATACGCACTTGTATGGGATGCTGGATTAATGACGGAGGCAGCTTTGATAAATATCTTACATTCCTGAGCCTCTTGAAAAGAGGGAAAATTCATATGAAGTAGAAATATCTGCTAGCTCTGATTTTTTCAGAATGACACTGTATTCAGTCAGTTACGGAATAAGACAGTCTCAGAATTATTTCTGTTTCAGTTTAAGTAAATGGGAACATTCTTACCAGCAGAATCAGTGTCACATAATAAGCACTGAAGAAAGAAGAGGGCTCCAGTTCTTCTCTAGGCTTTCAGTATGTGTCAGAGATGTGTCTGGGTGACCAGAGCAACTGTCTGGGTGACCAGAGCAACTCTTTTTTTTTTTTTTTTTTTTAAAATCCTATAAAGAACAGAAGCCTTGTGTTTTTCCATTAACCCTCCACATGTAGCCTCAAATTCTGGACTGACAGACTAGAATTTGCTTTAAGAGAATGCACTTGTTAATCATATAATTCTTTGTATGTGTTGCAATTCTTAGCCCAGACTTGTAAGTGTTTTGGTGGCCTTGGGTCTGTATACATGAGAGAAATAAAATCTTAAGGCAGACACAGAAGGAAGCACTCACTAAAGTCATTACAGTGAGCAATGGGGTGATTCCACACTCTGACGTTAAATCTGTTCCTATTCCACCAATGCTACCCTTCCACAGCCTCTGGCAATCCCATCTCAGTAATAGGTTCAGACAGCTAAGCTTAATTATTATTATTAGGTTGTGAATGTCTTAAATTCTGCATCATGCCATACATGTTTTATGCCAGATAAAATGCTCCATTTGGTACAATCTGTATTTTTCAATTCAATTCATTTTTTGTTTGATCTGATTCTAAGTGAAATTATTTTCAATTTTTCACTGTGGCCATGCAATCAAAAAAAACAGTCCTTCAGACTTACCACTCTGTTGCCAGGTACCAAATTGCTCAGTCATGACCTACAGACTCAGTTATTCTTTTGAAGAAATTGGCCAGAGTCTCAGATCTCGCTTGTTTGAAGCTATTCACAATCTATACATATTGAAAAGAAAAAAAAAAAAAAAAAAAAAAGATATTATTTTCAAGTTCAGAAGTATTTTTGCAGGTGTTTATGTAGCAAAGGAAAACATGCTGCCAAAAATGATTTGCAAAAGAAGCTATTTAAACTTGACAGCATGTAGCCACCCCAGCAACACCTGTTCTTTAAAACTGGGAATCAGCAGACACATTGCATGGTCCTGAGTTGTAGCATTAACTCTCCTAATTTTCCTTAATTTGGTAAAGCTGGTCAATCTATGTCTTAGCTTTTCATACCCTTGTGTGGACGAAGTCATAAAGAAGAAACTTTCGGCTCAAATAGCAGAAGGGTTTGCATCAGCCAGCTCTCTGATTTGATTTGATTTACTCCACGTTATCTGAGGAACTCCCTCTCCTCATGTCCCGTGCCACAAACTGATGCAGTTCTTCCATCTTCTCAAACTGCACGCATTTCTCTACTTGTTACGTGTTGTATTGTTTCTTGAGCAGATTCATGGCAGCCAGTTGTTTGGCACAGGCAGTGAAAGAATTGCTGCGTTCTCTGTGGAGCAGATGGAGAGCCAGACAGAGCACAGGAGTGATGTGCATTTGATAAGTTGGCTTCACAGCTTTGATGTTTCCTCTCTCTCCTTTTCTCTTCTTAATTAACTCCAAGCCTACTCTTTCCATGGAACCTGGAAAGTGCTCTTGCATTGGAGCAACCTCAGTATTGCTTTTGGGTTCAGTTTACCTTTATGACCCATCTCCCACTATCTTCTGAAGAGCAGGATGAAACAAACTCCTGTCTGAGCTTTGCTTTGCAGCGGTGAAGCCAGCAGAGGTGTTGTGAGGTCTAATTACTTGCCAGTTGTCAAGGGTTCAAGGATTTGGTAGGGAGAAGGTTTTACATACCTGGGTTTAAAGCCAACGTGGCTTCAAAGAGGCCTGCCTGAGGTCTTTCTGGAAGCATTGTCAGGCATTACATTGCCAGGCATTACATTCTCCCTCCATTAATGCATCCTGCTGAATGCTACAAATCAGATTGGTTTTCCTCCCAAACGACCTTCAAAATCTTTGCTATTCCTTTCCCTCACTCACTGATGCAGCCCCCCTGTCATCTGTTTCAGAGGGAAGCCAGGGAGTCACATAGGACCGACCTGGCAAGTTCATTTAGCATTGCTGCAGAGGTCAGCCAGAAGTGAGAGAAGCCTCTCAAGTGCTTCGGATGCTGTAAGAGAAGACAAACCTTTCTTCAGCTGAACACAGTAAAGAAGACATATATTTGATTAATGAGCAATAAACACACTGGGTTTGCAAAATGCAGATATCCACAAGGAAAGCTGAACCTACATTTTCTAGTTTAAAGAAAGTTTGGTATTTTAAAACAAGTCTGTTGAGCAGGGGAAGGAAACTTGTGTTTAACAGCACTGGCACATGAAGGCGGTCCCCAGAACAGGGAAAGGTGCCTTTATAGTGACTGCAGAAAAATATTCTCCACAGGTACGAGTAGAAATGAACACGGAAGAGCAGCTAAGTTAATGCTGTTCAGCCTTAAATGGTCCCATTATTTTGCTAGATAAATACAGCTAAAACCTATGTAGTGTATAAGTTACATGGTACTTCTCAGTTCTTAGACCGGTACTCTGGATCTTTGCATAACGGCATGCCAGGAGATATTCCAGCACAAAATAAGCCCCCAACAGCTCATCTCTTCTGAGATACCCGATAGTAAGTGTGCAGAATGACCGGGGTGAACTGGAGCCAGCTTACAGCATGTGTTAGCAACACTGATGGAAAATCCTGTATCAAAGAGTTGGCTGCAATGATACAAGTCAGAAAGAATAATCAGTAAACTTACATTATTTGATACAAACAGCCCTTCAAAGTGGAACGTCTTGCCTGGCAGTTCAGGTGTAATTCTGTGGTAATCTTGAGACAAATCACAGATTAATGCAGAGCACTGTAAGATTGGTCCATGAAGGAACTTCCACACAAATAACGAGAGCAGAAGGACCTGTCACTCGTGTGAAGTTATCCTCTCAGAAGCTAGATAGGATCTTGGTGGCATTTTAAATTCAGCTTATGTTGGAGCAGATGGAAAGCAGCAGTGAGGGGATGGTGAGGAAAAGGACCTAAACTGGGTGGTAAAGAGTGCTTTAACTCAAGTCACATCTTAATTTGCAAATGCTTCTTAAATGCTGAGCCCTTCAGCCATAACAACCTCTTGTGGAACACGGGGATGTTTTATTTTACCCATTATACAGGGGAAAAGTGGAAATGTGGTGAGCTTACACAAACTCAAGGCAGGTAACATGGAAAGAAAATATTTTGTGTTGTGCCTACGGAACTCAGATCTATCAGTGGGAGCTACAAGCACCAGTCCGTCTTGTGTATCTCAGAAGATTTGGTTCTCCCATGGATTATACAAATGAATTACACAATGAAGTCTAGAAGAATTCATGATGTTGAAGGAAAGACCCCTGAGTGACACGGTAGACACATGCTGTGTGCCAGCCCTGCTTTGTATCTCTCTTGAAGTCAGTATCAGGGTTATTTATAGCTGAGTTGTGGAAAGCTGGAACAGCAAGTGGAAGATGCTGAAAAAAAACAAGAAGTTTGCTGAGATCCCAAGCCTGGGACAATTTTCCAGAGGCTGGGACTGATCTGAGACACAACCACAGCCACTGATGGAGCCATTACAATCTCTGTGTTCCTTACTTAAGCACAAACGTTATAGGGCTCCACGTGCGTGAGTTCAGCTTTAGTACTCTACCATTCCCCATCAGTGGAAGCAAAGTGCTCTCTACAAACGTCAGGTCAGAAGCATTAAGGAAAATAATTAATTAATTAAAGAAACATATCCTCATACATAAAGGAACAGATGATATCATGTAATCATCCAGACACAGGTATTTTAAGGATCTGGCTTCTCATGTTGCTCTATATATCAGTGTTTTTCAGTGCTTGGTCTGCAGGCCTTCAGGATATTAGGGGCTATTTCTTAAGTTAACACAGAAAAGTAAGATATTGCCAGGTGTGAAAATGCACTGCCCCGAGGCCAACTGCTCAGTGATCTTCCACTCACAAAAACTGTAAAGCTGCAAGGCCGGGATGTTTTCATTTCTGCTGATTCTGCACCCTATGTTCAGGCCTTCTATGGTCAACATCCCGGCAACAGTTGAACATTTACTCTGCTGCTACTGCACACCATGTTCCTGCCTTCCAAAAGATTTTAAAGCTCACTAGAAGAGGGTGAATTTTAAGAAACACACCCATCTTTTGGCTCTATTCTTGACTGCGAAACTGCTTGCATTAGTTTCCCTCATGGGCTCCACTTAAGTAAACACAATTACGGCTAAATGTGTTATCTACTGTATAATCATCAGCAGCAATTGCCTTTTGCTTTTAGTTTTGTCTTTGGGTGTATTCTGCTCTAGACACAAGCCATCCCTCTCTAATTAGATGCTGCACCTCAAAACCTGTTTTTGAGTGGTGGACAGGATTAGATGCTGCATGCTCAAAATGACAGCACAATGTCATTACCCCAAAAATATGCCAAAAGATTTTAAAACCTGTTCCGAACTTAAGCCAGAAAGGCTGTACTGCTGGCTGGCACACCCAGCTGGCTCAGAAGGAACACAGGATGGTGGCACACGGCTCCCAGCAACACGCAAAACAATTTAAGCATTTTCAGGTTTCTTCATTGGACTTGTTTTGATCATGGTCAAAGTCATGGCGTAAGACTTTGTCAGGGGTACATGTAGAAGGCCTAAATCAACATTCCCTGGCTTTATCCTGAAAGTGACTTTAGCTCTCAGATGATGCCAACAGGACAGAGCGCTGATAAGCCACTCTTCCAGATTAGCAAAGGGCAGTTTCTGTGTGTGCTTGAGGATGTGTTGTTTAGTTTTGCTATATCTTCTGCACGAGGTGTGCTGGGGGGAGGGACACACGCTATGAACACAGCTCCTTCCAACAGATCTTGCTACAGCCTCGCCTTACAAGAGAATGAGAGGGAGGATCCAAATCGCAGCTCCCCAGCTCCAGATCCCTTGTGTGAGTGCTTTCTCACAGAATTACTGAAATACCAAGAAACACCATCCTAAGCCCCAAAAAGGGAGATCTTGCAGTGGCTTGTTTGGATGTACAAGGCCACTGCTCATTTTCTCTTTCCCTCTTTTTGCCCTCCATGACAAAGCCCCATGCTGTGCCCCAATGCAGGAACGCTGCTTGTTAAGAGCCAAACAGCAAGCTGACGAGATCAAGGAGAACGTGACTGATCACCCCATGCCAAAGTGTTGATGAAGTAACGTCTGGGTCTTTCTCTGTTGTCATTCATGTAATTTGGGTTTTGTCAATTCTGCTGATGAATACTGTTAAAACAATCCAGAGACAGGTTGTGATGGCAGATGGGAAAGTCTCACTCAGCTGACAGAGAGAGAAAAAAAAATCATAATTGTGAGCTTCTCAATGCACTGGCCTATCTGACCGCTGTGGGAAACTATTAGCCATTTTACCACAAGCCATTGAGAACAGCACTCAAGCAACAGCAGAGCAAGAGAAATACGTCTATTTGCTGTGTATGAAATACACAGAAAAAGCTGTGTATTTCACAGCAATGCCACTGACAGCTCTTCTTATCATTCACTTGAACCTTTCCTAAGAAATAAAATGAATTGGATGTCAGGGACAAATGGGTCTGGCAAATATATATATATATATATATATATATATATATATATATATATTTCTTGCCTAACGTCTTTGTTGTTGCCTAAATCCTAATAGACAGGCACCAGGAAACAGCTGTGTTATAATACGTTGAGGTGACCACTATTTTTGCACAAGCCAATGTGAGAGCAATGCAGACCGTTTCCAAAGGTACCTAACCTCAATTACTTTTGCTTAATTATTATTTATTGAGAAGAAGCACTCCCTCCAATCTAGGCTGCTTGAAAGAATCATACTGTGTTTGAGTTAACCTGCTCTCCGATCAGTCACCTGCATGAATTCCCTCTCTTCCAGAAGTGAGACCATTTGGTTAAGAACACCAGTATTTCTTTTGATCCCCCAGTCTGAAATATCTGACAAACAAACAGAGAACCTCAGGTACAGCAAGAAAGTTCTTGTAAAAACAGTGCACAGGGAAAGTCAGGAAAAAAGATCTGGGAATGAAGGAGGCTGGTTGTCTTCTGGCAGTAACGATGGGCTTGGTGCCACAGTGTCACAGTACAGCGCTGTGACCACGAGCTCCTGCTTGCAGTCCTTCAGGAAGGACTCCTCAGGTCAGAAGCATGTTGCCTTTGAAGAAAGGCAAACAAAGGACAGACCTCTTTTACCAAGAACAGATTTTGCCACTTCTCTCAGGTCACAATCCTAATTTGCACACAGAAGCAAAGCAGGCAGTACAGGTATTCTTGATTAACTTTCCTCACAGACAATACTGCTCTCTGGAATGATCTCTAAGTTAACAAATATTGATGATTTAGCACCTAGTTCCCAAGTGAAGTAGGAGGCAGGTATGTACATACTGGGGATATAACATAAGTATTTCTTTTCTGCCAGACCAGGGATCACAGGAGGACTGAAGGCAGATGTTGAGAGTGGGACGTGGCTGCTCGGTGTTGACTCAAAGCTACTGAATCTGTCTCAGGACTCTGCTTCATCTCACATCACTCCTAATCGAGTAACAGCTTCAGCCTCCTGCACAGCACAACCTGCTCCAGCTGACTCATGTCAAAGTTTCACCCTGAAGCAGTTCCCCCATCTTCTTTTTTTTTCATACTAACACGACACCAAACCACTTAAAAATAAAAATTACATTACAGAGTTTCAAAGATTTCAAAACTAAGCTAAACTAAGTAACTGAAGTACTCCTTTCACCTCCAGCATACCCCTGTGCTGCCACAACAATGGCTCCATCTCTCTAACGCTGCCGCCTAACAACGCTCACGCAAACCAATTAGTTTTGGTTCTTCTTTGCTGGCAATATTTCCATCTGCTGGGGCTGACATTTGAACAACCTTTTAGAGAAAATAACTTTTTTTTTTTTTTTTTGGTCTTCTCTTTCTCTTTCTATCCATGCATACAAATGCACGCGTTCACACAAACAGCCAGAACGATCCCCAGTCTCTGTACTTATTGGCCTAAATAGTCTGGTGGATTTTTAAGGATGCATGATTTCTGGTCTTTGGGTGGTGGTTTTCAACTATTTCAGTGTCACCAGACACAGGAATGTTTAATAGATCTCAGTAAACCACAACAGTTTACCGTGCATGTGAGTAACATGCTAGCTACCAGCCACGATGCACAGGTAAGTCCTTGTGTTTTCATAGCTGAGGAAAGTGGATCAGTCTGGCTTTCACTTGGCCACAGTGATCACATCTAGCATCCTCTCCGGGCTATGTGCCTACCTTTTCACGTCACAGTGCCTGCAGAACGAGGACTGCATTAGAAAGGGTAGAATTTCAGCAGTTAAATACGATCAAAACCTGAAATAGCAGAAAATTGCTTCAAACTACTCCACTGAGCACAGATGACTTGTGAATGCAGAAGGGGCATACACCAACATGAGGATGTGTTTTCACAGCCTGACAGGAGAACATTAAGCAAGTTCTACAGTACAGTAAGTACCTTAACTACCATCCTACTTACAGCTGATTTTGGTATAATTCCCTCTCTGATCTCCTGTACTACTCCTGCACACATTTAACTCTGCGAGTCATCCTTGGCACAGTTTTAGGCACAGACTGATAAATATTTGAACATTGCTGGACAGTGCTTTAGGGGAATTGTTTCAGGCAGAAGACCCTTCCTTTACAGTAGCCATCACCTCCTTTGTTTCCATCAAGAAAAGCACTGAATATGAAGAAGATGGGATCATTTTAATTAATAAGGACTTGATACCTCAGCTGGTGTTCAGGAATAGGGTAATTCAGCTGTGAGTGGGCTCTGGGATCAAAGCCAAAAATAACTTGCAAGGTACCTAAATTATAACAAACTAGATTAGGAAGGACTGTAAGTTCTGGCCTCAGCTTTAGCTAGAGGGAAAAACAAAGAAAGAAAGAAAGAAACAAAAACTAATCTCATTCCTACACAGATCTTTGAATGGTCTATTTTGAACTCAGTGATGGAAAGGATTCATAGCTTTCAGACGGTAGTCTTCATGTAGCATACAGCAGGAAGAGATACTGGACTAAAGACTATTTGTAATTGACCACTAAAAGACACTGCTGTTTCTCCTCATATTTTTGATGGAATTGACAGTAAAACATCTAAGTAGATAGCTTTTTATTTAGTTATTTATTTTTGTGATCATAATTCTGGTAAATTATTCCATAAAATCACTAAGGAGATGTCTCATGATAGCAAATTTCAATATATTTATACCCAAAGCTTCTGACAGTGAGAAAGAGACTGTATTTGTCCTGTCACTGGTTGAATCAGAAAGCTCTGGACCAACGCAGACTGCAGGTGGCAGCATCCAGTAACCCAGCGGCAGGGTGAGCTGAGCCCAGACTGAAGTCAACAGAGGTTTTTCCTGGGTTTGGCTCTGTGTCCTGTACCACTAGTACTTGGTATCTGTACAGTTTCAGTTGATTTTCCATTCTGATACAATATTGAGTCCAATAATTAATGTATCATTAACCTGTATTTTAGTCTTTGTCTGTGTTACTCACTCAGTCAAACCTCCCAAATGGGAGAAACTAGCAAAAATTCTTCCATTTTTCTCCAATTAGTATTTTTCCTACTCGATTTAGGACTGTCAGGCTTTACTGCTGTCACTCCCTTGTCTTGCTCAGAAGAAACCTTTTGCTTCCATTTTTCTTAACTCAAAATCTCCTTGCCATAATAGTCATCTGCGCTACAGCCACTGGGCGTCCTTGCTGCAAGCGCATTCCCAGGCAGTGTAGTACTCCACTCTAGGACTACTGTTAATTATCGGCACAGTTAATTAGGAGACTCACTATTACCCTGGCAGCATCCCCCATCAGTGTGGGCATGGGGCCCTGCAGCACCCACCTGGCTCCTCCTGGCTTCATGGACCCGCAGGCCCTCTTCCTGAGAAGCAGCTGAGGGACACGGCCGTGTTTCTGCCTTTGAAGTCCTTTTTTCCTGTTGTACCTGCTATGTTTGCATTGACCTTTTTTGTGTGCCAGGATCCTGTGCAGGGGCCACAAACACCTGTAGAAAGATTCCTCATTGAACTTGGAACTAGTCTGCAGCCTTGACTCAGCGCAGCCTCTGCAAAGGAACGGGCATTTGGGGCCTATTCATAGCATACTCAATCTCCTTTCCATATTGCCCACTTTTCTAATTAAAACCAAGAGTTCTAGGAACAATTCAGATGTTTACTCCTCTGACTGTGCTAAAGTTAGTAATTAGACAACAATTCAGTTGTCCAACCACATATTCCTCCTTACATCAGAAACAGCTCTGGCCTCCAACCTGGCTCTAGCGATGAGCTACTTCCAGCATCTCAGTGTTCACCACTGAAGTTAATCAGTTGGCTGTAGATCTTTATAAATAAATTTCCAAAATGCCCCTGAGGGCTAAAGGTCCACTCCTGCTCCTTCCGAGATCAGTATGCTGGTCTGTAAGGCAGTTTTCTCACGTGCATCACAGACAAATTCTTTAGATTCCCATTGTCTTCCTGAAAAGAAAGAAAGCCAATGAATTCAAGCAGAAAATTTTACAACTCTTGGACATGCCAAGCACATCCCAATTGTATAATCAGAAGTGTCAGCACTGCAGTCATGCCAGCAAACTGAGCCTTGTCTTCTCTGCATGAAATTTCTCGATTCTTTATCTTTGCCATTTTGGGAGTTTATTCCTTTGTGGTTCTGCCTCTTGCAGTCATTAAGCTGTAATAATAACCAGGAGATGCAATTTAATTCTTATAGGAGGATTTCTCTGCTGCAGTGTTTCATGCTGTGGTCCATTACGCCAAGGCATGAAGAGCTCGGTAGTAATCTCGCAGCTCCCAGCTGACTTCTTGGAATCTTGTCTGCCTTGACCAGGCCAAACTGTGGGGTGCCAGGTTGGAAGCACAAATATTACCGTTTGTAGCAGGGATGTATTAACATGAAAGTAGCTTTTGTTGTGAATATAAGGATTTCTCAGCTAGCAGAACAGAGTCTCCCCTTGAAAACCATTAACAGCCAAGCTGGTCAAAAAGAACAAACATTAACAACATACTTTAAATAACTTCTCCATCGATTTTGAAATGTCATCATTGACTTTTTCCATGTCCTGCTTCAGAAATATGATTTTCAGATATCACATTAAGCATCAAAATTAAAAAGAAAATAATAAATCATTTTTCACAAAGATATTCCATACAAACAAAGGAAAATCTTCAATAATTTTCAATGATTCAATGACTGACTTTAAACTGTTAAGCTTTTTATACTTCACATCATCAATGAGTAAGACTGTGTGAATGCTCCAATCATGTTTTCTGACATCTGGCTCAGAGCTCTTAGAACTGTTATATTAAAAGAAAAACAGAAAGGAAAATCACTGCTAACGCAATTAGGTAATGGTCCCCACTGTGGCTAGGCACACCGTCCAGCTACAGCAGGCTGAGGTTTCAGATCAGCTTTAGCTACAAAACATACACGGAGATTTTTCAGATTCCCGAATCACAGGTGTGTGGTTCTGTTTTATACATCTTATTTTAATAGGCTTATTACTAGAAAAAGCCCATGTACAATTTTTCATATTGCAGATCATTTTTTCATCTGGAGACCATTGCATATAAGTGGTTTCTGCTTTGTGTTGAGCTATGTGTCACTCAAACATTTACTTTGCATATTACGGCAACATCTGTAGATCTTATCTGAAAAGAGTGATGTTTCTTATCTGAGTCACTGTTATCCTTCTTGTGTAATCAGTGTTCTAAGAAATATGCTGTATTCAGATAGCAAACAGGACAGGTAAGTTCCTGGTCAATAGGATGTATGCTCATCAATAGTGAATTGGCATTTTAATTGGGAAATTAATGTTTTTCTATCTACGCATCTACGCTATGATTTTAGAAGACAATGGCAGCAATATTCACAGGTATTTAGATTTCTTGAATTATACAACTCTCAGCTCTAGATACAATTGATTGCAAATAAATATTTCCTGACATATACAGGACAGGAGTTGTGTGCATGAGGTCTCTCTTTTTATAACTGCAAAGACAGTTCAGATTTTTCGCCAAGCTAACAGACAGTTGCTTTATTGGGAAAGGGCCTTCATTCATTATTAATTTTCCAATATCAGAGAAACTATATTAAAATATGCATTGTCTGTAAGAAGATCTAATTTCAACCTCGTTTTTGTCATGTTTTAAGAGACATTTAAGTCCACTGGATTAGACCCTGAATACCAACCAGCAAGAGACGCTCGTGCTTCAAAGAACACACGAGCTATTAAAATGGAATAAATGGAGGAATACCTCTCAGTTTCATCCACCTACAAGATAGGAGCACAGTGTAAGCTAGCTGGCTGAGTGCTCGATGTCCAGAAGTGCTCTGGCTCTGCTGGCAGTTTTGCAGAAATCCATGGGTGAGGTTTTACAGCCTGCATCACATACAGTGATCCTTCCGATCGTACCTGCATGCTCACAGTGTCTACAGTCAGACCTAGTGCAATCAACCACACACAGAAAAAAAAAAAGAAAAGTCTTGATTCCAGTTGTCCCATCACATGAAAGACTGTCAGCAAAAGCAAAGGGAAAAAACTAAAGAACTGTCAACATAACAACAATCTTTTGTGATGGTAGAGAAAGCAATCAGCTCTGATGGACTCATTTATAATGATTATTACATCCTTGTTTGTTTCTGATAGCATACGTGATATTCAGGGGAATGATATAATTATTCAGGGGACCGATAAAATCTCGCTCTTTGCTAAGCATTACACAGTTCCTCTTAGAACAAACAGCATAATTAAGATTGCAAAAGAAAGCCGGCGATACTCAGGTAAACAGAGGTTTAAAATCACCCCCTTCCCGCACAGACTGAAGAATCGTGGTGAGGTTGGTGGGTGACCACGGCAGGGAGGAAGGTGGGTATGTCAGGAAAAAAAAGGTACCTTTGCATCCTCCCATCTCACCTGTAACAAAGGCTGAAGAGGTGAGAACATGTGGATGCCAAATAGCACCTGGAAGAGGCATAAGAGACCTCTCTCTCAAGTGAGTACCTGCCTACTGTACACCTGGAAACAGCCCCAGGAGCTTAAATAGCTTCTACTTCTTTCATAAGCATCAACTTGGCAGTATGATAAGCATTAAAGCTGTCCTAAATATTTAAGCACTTAAGCTGCCCTGCGCCACAGTAAGAATTTCTTGTGCATGAGCTCCTTTGCATGCACTCAGGGTTCCATCACTTTTTATTCCCTCTCTACTCTTCAGGAGTTAAAAAAGAAAAGGGGGTGGAGGAGATGGGGCAAAAAAGACACCTCTCCCCAAGAAACGAACCCCTTCTCCCACCAACTCATTTCCTGTTTAATGGCAGCATCTCTGATGCAATGTTGCAGCCACTGAAAAGCAAGGAGTGAAAGACTTCAGGGGTACTGATTGCCAGCTTCATGACAAAAAGAACATACATAATCACTAAGCTAACATTTCTATATGCAAATTACAAGAGGGGAGTGTAGCTGAGTCTAAACTCTGTGCCCTCCAGAACACCCCATATGTTCAGAGAAAAAAATATTTCATAAGAAATAGATAGGCTCACAATACCCTGCCACATAGAAATTGGAATTTGATAAACAAACACAGCCATCCTAAAACCTAGCCTTAGCCTACCTTATCAAGTGTTTCCATAAATGAAAGAAAACCCTGCCTGTGCTGAGTACGTCCCTGGCTCCCCATGGACCTGGGCAGGAGCAGGAACAGGAAGGAGGCAATCATGCACGGGCAGCCCCTGCTACATGCATGTTGGTAGCCATTCCCCTTCCCCCGTCTCACATTCTATGGGCACTTTTAAAACCAAGAGAAACAAATGCACGTTTTTGCATCCCTGGCTTTTATCCCATGCACACTCACAAACTGAAATGCTGAGGTTCGGATTGCAGGGGACCATCTCAGATGCATCATTCCACAGATATTTAGCTATCATAAACATAAATAAATAACAGAAACAAAAAGAGACTATTCTTGTTACTGTTTTGTCACCTCCCTCATTTCTTTCTTCAGTACAGAGCTTTTTCACTAGATCCTAAAACACCTCTTTAAGGAATGTATGTTGCAGTACGAACATGCAGCAACTGTATGAAAATCCAGCCTATACTGACAAGTTCTTGTATGGAACCCCTAAAAAGTCAGGTGCACGTTACACATTTCTCTGATGATAGCAGGACGTTCACCAGAACATACCTGAATACCCTGAGATGTATTCTAATGCATATTCTCTCTACCCTGTAACTTTCTGGATCCCTGTGCCAGGCAGAGTTTCAGAAGGCTCACCATCCTCTCCATTTCATTCATTATTTGCTCATCAACATCATTCCTTCATTCTTGGTTTTCACCAGTGCAAAACATGTTATGAATGAAAATCAACAAGGTGTTTCTAAGAAAAACTTAAACCAGCCCTAGTGTGCTAGCAGAGGGATGGATCTGTAGCTGAAAGGTTTGAGACAACTGGTGACTGAACGCCTTATGCTGATGTTTGTATCTCACGGGAACCGTGCGCTGTTAATGACTGCATCTGCAAGGGACAGAAAGAGTAAAGAGACAGGTTAGTGAGAGGGTTAACCTTCGCTAAAAGCCATGCTCCTGCCCAGCTGCTCACACTCCCACCTCAGTGGGACAGGCAGAGAAAACAGGAGGAACTGGAATGGGAAGGCTCATGGATTGAGATTAAGCCAGGGAGATCGCTTGCCAGTTATCACCGTGGGCAAAACAGGCTCAACATTGGGAATTTTAACTTATTGCCAAGTGAAATACATATTTTCAGGTAGTTAGAAACAAAAAGAGAAATACTAAGACACCTTTCCTCCCTCCACTCCAAACCTTTGCTCTTTCATTGCTGACTCCTTCCCACCCCTGTGGAGCAGAGGAATTGGGGGCTACCAGGAGGACGTAGCAGCTCCTCCCGGCCGCTCCTTGCCCTGCTCCCCGCAGGGCTGCCCAGGCTGCAGGGGCATCTCCGGTCATGGGGCCCCTCCTGTCCTCAGCTCCCGGTGAAACACATCAGTGTGTTGAGATCTTACCAGGCACACGGGGATGAGGATTACTTCCCCTGCCCATCAGTCTTACTGAAGAAGGGGGTGCAGAGCAGGAAGCCCCTGACCTTCAATGGTCAGGAATGAACAATAATTAGCAAAAGGTTTAGAACTAAGGTACGGCTGAGAAACTGCCCGTGAGTAAAGGAGGAACAGAGCAATGAGCTGCGTCCTCCAGGTTTTCATGCTCCTTTTGTCAGCATGGCTTGGAAAGTCACGTAAACAGAGATCTGTTGTTGATAATGGATGATTTACTGTTAATGGATGATGTTAATGGTGAAAGCACATCGCCTTCATCTCTCACCTGGACTCAAAGACCAGATACAGAACACTTGCCCAAGTCTGCCTCACTGGCAGGAACTCAGCACTTTCTGCACTACGCATGTGCTACCTTTAACCGCCCTCAGAACAGTAGCAGACTCCCCTGACAAGCCCCAGCTCTAGGCTACTCTCAAAATATGAAGGGATGGCAGACACTAGCTTGGCTGATCCTAGTTTTGCATTCCAAGTCTTTGCTCTTCCCCAGGTTTCCTGTGTGATACCAAGCAAGTTATTCACTCCTTCACTCATGTAAAGGGAATGGCCACAATACTATTACACAATTTAATTTGAACAGAGACATTAAATTGCTGCTTTATTCAAAGAGAAATGCTTTGAGTAGATGTATCTTGACAACATTTTCTTTGGGAATGTTTTATTTCTTAGGGTCCACTGATCATTTCTGTTGAAGGAGAAAGAAAAGAAGATCACTCCCATGTGTTTGGCTAAATACAATAGGCAATGAAGGATGTTTGGATTTAATGGGAAGATGTATATGAGGTTAAATGTCAAGAGGTATATCTATCATGTATAACTACAATAGGTAGTGAAAAGGTGTTGAAGATGAAATCTGGGATAAGCAAAACTTACGGCCTGACTACAGTCCCCATTCCTGACTGCCCTGCGCCACTTGGGGTGGGGAGCAGGTCAGGGTTGGTAGCGAAGGGAGGAAGTTAAGCTTGGGAAACAGGGGCTGAGGGAATGAGTTTTAGCTTTGGTCTTTCTCACCATCCAACTCTATCTTAATTGGTAACATATTAAATTAATTTTCCCCAGGTCACCTCTGTCTTGCACGTGGTAAATGGCAAGCGATCTCCCCGTCTCTGTCTCAGTCCACGAGCTTTTCTATCTTACCTCCTCCCCATGTGCTTTTGAGAAGGTGGAGTGAAAAAGCAGCTGGGTGGGGGTCTGGCAGCCAGCCCAGGTCACCCAGCACAGAGATATAGCGTTGTTTGCGCAGAAAGTTGAGTTCAGATACAAACCTAGTTACCAAGATTATAGGTATAATGTCAGTGTCTACCACCCGGCCCAGGTGTATTTGCCGATCTAGGCATAGACACTTTATCAGTCAGAAACTGAAACTGATCGCTGACTTCAAGAACTGTCAGAGCCCCAGACCCAACAGTACCTATGGCTTTTCATCGTTCTGTGTGATGGCTTGGTATGGAAGTGTGACAGGTTAGGTTAGCCTCTTCTCTCCATTGTCCTTCAGTTAGCCCCACGTTTCTTCTGATTATCCTCATGTAGGCTACAAGATAGCATGAAATAAACTCAATCTGATATTTGAAAACTATCTGGGAAAAACTCTGGTGCAAGCCTGTCACACAACATTCCTTTTCCTGCAAAGCAGGTGTGAGCTGTAGGCTGGGATAATTATACAGTGTCTACCAACCTGACTCGCTGGCTTCTTCAGCTCCATACACGGCTGAGGCATGACGGCAGGCCATGTCAGTGGTCATGTGTGCTGCTTTCTTTCCTAGACACAGCTGCACTGGAAAGACGTGGATGAAGTGAACAACTTTAGAAGCATTTTTGCTCCAAAGACTTGCCAGAGCTACGTAAAGGTAAGACCTTTCAAATTACTTTGAATCAGTTCTATGTTTACTCCTTACAGAATAAAGAGAGGGATGTGGCAGGGGTAGGACAGGGAGCTCAAGGAGTATGACAGCTGCAGCTCCGGGCTGTAAATGCTAACACTTTATAATTACATTGTCAAGCTTCACCAAGCTTTGGAAATCTGGAGGCAAAGATTGTTCCTAAGATACTTTACATGAAGATGAAAAAAGTAATAAGAATAGAAAGTTAGACTAATGCGCCATAGGAAAGGGTTCACACACCAAAGAAGGGCACAAACCTGCTTTCTACAAATTAATGTTTATCCATAACTTTGTAAGAGTTGCTGGTCCGGATGCTATGTCACATTACAGAAGCTGTCCTATCAGTTTATTCAAGTGAAGGACAAGTTCTGGACATTATTTTTACCTGGGTATAAATGAAATGCTGGCTACCCATGATTCAATGCTCTCAGTAGGGAATGTTAATCTGTAAAAGAATCAAATAAAAGATGCAAATATCAAATTTTAAGGTAACGATGAAGTGCTGAAAGCAATTGTGTAAGGCTGTGCTCAGTTCAGACAGCTAGAAGGGAATGTGACAGCCAAAACTGTGTCAAGACAGTACAAAGGCAGGGACTGAAGTTGGTATTTCATCTTCTGCTGCTTGCCCAGATTTTAAGACAAGGCATAACCACGTTTGGACCATGATACTGCAGAATGGACATCGTATCTCCTTGATACAGTATTTCTGTATGCGACAGAGCTGAGCAAAACCAAGACTAATTAGCTCATCAACACTGCTGCAGAACAGGAACTGAACCCACCTTTTTTTCCCCCTCAGCACAGGTTAACGCACAAACCACTGGACAATGCTTCCTTTTGGTGGTTAGTGCTCTATTTTTGGAATGGTAATTAGGGAGGGAGAAGGTCTAATACAATCCCATGGCCCAATCCTCCTCATCCTTCACAACAAGGGCCCTTTAAATGTGAGGCTGGTCATCAGAGGAAGGCAAGGGATTATGCCTCAAACAGTAAATTAAGGAGCAGGTATTAAGAGAGACATCTTGTTTACATCAAAGGTTTGCACAGAAATCAGTGACAGATCTTATTTAGTATTTTAATTAATAACCTTCACAGAAATATAGGAGTGGCTAATAAAACGTATGAATGAAGACACAAAGTTGGGAAGCATAAAATCTGTTGCACACGGAATGAGACAGCCTAGACAATTGCCGTGACAGAATTTTTATCTGTTGTAATGCTACCAAGCCATACATTTAGAAAATAATACCAGGAATTTCAACTACAAGTTCATTAGTAGGAAATTACATCAGAGGAGAAAGACCTGCTACTGGTTGATGACAGCATAAATAGAAGCCCTCAGTACATGTGACTGTAGAAGAGGAAAAAGTACTCTGGATTATACTATAGGCAGCATTTCCACTAAATATAAAGACATTTATACAATTATAGAGGTTGGAGACAGAGCTCATCTGGTCACTCATGTCCAAGAAGGATAAATTTACTGTACAGAAATGAGCAGGACACGACAAAATGGGTAGCGCTGTGAAAGGCTGCAAAGAGATAGAAAAGCTCTCTGGGGTTGAAGGACTTTTCTAAAAGGGTGATTCTGGCACAGTATCAAGCAGGGATAAGCTCCCATGAATAAGTTTAGGCCAGAAGGTTTGTAAAAGTTCACAATATTTGGAACTACTTTAGAGGTGAGAGCAGCTGGAGCAGATGTACTAAATTACAGACTTGATCTCCCTTCGAGGAGGAATAACCTAACTTAAACATCTGACCTGGGACAGGACTGGAAAATCCAGGGAGTCCCTGCCTAGGCAGCAGCCTGGTGAGTCCACGTAGGCAGGGCCAGGCTGCCCTGCACGCTGATTTGCATGCACAAATGCTGCAGCTGCCTGTGCAAGCCCAGCAACCAGGCGACCAGCCCTCCGGGTGCACATTACAGCAAATGCACTAAAGGAAGACCAAAAAAAAAAAAAAAAAAAAAAAGGTTTCAAATACGTTTGCATTTTTGTAAGCATTTACAGTATCATGAAGGATAAAGGGCTTTCTGTATATCGGTCCAAGAGCCAAGAGCTCTTTCTGAGGAGCTCAGCTCACCCAGCATTTCACTCTTCAGTAAATGCTTCTTCCTATTCCTAATTTTGTGAACAACAGTTATTCTCTTCGTGCTCTAAACTGCCATTTAAGCCACTGTGACTTGGATTACACATAAATATCTCCTTGTACACGAGGGAGAGGAGGAGAAACATCTATCTACACAATGACATTCTGGGTTCTTGCCCAGCTCTCTGGCTCAATAACAAAATCATTCTGATGGCTTCAACAGATGAACAACCAACTTCTTCCACTGACCACCTGAAGCAGGGCCCTTTCATATTGGCTGGTGTGTCAATGCAGCCAACAGACAAGCCAATGGAACCAAGTGAAGAGCTTGCAACAAGCAACATGGCTCATATGCAGCTGAATCCCCCATAGCTCCATCGTCTCCACTTGAGAGAGGAAGCTGGTAGCCTGATACAGGCTTAAAAATCAGAATAACCATAGGATTAAAACTGCAGTTCTAGCATAAAGAACTTGAAAAGGCAGCAGGGTAGCACAGTACTTTCAGAGCATCCTTCACTGGTTTCATTGACAGGATGTCTACATCTGACATGTTGAATAATTTTTTAATGTCCAACTTTTTAGATGCTGCCTGCTGTCATGTCTTTAAGCTTCTATTTTAAGAATACAAATAAACATATACCTGAATGCTGCTCCCCAACTCTTTGTTTATCTGTATTAGAGCTGGAACTATTCCTTCCTGAACTTCTGAAAAGCCTTGGCACATTGTGAATGTTACCCTAAACAACAAACTCTGGGCTAATGGGAGAAGACCTCTCCACTGAGGAAGTCAGTGTTTCATTGCTGGCTGAAAACAAGAATTAACTGCTTCAATAAAGTAAAACAGATGCCCTCAATATTATTCAAGCCACAGATGCAACTGCATGCCAACAGTGGGGTTTTAATGGTCACTCTTTAAAATAAGAGAAATTGAAATTGTTTCACAAATGCAGCTGGAAGGGCTAATTGCTCAAAGAAACATTAAACTAGCAATGAGAGGAGAGCAAGAACACATCACAGCAAAGTAGTATTTGGACTAGTATCCTCCAAACCAAGAGATCCCTGGTGAAAACTGCTATACCTCCACACATCCGTGAAACCTGCAGATCACTCCCTATAGGATTTTAACGTTAATATTCCAACACACAGAACTAAAGTCAATGTCAAATCCCACGCTGACATCAGCTGGAGCTGGAACAGGGAGTAAACATTTTTCTCACAAAGCCTGCCTAAGATTCTGGATGCCATCCTGGTACACGACGTGACAGCCAGACAGGATAGCCTCCTGCTGGCTGCTATGACACGGATCCAGCCCTTAGTGCCAGCCGTGGCACAGACAGGGTGCAGACAGCCCTTTGCAACTTCAGTCCCTCTCACATAACCACTTCTGCCTACATTTTCTCCTCTACTCGAGAAGACGTGCTGGCTGTTTTGTGCTGCTACGTCCACGACTAGGTCCTGGGAGTAGCACCACTGCTTCAGTTGGAACAGAGGCAGGCCAGCGTCAAGTGCTCTTGAGAACACTTTGGAAACCTCATTTGGAGTCTGCAGTACAAGACCAACAATTAACCTTTGTGCTAAAAAAGACTCAGTTAAATATGAAAAGGATTAGAAAACCCTGACCAGTTTTCATCACAGTACCACATCATTTTTAATTAGACCAATCTACTTCTGACAGAGAAGTGCCACAGAACAGGACAGAGAGGCAAAGGAAGTGTTACCTGGGCTCTGACACACACGCCTGCCGTCATCTGCCTATTCTCCAGGCTATAGGTTCTGAATCCGAATGGAGAAGAATTAGTGCTGCAGTCAACTTCAGTTCCTCAAATGAAATCATAAATATGTCATTGGCACAGGCTCATAAGACTAAAACAAAGGTATCAGCATTCAGGCAATGAGATTTTGGAAATGGCAGTTCAGTAACTCCCAGTTCATGTTCTGCTGAGCGACACGTCAGTCAAAATGGACACAAATCCCACGGGGCAGACACTCCAGTCTCACGAACACCTCCATTTCAAGTACCACAATGTCAGCTTAGGAGTGCTTGTGGGCAAAGCACATTCCCATCAAAATTGGAATTGGAAAAAATACTTTTGAAAAGTGAAAAAAACGTTTGATTTTCATACACTTTCATATGACTGCACTTCTTTCATTGCAAACACACAACTGAAACCCCCTTCTGGAAAAAATATAGTAAAGTCAGGAGAAAAATCTTTGTTCTCTTTGCAACCTATACACGGTTATACAACCTATGCACGGGAGGCCAAATGACAATTCTCTCAGGACTCTTGACAAGACTGTCCTCTGTGTGCCTTAGTTTCCCCTTTGTATAGCGCAGATGACAGGGCCTGTGCCTCTCTGCAGACACCTAGAATCGCATGTCAGACTAGTCTCACCTACGGGATTATTTACCATCGGGGATGCTCGGGATGGGATGTGCAGAGGTGTGGATGAGTGCAGGAGAGTGCTCCCTGCCACGGAGCTCAGCATTTCACCAGCTTTGCATGGCTGTGTGAGCACTGCTCTCCACACCCAAACACGAGGCCTGGAGCAAACCCAGAGGAAGATGATGGAAACTGACATTGCCTATTCTCCCCTAGGACACGTCCTTCCTGGAACATAAAGACTTTGGACCATCCTTTCTCTGAATTGGATCTTTGTATATATGCCTCAGTGCAGGATTTGCCTTCTCTCTCTCTCTCTCTTTTTTTTTTTTTTTTTTTAAATACTAATTTCCACAGGATTTAAAGTGAGTTTTAGTTTCCAGTGCAAACTGAACCTGCTCACATTTAGAAGAGACTGAGACTTCAGAGTAGAGAAGGCACAGACTTGTTTCTGTGCTCCTGGGACTGCATGTTCCTGCCTGCAAGTTAGGTAGTTTCCAGTTCCTTAAGCCAATCTCAGGTGCTCCAGACAAACCAAGCCCCCATGTCAGGAGTGCGCAGGGCTCTGCTCTGCCCTTGCAGAGAGCTCTTTGCTCAGCGTGACTGCAGACAAGACACCTACACCACCTCCCTCCGTATTAAGTGTGGGCCTCCTACACGCTGCTGAGTTCTGGAGGACCCAGATGATCTAATGGTTATAATATGTTTATAGGATGTTTTCCTATTCTTTCCTATTCCTCTTCAGGAGCTGTTACCTGATAGTTCTCCTTACCATTTTTTCCTACAAGGTTCCTTACTAACACTGCCCATTCTCTGCCGTGCCTTCCTTGCCAGCAGATAATCACCTCCGAGAGCGGAGAGCACAGGCTCCAGCTATAACCCATGGCAGTACCACTTAGAGATTTGAACCCCATCACAGGCCCAGTAGCAACCAAGAACTGCGAGTGACCACTTACGTGCTAAATAAAAGGGCCTCCTGAGTTGCATGGAGCACCCCAAGGAATGCTGTTCTGAGCCTCTGAGCTCGCAGTGCTCAGGCCCAGCGGTTAGCTAACCCCGGGGCACTCCTCCCAGGGAGGCTGAGGAAGCTCCTGCAGACGCTGGGCTCAGCTGCCCGTCCAGCTGGAATCGCAGAATATCCCGAGCCAGAAAGGACCCACAGCTCCTGCCCATCTCTGGGGCAGGTGCTCCACCACAACACACGGGGCTACCGGCAGCACTGTTAACTGCCTAACGAGACACTGAGGGCGATGCACATTCAGGGCACCAACTTTATCAACACCTATGGCCTGTGGCTTCAGAGCCCAACGCCTCTGAAACACAGACGAGGTCTCCCCCTGTATTCCTGGCTCTGCTGCTGAGTCGGACGTCACTGGTTGGTCTCCTGCATCGCCTGCCCTACGCATTTAGCTGGTGCTGTTGTACCAATACCTTGCTGGGTGGAGTAAGCATTAGTCAGTGCTTGCTTGCATTCAGCTGTTAGCTTGCAATGTTCTCACTATGTTAACCATCATTATTATTATTCCCTCCTGCTCTGGGCTTCACGACAGGCCTTTTGCCTGGGCCTACAGTCACTGGATGAAATTCAAAATCCCTTCCTTCTTTTTCCTGTTTTACGAGAGAGATGAATTGAGCAGAAATGTCATCAGAACGGACACCACCCAGTATTTAGTGTATGATATTTAAGTACCAAGATAGCAATAAGCCAAAAAAAAATGAACACACTCCCTAAATTTTTGCCCACCAATCCTTGTCCTAAAGAAACAGCCGATGGGGTCATCAACACTGGCTAATGCAACATTTGTCTATTATCACACTTCTGAACCTGCAGTTACTGTTGAGACTCTTCTCCATTGATCATGGCCCTCCCTTGGCTCTCACTGCATCATCTTACCCAAGGCCTCTTGATTCTCAGCTTTTCGTTTTTCTTCTCAGTGAGATCCTCTTGAAGGTTCCCTGCTGGCCTATTGATGCATCTGAAACTCCCGGTCTGGTTTAGCTTCTCTGCACCAAGTGTACTGAGATACTTTTCCCCATCCCTCCTCTCCAGTCCATGTATTAGCAATGTTCTCCAACTTTCTTGGCCTTAACATGGCCAATATTGTAGTTCTGATGTTTTCTCTACACCATCCCACTTACTAGCTTTATTATTCATTCTGCTACCATTTTCACTTCCCACTTGTCCAGATCTGTGACAATTACAGCACTTCTTCCTAAGTGATTCTTTTAAATTCCTTCTTTTCTTCCTCCCTGGTGTTTCATTTCATCACTCCAGACCCCTCCGTTTGCACTCCCCCATGCATCTTGCCCCCAACACACACTGAAAGCAGGCCTGCTGAGATCATTTTGCCTTGTTCAGAAATCTCCATGCTCCTCCAGTCTGACCTCACATGTTCATGCAGCTTGTGCTGGCTTGCCACACATTACATTTCTCAGTCTCTGCTTGCTTATCCAAATGTCTCTTAACATAATCACTCATGACTGCATGGCACGGCCACAGCCCCGACCCAGAACAGGGAAGGCACCTGCATGGTGACACGGGACACGTAGCTGGGCCGCAAGCTGCTCCGCAGCGTTACCTAAGGCTCCGAGCAGCCAGCAACCCTGCACCAGACTCATTCGGCAGCCCCCAGAAGCATCTGGTTGAGGAAGGTGATTCTCCCCCTCTATTGTCTTGTGGTCCCACCTGCAGTGCTGCTGGGACCCCCCGCACAAGGGGAGCAAGGCCCTGTAGGTCTGGAGGAGGCCACGGAAATGATCAGAGAGTTGGGGCACCTCTCCTCTGAAAAGAGGCTGAGGTTGGTGGTGCTGTTCAGCCTGGGGAGGCAAGGCTCTAGGGAGACCTTAAGGCAGCCTTTCAATATACAAAGGGGGCTTGTAAGAAAGACAAAGGAAATAAACTTTTTTAAAAAAACAAAACAAAACAGTGCCTGTGTGACAAGATAAGGGGCAATAGCTTTAAACTGAAAGAGTAGAGATTTAGATTGAATATGAGGAAGCAACATTTCACGATGAAGGCGGTGAGGCACTGGAACAAGTTGCCCAGAGAAGCTGTGGATGCCCCACCACTGGAAGTGTTCAAAGCCAGGTGGGGCTTTGGGCAACCTGGTATAGTGCAGGATGTCCCTGCTCATGGCAGGAGGGTGGACTAGGTGATTTTTAAGGTCCCTCCCAATCCAGACAATTCCGTGATTCTATCTTTGGTACTTTTCCCCCATTAAGCTTTGGTGCTTAATGGAATAATTAACACCTTTCAATTCACAGGAATACAAACACACATCTGTAGCTGTGTCCTCCTCCTCCCCCTCTGCTGTGTTGTGAACAGTCCCTGCTAACACCTGCAAAACACACATACTTTGTGGCCTAATCTTGTTCGGAGCCTCGGGTAGCACAGTCATATTTAATGATGATCTTGCCCAACAAAAGCGTGTCACAGTAGTGATGAGACAATAGTTTCACGGTACAGAACTGGTCACAGCAATGGTGATGATAAGGTTGCACAATAAGCAGACGAAAGATCCAAATTGCCACAGGTTGCACAGTTGCATGCTCTGACTTAATGACACATGAAGGGATTTTACAGGTGCTCTGAAGTGTGATCTTCCCTTCCTTTAGAAAAAAAATACAACTTTTCTCTAAAGGCAACGCTTCCAGTCCCACTGAACACTTTGCATAGTGTTCTCTGGGTGAACAGTTTTATCTTTCTAACACAAAGAAATAAGTACAGAAATATTGTAATTTCTGTTCCTCCTTCCCATCTTCCTCATGAGGAAGTGTAACAGTAACTGACCACACTTCAGTCTGTAAAACAGCCAGAACATCAGAAGTGCTGGTTTTCCTCTGCGTGAAATCCAAGTGGAAGAACTAGGAATTACAGAAGGAGGCACTGACAAGTGCAGGGCACTGAAAGTCACTTACGGGAGATGTCTTGTACTGCTTTTGGCAGGTGAACGACAGAGATGGCTAGTGAGAAGGGACGTGTGGAAATTCCCATGGTCATGTATGAACAGCATCAAGAACCCTCTGCACCGGAGTACTGCAGCCAAGAGGGTAAGCAGCTCTCACCAGGAGCGGGTTGGAAAGAGCGCGCTCTCCGTGGGTGTGGGGCAAACACTGATAGCTGCTTTCCAGAGCATAACTAAGCCACCTCGTAAAGGGCCCAGCTTTGCTAGGACGTGGTGGGTTTAGAAGGTGCCTGTTCCGGTGTATAAAACCCCTCTTGGGTAGGCAAGCTGGTATGATCTCCTAAGGCCATGACACTTAAAGTGGAAAACACGTATTTGTGTTGGTTTAGTTACTCATTTTCCTAACAACAATTGCTTTATTGGAAAAGGAGTCGCAGATGTCTTTCTACAGTAATTCCATATTCCTAACAAGCAAGTGTTCAGCCAGCAAACTCTGTACACAGACTGGCTATGTCTTACTTAAACCGTGATCTAGTTTTCCAGAGGGCTGCCCTCTTCCCAAACACTCCTGCTGCCTGGAGCTGCCCTCCCTAGATGAGTCAGTTTTGTACCTGGGTTGCGTAGCGATGAGCAACCCTTCCCCGGTGCCATCTCACAGGGAACATCACGACTGAAGTGCTGTCATTTCAGCTCAAAGACTGCAAGTGGGCACCGAGAGCTGCTGGGTTGGCTTTTTGCTCTGAACGAGGCATCGCTCTCATACTGACAAGTCTCACAACACTCCTTTGTCTTCTGCCTGTTGGAGCCCATGCTCACTGAAAGACACTGGTATCAGTGTTTTTACCTCTTCTGCCTTCCTGCTATTGAGGAAATCACGACTCACCAGACAGGAGTGGAGCAGAAACCAGAATGGGGGGTCAGAAGGTGGCTAATGAGGCGAGATGTGTGAGCACTGGGCCTCTGGATGTCACTCATTTCAGAGCACTTTACTCTGATCAGCACTTGGTACACACATTTCTTTACAAAGAGCTCCCTGGTCTCTTTCTAAACACTCAGAAGAACTCACAAGAGGTTGGGGACAAAAAGCCTCACTTCCAGACTAGTCAGCCATCCAAGAGACAGGCACTGACACACCTAACACTGAGCTGCACTGCCTTGTCCCTGAGTAGAGAGCCACAGAGGAAGCAGATTCTTCACAAAACATCCCAAGTGATGTTTCTCTTACACAGAAAACATTCCTCTTTCAGATAGAGAGGAAATTCTTTACTTTGTAATTTCTTACAAATTTATTTTTCTACAAATAAGCCTTCCATCTCCCCCCCAAAAAACAAAACCAAACAAAAAAATCAGGTGTCACTCACCAGGTACCTTTTTTTTTTTTTTTTTTTTTTTTTTTTTTTTTTTGTAGAGCAAAAGGTATGACGGAATTCCTTGGCTGGAAACTGAAGCTGGATAAAATTCAGACTAGAGAAAAGATTCCAGATATTAATAGTAAAGGTAGTAATCGTTGAAACAACCTAGTTAGAGGTACTACTGATTTTGTTTTTAAAATTAGACAAAGCATTACCCTGATGCTGTGCTGGAGTAGATGCAGTCAAAGCCTTCATGTTGAAAAATTGATTTGATTTCTTGGCTTGTGTTATACAGAAAATGAGACCAGCTAGTCACTGTGGGCTCGTTTGGCTTTAAAAATCTGTGAATCAGATCAATAGGATTTGTTCCCTGTCCTGTACTTCACTGCGTCACGTCAGCCTCTCCTGTGAGGCGCCTTCCAGTGCAGCTGCTTAGACTCCAAACAGGGCTTCTGGGAGGCATGAGCAGGATGTATTTTTGTGTTACTGTTCTTCTTTTCATAGGGGGTTATGAATATCCTCCTCCTCCACCTTACTCCTATCATGAAACAACCACCGTTGAGCAACCAGGTATGTGCCAGGGGATTCTGTTTCTGACAATGTTCTTAATTCTACTGCTAACAAAAGCAAAATGGTTTTGCTTTTCAAGTCTACAAAGATGGAGTTTTCTGAACAATCACAATCTAAGAAGATGGAAAATTTCCCCAGAAATGTTGGAAGATAACCTAAGACGGCAGACTCAGACTCATTTTCCAACAGTTGCCAGTCTGCAGAGCACTCTTTTTTTTTCTTTTTTTTTTTTTAAACTAGCTAGGACTTTTCGAACAATTGTTTTAAGTCCAGTTTATTTTATTGTTCCTTTTCTAGTAACCTTTATGGAAGTGGACAAGCTCAAAGGAGACACTGAGGAAAGGCTTCAAAGAAAGTCAAATACCATCTCTTATGGGAGGGAAGGAGATGCATGTGTTTTTTAAAATCCCTAAGACCAGGAGACAAACTCAAATATCATATATCCTACCCGTCTATCAGACACTACCTTCCCACTCCCAGATCTTTGTTTTAGGCTACAGCTTGAATGTACCCTGAACTTGTTTTGGGAGCCTTAAAATGGTATTTTTCAGTGAAAATATTTCCGTAAAAAAAAAAAAAAATCCTGTAGCTACAAGGTGCACACGTCTCAAGGAGGTACAACAGACTCAAATCCAGACTAAAAAGACATGAGGGAAGTTACAGACGTTACTAACTAGAGTCATGCCGGCATCTGACTGATGACGTTTGTATAATGGAAAAACTACTTTTCTGAATTTCTTGTAGTTACTGAAAAACTGATCCAGAAAGCTCCTCTATATCCTTCAAATCCTTTTCTTCAGGGAGAACACACTTTTTCACAGTATGTTAAATATCAGAAGATAAACTCTCAGTGTCACCGCTGAGCAGTGGAGACTGCCTGACTGTAGAGATTTTCCTGTAGGCAGTTCCCTGCATATGTCTTTATCCATGTAGATACTGGCTGGTAGAAGGGATGTGCTGGGATACATAGAACAAACATTATGGTAGTTCTTGTGAATATACCTTTAGTCGATAGTAACAGAAATGGCTCTAGATTGGTCATTTTAAGAACCTACATTCTACAACTAAGAATCAATAATGTGTAAAATACTCCACATCCGTCTAATTTTGCTGCTTATTGTTTCCTCTTAAACTCAGTTTACCTGGTATCTCAGCCTCCGATCATAGTAGCAGGAATCTTCTCAAGCAGACCAACATCCACAATATGTCCTTCCTGCCGCCAGCACATCACCACACAGGTCACCTACAGGCTGGGCAGACTCTCTTACCTTCTGTGCACCAGCTTGTGTATGGTTGGGTAAGCTTTCATGTATACATTGGAGATTCTTCGTAGCAGAAGTTTAAAAAGATAGATCCATTAAAAAATAAAATCCTAGTTAATGCTTATACAGACGGTTAGCCCTTCTCTGTACATCCTAAGAAGTCAGTCTGTCCATACTAGACACAGTCGTCATGGCTGCCAGGGATGCAATCTGTTGCTAAATTTAACCAAGTACGTTATTACTTTTCATAAGACAAGTAAAAATTAGTAGATTATTCACTTCCCTACCTTAACTCAGAATCAGACTAATGCATAAGATGTTAGCAGTGAAGATGATTACTCTTTGGGAAGATAATTTAACGATTAAGAAACCTGGGAGACAAGTGGATTGGTGCTGTGAAATGGCAGACAAAGTAAGACAAAGAATAGAGAAAGCCAACAAAAAGAAAAGTTAGTAAATCACTTCATGTGTGTCCATTTCCTGTTTGCCTGTAGGTGCTGTTTTGGATGCTGCTTTGTACCTTTCTTCGTGAAGATCTTCAAGGATGCAGACCATTACTGCCCATGCTGCCATTTTCATATTTATAGATACAAAAGACTATAGGGACAGCGCTTATGCAAACAGATGATGACAAGTTTCTGTTCCCTAATGGTGTAAGATTCCACACTGCCAGGAAACCTAGGAGTAGGCTTTGGTTCTGCAGCTCCCTGGCTGTCATCTGGAGTTTACCATCCCATGGTTGGACTGACTTTAAAATGAAAAGCCTTAAAGACTAATTTATATTTTCACTTATTTCATGCTCTGTTTGAATAGTTCTCTTGAGTTATGAAGTGATCAGCTAGTGAGTACTTCAGTGCTGCTACTACTCCCCTCAGATCTCCAACCCAGCTGGGACACAGACTTTTCAACCCACCAGTAACCAGGAGGCTTGGACAAGCACATTTTAGAGAAGCACTCACCTTGTATGCACTGAAACTGACTGGTCGGGATTTTCTCTCTGTTCTTTGTATGTGACCTACCCCTGCAGGGCTGTGAGTGGTACAGGGGTAGCTGATTATTCTTATTATTTATTGATGAAATGCTGTTATGAAATTATCGTTGCTGTGTTACACATGAGATACAACAAATATTCCCATCACTGAAGGCACCCTGTTCATGCTCCGGAAGATCTGTAGAAACCATGTAGCTAGAAGAACTATAAAGTGTCCCATTTAGCCTGACGTTATTTGATGAAAATCTGTGTTTTAGTTCTTCAGGCAATTAAGCCACAGAAAGAAGGTTGTGTTGAGGGACTGGGGTAGAGGCAGCATCCTAGCACTCACCCACTCCACTTCCCAGAACAAACCCAAGTGCTGACGTGCCGACGTCTCCTGAATGTCAGGGCGGCTGCAAGAGCCTCGTATCACTGGGGAACGGAGTCGGGCAAGATGGGGAAACCACCAGCCCGCGCAGTGGTGTGGAGGAGGCCAGGCCAGAGGCAAGGCAAAAACTTCCCCAGCTGCGACCCAGCTGGCCGGGAGCATGGCGTGTTCGTACAGAGCTGCTCCAACCGACCTGCGACGTGAGAAAACCTCCGGGGAAGTGTTTGACCGCACCAAGCTGTTCACGAGCCAAGCCTGCTTTCTTGTGATTCTTCCAGCAGCACCCGCGATCTACCTGTGCTCTTTCACACAGCTTTTATACAAAATCATCACGGATTCAAACGGTAAAACAGCCAGAACTTCCTAGTCAGCGTTCGCCTCTGCGCTACCGACCTGAGGGAACCCCCAGACAGCACCGGTTCTCCTTTCACGCCCCCCGCCCTCCCCCTTAACCGCGCTCCCCAGGCACCTCACGGCCCCTCCCGCCCGGCCCGGCCCGACCGCCCCGCTGGGCAGCCGGCCCCGGCCCCAGCCCTTCCCGCCCGGCTCTCGGCCGCCCCCTGGCGGGCCCAGGCCCGCGGCGGGGCCGAGCGCCCGGGGCAGGCCCCGAGCCGAGCCCATGCACAGGCGCAGGGAGGCAGGAGGGACGGGGGTGGGCCCAGCTGGAGCAAGGGGGTCAGAGGAGACACCAGGCAGACACCAGGCAGAGGAGACACCAGAGGAGACACCAGGCAGACTTCCATCAGACCCCGGCTCCTGGGCCCCGTTCAAAACCCCCTCTGCCCGAGCAGAATGCCATTCTACCTCATCGCGCTCGGCCTTCTTCAGCTGTTTTACACAGCAGAGGCAGAGCAACCCCACAGGCTCTTAGCAGGACTGCCTGCGGGTGCCCAGACTTCCACGCATCTGTGTCCCACCAGCAACCCCATGGGGAGCTTCAGTCCCCCAAATACAGAGCTAATGCCACTGCCGAAGCTGCTGCACGGACCACACACGTGCATGGGATCTCTTCTGGACTGAGACTTAGATTTGTTAATCAGCGATGCTGTGATTGCTATCACATAAGGGCAGTAAGAGTGTGATCATGCTTCAGCCTACTTTTAAGGAGAGCTAAGTATAGATACTGCTGTCTTTGAGGTTGTGCTCGTTGTAGGAGAGCCACAGGTTTACAAGCAGACTAGAAATGAAGAACATGGAAAACCAGGTACAACCAATGCCCTATACACAGCAAGCACATAATTCAAAACTTTTTTCGTTTCCTTCACTTGTGTAGCTTCTTTCATTTGCTTTATCATCACAGTGCCTAAACAAGTCTTTCCACATCCCTCTACATATCTGCAACTACATCGATCTGCAACCATGTAGAAGCAACCATGGTCTTTTCAAGCAACTATTTTACTGCAGTTCTTAGTGTACTTGTAGGTTACTGCATAGCCAGGTTGGCCACGCTGTTGTATTTGAATGCAACAACCTCTCACTCCTCGAACAATAACATGAACTGTGAAGCATTACGGCTGTGGGTACAGACGGGGTCGATCTGAACAGGGGCACCCTCTCACTTCAGGCACAGAGACCATAGCTGAGGTGTGTTGTCAGCACTACAAGAGCATCTTGACCTGGATGAGAAAACCATGGGCTTCCTCAGACCTCCGGTGCTTCTGGAGAAAAGCACGGTGAGGGCTGCCCGCCCCAGATGACACACCTCACCTCCTTTCTGCTGCCCGTGCAGACCGCACACGTCCACATCACTGGCGGAGGGGAGGCAGCACATGAACACTGCCTTCACGAAGTTGAAAACACGTAACTTGTGTGACAGAAGGAAAACCTTGAAGCCTGAGTGCTTAACAGAACTCCGGCCTGCTTGGGAAACAGCATAGAAACATGGATTCATGTTTTTAATGAATTTTATAACTGCAGCTGCTTTTGGGAAGGTTGAATAAAAAAACTAGCAAGGAATTGAGGCTTTCATTAATAATTTGCTCTCAAAAACTAGAGTTGTTACAAAAAAAAACCCCAAAAACAAACAAACAAACAAAAAACACATGGAGCCTGTATTTACTGACAGCCTTAACATCCAAAAAACTGCTAACTTGAAAAAGCCCAGAAAGGATTTAGATGTGACTACTGAGATGTTACTGCTACTAATAGAAGGAATTCAAAAAGTTAAAAAATGAGTGTTGTGATTTCGTCTGTTTTCTGTAACTAGACCTCCCCACACCCTAAAATTTAGGGACTGTTTGCTTCCACTGTTTATGTACTCCGGATACACACTTACAGGGAGGTCCTCTGAAAAAAAAAAAAAAAAAAAAAAAGTGCATTTTTCGTAGACAGTCATTCAGTTTTGTCTGTGAATCTGATGAGAAAACTAAAGCAGACTTTTTTTAATATGTAAAGAAATACCAGCCAGAGTTGGCCTACATGCATGCATTGGCAACGCAGCTTATTCAATATCACACGCATGACAGAGAACCATAAGCTCTAGGGAGCACCGACTCCTGATTTTTCCTGAGTTTGTGCCTGTTACAGCCCAACACCCAGTGGCACCCAGTAAGCATTTGCCCGCAGGCCGCAGCTTGTACTGGCTGTACACGAGCCCCGCTACCCGCACAGGGCTGCCAGCGCTCCAGTGGGCGGCAGTGTTACAAGCAAAATCGGAATTCTGAAAGATGTTGAAAGCTGTAGGTTTGGAGAATGCATCAGAAATTAGTTCTCAGAGTGGCATTCCCCCTTGTGCAGTCATCTTAAACTACCTGGAGCTCGTCTTTATTACAAATAGCATCTATTTAGCTAGCGGAAGATTTTAAAGTGGCCAAAGCTAAATCAGCTGTAGATTTGTGCATGCACTTTTGTCTGAGGAGTACATAAGAAGTATGAGAACTCGTATTTAAACAGAGAATAATACAAGTGTACTTTTTTCTTTTTTTTTCTTTTTTCTTTTTTTTTTTTTTCTCTGTGGTGTATGAGTAAAAATCATTACACAACTATTTTCCAGACAAATCAAACTCATGTGTAGCCCAAGCCAACGTCTGTGCTACAGCAAGCAGCAGGCTGATGTTTCAGCCTGGCAGGCACCACAAATTGAAAAGACACCTCACCTTTTTGATGAGAACAGCAAAAAAGCAAGAGGCATTGTTGAAAATTGTTGCTAGTAACAAAGCAGGTGTAATTCAGTTCCACAGATCATCACCTATCATGCTTAAATTGATGCAGCTGGGTATCAATTAGCCTAAGCTGTGATTTAGTGCCAGAATGATCCCATGCAACAAACCCATCATCGATCTTCCTCAGGACTTGAACACAGCAGGTGGTCAAATTATGCTACCTGGAAACAAACTGTCCATGATCTGTATTTGAATTGTTTGCACATTAAACAATCTGATAGAAGTGTTCGGTACAGCCCTGAGGGCAGCAGTACATCTTGACCCCAACGCATTTCTCTTCGTCTATGGCTCCTATAAATGCTTTCATTAAACTGGCCTCTCCCCTCCACTTGTTCCCTGTCCCCTGCATCACAGAAACACAGCATCATCTAGGCTGGAAAAGGCCTTCAGTATCATCAGCCATCTCCCAGGCTGAACACATCGGTCACCTTGCTACAGTAGGATCTCTGCAGAACAGCACAGGGCTCCAGTCATAGGAATACAGCTAAAAAGGGGGCTCTAGACCATGAAGGATTTCAAAACAATTTGAAGACTGGGGGGGGGGGGGGGGGGGAGGGGGCAGTGAATACCAAGCTATTAAACTAGGTGGATGCAGGGAATTTTACTGAAGAATACAAAGGCTCTTACAATATTGAGATTGTTTAGAAACCTAGAAGCTCTGAGACCAGTACAAGCTTGGTAGTAAAATTTCTCTGGTGAGCTATTTCCATACAGGAACCTTCATGGTGACTCCCAGGGACCTGCACGAAGACCAGACCTAACTCCTCCGGCCTTCTCAACCCAGTGGCAGAAGTAACGGCAAGGAAGGCCATTCTAGGGGCTGCCCTGGCTTTCACATGATAACAAGGTCGGTAACTCTGCATCCTCTGGTGACCCAGCCTCCTTAATCACTTTGACCTAACAGGAATTAACACCATGATGATAAAATCCACAAGCCGCCAGACATCAGCCAGTTTTTTTCCACCATTTCAAATATTTTTGAATGTTAGGGTTTTTCTCTCAATTTTAAAATTTGTCTGTGAAAGAGTAAGCTGTACCTTTAAGTAACAGTGAATACACATCAAGTTTGAAAGCATTTAGAAGGCAAGTGCAGAAACAACCCTGAATATATACACGGCATAAAGAAATGATGCATATGATTTGAGATGTGCAGAGGATATTAGCTAAAGCAGTCAAAACATTTTTGCACCAATATCTGGGGGCACAATAGCTTATGCAAGTATTTTATAAGAAAGGCAGACTCCAGCTGGTGCCTGGTGTAGCCCCTTTTTCAGATCCTAAAGGCCAGGCTCATTTAAAAGTAAAGGATAAATGACACCAGGCCACGCACATGCTAAACCCTGACCCTCCCTACCTCAATATCCAAATGCTTGCTTAGATCCTCTGAGGAAAAACAGGAAGAGCTAAAACCCTAGGAATTGCCGCAGAACTCAGCATTTACCCTCTCGCCAAGTCTACTTGCATTATGAATGTCATTCTTGACATGATT
Source organism: Heteronetta atricapilla (assembly GCA_011075105.1). Classification (NCBI taxonomy): domain Eukaryota; kingdom Metazoa; phylum Chordata; class Aves; order Anseriformes; family Anatidae; genus Heteronetta; species Heteronetta atricapilla. The sequence goes on from CM021744.1 coordinate 15,679,171, forward strand.
TAGTTGAATTTTGCAAAATGCATCTCCTCCATCTAATCAAAATCACCTTGACTTTTGAGCAACCCTTGCGCTTTTGTTTCTTTTCAAAAAAGGAACGGACAAGACACAAATCCAGTGGTTACCCTTATCTATTTTATTTACAATATATACAGTTCCTACAGAAAAAAAAAAAAGAAAAAAGAAAAAAGATTTCTCACAAAGGTATCAAATAGCAAAACACAGCGTCACTTAGATCTACGTACTGACGCCTGCAGCCAGCACAGAGCCCGCAGGACTGAGGGTGGTCCAAGCTCCAGGTCTGAGGCTCTGGGGAGCAGCAGGCTGGGTCCCAGCTCCGAGGGGCAGCAGCTGAGGTAGATACAGCACCGGGCACTGCACGTCCTGCGGCACGACATCGGCCTGATCCCTCTGACGTGTCTTGCAGCAGTACAAATTCTTCCTGGTGCTGCTAAGCAAGCCTTCTTGTATAAAGGGTGTTTTTGTTGGCTGTCACTCTCTAGTCAAACTATTTCACTGGTGTGATTTGCTTAGATTTCACAGAATGCTTTGGACTCCTTTAGAATAAAAGGCACTATGTAAATCTACAGGAACAATTCTTGCTATTTTCGAGAATTCAGACGGGCCGTTAACATCATGGTGCTCTGATCCTGTGCACCATGAATTTACATCCTTATTGCTTAACACTTAAGTTAATTTAATGCATTTGCTCTTACCCCGATAATTCCAATATCTGAATTAGAAATGGAAAGCACAGTAGCTTTGAAGACTGTACTCCTGTAAATTTTTAGAATGAGCTAAACAAAGATACTGCACCTGAGAAAACCTCTATTCTTCCTCTTCTCTTCAGCACTGCGTGTTTCTACATTTGAGTAACAAGTTATTTGTGGTCCTTTTTTTCATAAAAAACTTCAGTTACTGGAAATAGTGCATACAGAATGCCTTAATGTATTGTCTTTTCAAAATTGGTGTGGGAATTGCACAGATACTGAAGCATGTAAGCACTAGTCATCTAAAAATCAAAAGGCACCCAAAATTTATTGTGTTAGCAGTATTTTCTTCTGAAATAGGAAGTATTGCGATTTCATAGGATATTCCCTAGAAGCTGCCAGAATCCCATAAATTAGTGCTAAAAGTCAGTGACATTCAGATACAAACTCGATTTCAAATCTGTCTACCATAACATTGAATTCACAAAATATAATTAGGGCGTACTGCTGCTGATCGGAGTACCTAATTTTACAGAAGTATTTTGAATACAAACCCTGATATTTACTGAAAACCTGTAGAGACAACCCAACTACTATTAGTAAAAGTACCAGTTGTCTTGGTTTGTGTTACCTTTCTCACCAGTTCAATGCAAATACAAGTCAAAAGAAACCTTGATCCATTTAAGGCATGCCATTTAAGCACTTCCCTCTACCTGTAACCTATGTACTCAGACGACAAAAGCAATGTAAACAACTAGTTTGCTTTGACTGGGAATTAGAGACAGTTAAAAGCACCACGGCATATAAATTAAGAAGAAACTCAGACACACCTAATTTTGGAGATTAATGCATTTTTAAAGCTAAATGAACAAAATATCTTAAAATTCAACTTAAAAATACTTGCTGGTGTTTTCAGTTATCACCAGCACCCACATCTCAGAAAAGAAAGTATAAAGGCCATCACATGTATACAACCCCTACTAAATGTTTATTGGTAGGTCTGAGAAAAGGAAGCTTCTAAGAACTTTGTTTTGGTTATGAATACAGGAACACACTACAGAGGGAACCTATCACTCTAGTAAGAGAGCTTACCTGTAGAGACTCCAGATTTTAATTTTACACCATTTATAATATTAGACTTGAGAATCTGGATGACAAAATTTTGTACAGGCAGGCAGAGTCAAGTCTACCACAAAGACTCTACTACAAGCTTTACAAACAAACTAGCAAAATAATTTTTCCATTCATTGTATTTGTACATGGTTCCTTCCAGGAAAACCCTTCTATTTGTTAAGCTCAAATGTAACTTGTTAGGAGGTAAAAAAACAAACACCCAAAACCAGAACAAAACAAAACAAAAATGAAAACAAAAAATCCAAAACCTAGAACAACTGAACAGAAAACCCCACACATTTCCCCCCAAAATCCAAAACAGCCAATATGAGGGTTATACAATTGTCAACACTGAAGACAAGAAAACACACCTTTAGCAAAACTTCACAAATAAAAGTACTTTCCCAGAACTCTATTTCCAGGGAGAAGAGAAAATCTTCTTCAACTTCCATGTCATCACTCACCGAAGAAAAATTTTATAGAAAATTTTATTCAACATACAACATTTTCCAGCAAAAAAAGGCAATATACAGGAAGAGTTGTTGTACACTGCGGCTACAGAAACAAAATAAAATACTGGAAAAAAAATGTAAAATTAAGTGTGAATTGCTGATTCTATCTTTACTGCACTCAAAACTAGACACGCGGCTGGCATTAGCTCCAAAATAAAAGGAAGCAGTCTGGGGACTGAAATAAAACTACACACAATGAATATCAACATCAGTGAAATTCACTTGCAGACTCACCCAACAAAATTAACCTCCAAGTGTTAAATTGTACATGTCCATTCATTAAATATACAATTTCAGTTTTTCTTTTTTTCTTTTTTTCCTCCTTTTTTATACAAAGTCAACAGCTTACTAAATACTAGTGAGCATGCCCCTCTGTGCTAAAAGGCTATTTCTTGTGTTTTCCCCATCTCTTCCCATGTTAACTAAATTAATGATATTTATAATTCTTTCACTTGCTTTTGCCAACTTTGAGTGTCATTCTATTTCCCAGAAGATGGCATAATAAATTGCAACTGTATTCAACAATGGTTGGAAAAAAAAGACCCAAATATCTCATTTTAGGAGTCAGGGCATCCACTTGGCAAAACAGGATGCAAAGTAGTGACTAAATTAAATGAAAACTAGTTTATTAAAAAAGGTTCTATGCAGCTGGAGGAGACAAAAATCCCGAATAAGTGCCAACAATGTACACAATGAAGTAGAGATTGCTATTTATTGATGATGTGAGTTTTTTGCATTTACAAATGCACAAAAATGTCATTTAAAGTATAACTGAAGGAAATAAATCTGATGTGAGTCTAAACATAAGACTTACTAGCTGCAGTGATGGTGAATACCATACCAGGAAGGGCAGCCAGCCAGCTTATGCCATCTATAAACGTACTACAGACAAATATTTTGCCAATGTCAACTGTTCTACTAAACTCTTCCCTCATTATGCTGACAATTGCCTTGCATTACGTTTACCATAAAATAACTCTCATTGGCATCCAAGCTTTATAAAAACACCTTCATTTTGCTCAAAAAGGGCAGTCAATAGATACAGAGAAGCCAAACTGAACAGCCTCAACAAAATAAAATTAACATCAGCAGCAAATCCTCTTGCTGAAGACTTCAGATATAGTGCACGTGTACCAAAGTTCTACAGTTGTTAAAAAGGTGCACACACACACTTATTTTTGTCCCTTGCCTTGACAGTCTGGTTAAGTCAGTTATGGATTTTAATAGCTTTTTCAAGGTAAGTGTAGCGACTTCTCTTTGGGGCTTTATTGAAATGGTCAAGCCCTAGCCATGGCCTTGGATGAGACATGTTGCCTAGAAAAGAAAAGAGAAAAAAAATGAAGTTTAAGAGTAAGTTGAAAAGACTCCTTTATACAAACTACTCATGCGTGCCCTGTTCAGTTTGCTAGGAATCATACAGTATAGAAGAGGGCTGCAGAACACTCCTATAGTCCCCAGCCATGACAGCTGCTTTCCTGACCACAACTTTCCTCCCAGTAACATTTCTACAACTGTTTCTGCATCAGCTAGCTGGTTTTCCTTCTCTTCAGTCACTTACAAGAGTTTCCAGCAGTGAAGTATGTGCTAAAGTTAAAAAAACAAACAAAACAAAAAAACAACCCTTGCTTTTGCAATTCGTGGCTAGAGGCATGTCAATTGAAGTCAGCTGAAGTACCACCTTTCACAGAATTGCTGAGCAGTGCTTGAAAGAGGAAATCATTATCTAAATATGATAACCTATAGTATTTGCCATAGTGTAAGTGATTGCTGCTGTATTAAGTGATTCTTATCACCTGGTTTAAGTAGGAACATTCTTAAGTACATGTAAAATGCAAATCATGAGTTTATTAAGAAATCATGTAACTGACCTTGTACTTATTTTCTGAGAAGAAAATTAGTCATATTTGGACTATACAGAAAACATACAGAATTTTTCACTTGTTCAACCCAATATTGTTTTACCTACTGCTAATTTTCATGAAAAAACACATTCCATTTACTTCTTGCAAATGGAAAATACTCCCTTTTAAGATGTCTTCAGTGGAGAGCATCAAATGGTCTTTGAAGTGAAATGATAACGGCACAAACCAAATAGCCCCCCAGCAAGAGAAGCACACAACTACATTTCAGGACATCAACTGCAATCACCAAGCATAAGACACTTGACCTTTCTGGTTGCCTGCATCTGCATTTTTGGATATATTTTCTTCAATCAAAATAATTTTTCTTTTTGACGCTATGGTCAATATATGGTCCAATATAAAAGTACTGCCAATCTGGCTGAGATCACCTTAATGTCTTTTAAAGAAATTAAATCATACACTGTTAGCACAATTGTCATTAGAGTGCATCTTTGCAAAAGGAGAGGGACAGCACTGATTGACACCAACTATGTTGATAAAATTAGTGAAAGCCAAACCTTCAGTTCAATCAGTCCAGCACATGTTAAAATCTGGTATTTGCAGAACTTTGTGGGCCCTACACCTTCAAATGCTATTTAGATAAAATGGCATTAGAACATCATATTATCACCCAACAGGAGAATCTTGTGGGGAGTTAATTCTATCAAAGTCTATAATATCAAAAGGGCAACTCTCAAATGGAAACCCATTAGTCTCAGATTCCCTACAGCTGCTTCAAACACCAAGATCTCCCCTTTCCAATTTTTTCCATGTTTTGTACTTTTGACCTAGTTACCTAGTCTTTCACATTGCCTTGGCAATACTGGCTCTAGCTTTGTTCAGAAAGTCCAATAATTCATTTGGGACTATTGCCTTCCCTTTCCCTGCACTCAGAAAGATGACTTAGAACAAAATCAGAACTCTGACTGCTCTGAACACACAAGAAAGGGACCCAGAGACCCCTCAGAATGTGTGCAGAGAACCAGATCCCTCCTGTGACACCAACCACACTTCCCTCTGCTCACTGATGGCCTGTTCACATGGAGACATCCAAAGTTTTGGCAAGTCCCCTCATATTCACAGCTGTTAGCCATAAACCTGGCTGTAGAACATACCACAATGAGATGACTTCTTGCTAGGTCCCTGCAAAGTACTCATTAACACCACAAGCCTAATTCTCTATGGATTTTGAAATAAAGGGACAGTTACAGGCATTCTTTACAACTGTTATATAAGACCAGAGCTTGAAAAATATCAGAGCAAATTTGGCAAATTGGGGGGTGCGGGGGTGGGGTGGGGAGAGGGGAAGAGAACTCATGACTTTCATTCAATACAGCCCTAACTGCAAGTTCAAGGGTGCCAACTAAAACTCCCAAAAGATGACTGTGGTGAGACTCCTCAATGACTAACCTGGTTTCTCCTATGCATGTATTTCTCAGAGAATAAGGCTTTAAATATCAATCAAGTAAATAAGATGGTAGACCACCTCCACAGAAAAATTTAGAGCAGAGCTGAATTTGTAGCTTGGTGAAGCTTGCCTGAGGGATCTAAACAGCATCCTAGTCACGTATGTAATATTTTTATTAGATTCTACAGATTCATTGAAGGTATCAAGAAAGAACAAAAATGTCTTCAATGAATATGAGAACTCAAATACCACTTTGTGGCACACTTAAGGAGCTTATGAGGATTCACCTTCTTATGTTTTAGGAATAATATGAGCACCTACTCCAATAACAATGCGAGAATCAAATATACAAAGGAGCAGATGGGCAATACAGATACAGTGCAAGTAACATAACTCTCTTCTGTAAAGTATGCTGTATGGATATTTGACCCATTTGGTTGCTCAAATGCTGGTTGTTCAAATGCAAACTTTTAGCTCACAAGCAAACACCATGCAGTAATTCATATGTCTACAGAATATATATATTCTCAAGAAGTATGCATACAAGTATAGGCAAATACTTGCTTAGTTACTATATACAGTGTACTTGACGTACAAAGAACTAATCTGTTTCTGCATTCTGAGTTAAGGATAACTGCCTTATAACAACTAGCAGACCTGACTTCAGCAGGTCAGAATAATAGTCAGATTGAGAACAACTCACCAGGTTGGGGCTCAAAATCTTTCAAGTTCACTTCATACTCATCTTCATTGAGATATTGGTGTCGGCCCATCATTACAATTGCAAATTTAAACTATGGAAAGGAAGAAAACTGTTAAAACGCTGTACTAAAATATAGCCTTCAAGTCTAACTTCATAGTATAAAACACAGCTGGTTATGAGTGGTGTTCTTCAGGGGTTGATACTGAAGTCAATCCTGTTTAAGATCTTCATCAACTACTAAGACAACAGGATAAAATGAACAGTCAGGAAATCTTGAGACTGCATCTGGAATATTGTGTCCAGGTTCAGGTCCTCCAATTAAAGTGAGTTGGAAACAAACTGCAGCGGTTCCAGCCAAGGCCAGTAAGACATTTAGGGGGCTGTAGCACGAGGCATAGAAGCAGCTAAGGGAAACATGTTTATTTAGCTCAGAGAACGAAAGGCTAATAGGAACATCCAGTTTTCCATCAACTGAAGGGTGATACAGGGAAGACTGAGGCAGACTTCCAAGAGGTGCACAGCAAAAGGACAAGAGGCTACTATCACAAGATGCAAAATGACAAATTCTGATCTCAAGTAAGAAAAAGACCTTCACAATGACAGTGATATAGCTCTAAAACAGCTATCCAGAATGTGGCAGAATTCCCACTCTTGGCAATATTTAAAATGTGACTACGTAAAATCCTGAGCAACCTGACTTAACTTTAAGCTAACTCTACTCTGAGCAGGAAACTGAAGTGCGTGACCTCTTGAGCTTCTGTACCATCCAAACTTTTACTAAGTTATTCTGCTATTTTGCTGAGTATCTCCTTTTACACAGTACAGAAGTACTAGTCCTACACATTCTACCTAATTATTCTCAGAAAGGTCATTAGGGCAAGCAACTGTTCTACTGATCAACATCTACACTTATCCCAAATTTACAGTTTTCCAAAATAAACTTAGAGTCTTGAAATAAACTTAGAGTCTGAAATCAGCAATAAAACTTCTTCCAACCTGCCATTACCTTTTCAAATTCTTTTTCTTGTATGTCCAGCATTGTCTGAATCCGCTTCATAACTTCTCTGAAATGTTCACCCTAATGATTACAACAAGACTTTTAATGTCAAAAAATAGGAAACAAAAGGCGTACTGTAAATATTTCCTACTTCAAGCTACATCAGAATACATTGCATATCTTAATCTCCCAGTTATTTCCAAAATTAGTTAAGTGTCAACACTATCTTCTACAATAGAGCATGTACAATGTACAGCTTTCTATAAACTCAGCATCTGCAAGTCTTATTGATTCATCTTTATGCAAACTATCCTATAAATTGACTTGCTCAATATATACAAGTCAGGTTAAAGTTAAGAAACAAAGTTAGAAAATTAGCAGCAAAATAGGGACATAAAAAACATATGTATTATTATTTTTAAGCGGTCTTTCCTAAGCATATTGCTTCTTCAAACCTCTACATCTGTGATGCTTCCCCTCCACTGGTAAATTTTATATTATTTTTCTGCATGTTGTGTATATAAGCTGCTTGAAATATAATACCAGACAGTGTTAACTTAAAGATCAATAGAGCTATCTTAGGGAAATGCAGCGCAAATAGTCTCCACCAAAAATTAACACAAAGATTTTACTCTACATTGGTCAAAAATATGGAAATATGGTAAAATGACACAAAGATTCAGAGGTGGACATATTTCTCACTCCAAAACGTTTATGAAACTAATTTTCATATAAACTAACAAACAAAAATCAGAAAAATAGTTTAAAAGCACAAGTGCTAACTGCCTCATGAAAACACTTTCCTGTTGAAAGAAATAGTGTGACACTTGGTTAGAGTAGCAACACATAAAAACTTAATATAAATTAAACTTTCAAAATTAGCTTTCATTCATGTATTAACTTCCAGCCCTGGAAGATAGAGCACACCAAATTATTAAAGTTATGAAATAAATTATAAAATGCAGAGTCATCTTAGAAAGTGTTCAAGAAAGTAAACTCACTCGTTTGTCATAATCATTTGTCTCAATAAGAAGCCGAGGAACAATGGCTTCACCACTTTTGCCAATAAGTTTACATCAGACTTGCTAACACAGTATTAGAAATCAGATTCTATTTTTATTTTAATATTACATATACAGCATGTCAATCACCAGCTTGATGTTCACGGCCTAAAAAGGCTCACTGAAACACTGAACAATCTGTATATGCAAAAGAGAACCAAGAGAGTAAGAATTTAACCACAACAATGCATATATGGGGCAGAACTTTTTTCCTTTTTTAAACAGGAACAATTTTTACTAACTCTAATCAATTTCTTTTACAGTATTTTAAGAAACATCCAAAAGATTATCGCATAAGGAGAAAAGGGAGACATATGTACCTGGTGTATCCTCAGCAAGAATGGAATTCCAAATGTCCCAAAAACCTCTTTGTGGAAATGTGCCACTGTGATTAGCATCTCATTTTCTTTATCTATATCTACCTGGTCCAGAGGAATTTCCTAGATCCAGACATAAAATTAAGACTGCAATCAGCTAAAGCTTCCACAAAAAAAAAAACAACATATTAAGTAACTACACGCATAATTAATGTATTGTTACTGATTCAAAACAAGTTTATTTAAAATCAATTAAAGACAGACATTTTTTTGACATAGTGTCATCTCCCCACCCCCATTCATCTCTGTCACAACAACGCTTGAGCTTCCCCTATTCAGTAAAATACTCTCTTGGCTTCCCTGGATGGCTTTTTTGACATGAAATCTTCCATCAGCTGTAGTTACAAAAATATCACAGACCTTCTCTTGTCATCTTGTCATTACAACTTTACATTGGAAGCTTACTATTCTTTTTTTATTTCTGATCTTTGAGGCAAGTTAACAGATTTGCAAGAAGAAATGTTTAGAAAAATCACACTAAGTAACAAGATTTGGCTCAAGAAGCTCTAACTTAAAAAGAAAAGGAAACCGTCTTCTAGAATACAATTCTGCATATCAGTGTGGGTTCCAAGCATGAAAATTTGCATGACGAGTCCCCATACAAACCTTGGAATTAATTATTGCTAAGAAGGCAAATGTTCTCAAGACAGGCCCTTGCCAATTGTTCACGTGTTGTTAAATAAACATATGTAAAGATTGAAAGAATGGAACCATTACAGGGTAGGAGACGGAACAGAGATTTTAGAACGATTACCTTTAAAATATGTATGTATAATCACGTATTCTTACTTTCTGCAAGTATCACAGTATTTGAAAAACAGAATCTAGGAAAAGCCAATGACCACTTGAAATACTTTCTTCTTTCAAAGGCAAGTTTCAAAGTTTCTTTAAGAACGTAGAATTTACCTCTATTCGAAACGTTCGACTCGTTGCAGGTGACAAACACTCTAACAGCTCATCTTCCTGATGGACACCAATTATTTTGTAACTTACAATTTCTAGCAGCCTTAAAAACACACAAACAAAAAGCATTAAAAGGGGAAGGATGGAGGGTGGTGGTGAAAAAGGCAAAAAAATGCAACATTAGTTTCTCAAACTTTAAGAATTAGTGTAATCAGAATGTAAACAGATATTAGGATTGAATTTTCAATTTTAGCAGTGTAAATGTTTTAATTATTTTTAAACTCTCTTTAAATGACCTCACTTTTCTCTCCTGAAAAGTGAGCAGCAAGAATTGGAAACAATTATTAAATTGTGAATTAATAATTGAGATTGATGAATCTTAAGCATCTCAAGAATTTATTTTTTACTTCATAAACTTACATAGCTATGTAAGATTGCTATTTTTTTATTTAATAAATAAAATTATTTTTTTTTATTTAATAAGAACTCCTCAATGAGACTCCTGAATCTTTTCATTTTTTAACACAGTATTAGACTTCACTTCATAATAATAGTTTTCACAGTATTTTAAGTTCTACGGATACTTTTCTGCATACAATCACACAGAAGAAATCCAAAATCTTCCAGCTTTACCTTAATTTCCCTGAACCTTTTTCAGAGAGTTCTACAACTTTTTTACATTCTTCTAACAGGTCCCGCACACACCCATGCTTATCTGGATATACTGTTATTTCCTAGGTGGTATTTAGAACAGAAAAGTGATTAGAAAACCTGAAAATGTAAACAACCATATTAAAACACAGAAAACACTGGATTCTTCATCAAAAATTCATATTTAAAAAATAAAAATTACTGAAGTGAACAACTGCTTTATTTTTTTTTTTAAGAACTGGCATTGTTTTTCTATAAGGTACAGCTCTGTTCTAACTTGGTGTTCTTCAAAGACAGCTGAATGTATGAAGTGCACCATAATCACAGCCGTACCAACTTCAACAAAGGAATTATAACAAATAACAGCCAACCTCACTCACCTCTTCCCTAAACTGGCTATTTAGCCATATGCATTTAAAACTTCTTCTGTTTTCAAAATCAGTTATTTTCATTTTGAGCTTAAAGAAGAAAAGAAAAACACTTTAGGCATACTTTGTACAGGGCATATTTTTTTATTATTCACACCAACAAAAGCAAAAAACTCTTACCTGTTGATAGTAAAGTTTTTTAGGTTGCCTAGGCTTGAAGAACTGCAGAAGATCTCTTAAAGTACCTTCATAATTATGCCTAAGAGGATTGCCAGGGCCATCCCTATAACTATAGAAGAAAAAAAAAGAAAAACACAAACATCTCTTTACAATCCATTGCTGCTCAGTAAATCAAGGTACCAAGAATATTTTTATTCCTGGCTACTAGTTTCACGTAATTGCTACTACAGCCTAAGCCGTGTTATATCCAATCCTTTACTGATTTTTAGAAACAGGCAAGCACATGGGAACAGAAATACCATTTGCTGTACATGTTAACTCTCTCGGATGTTTAAGAGTTCATCTTTAATCCTGCAGAGTGGCAGACCTACATTCCTCTGAAACTACTAGTATAGCAGCACTCAAGTCACCTGATTAAGATTGTGAAAGGTTAATTTGTGGGGCCATATGACACAGCAAAATTCCAGAGTGAGCGAAGCCCAGTAAACTACACAGAGCTATCCAAACCGGGACAGGCTCCTTGATGAGGAAGGGAGAGACCTGCAGGTTAATGATTCAGGAGCACTCTACATTTACATACATACAAAAAGTTTATACAATTCATGTGTGCATTATTCCTGCAGCATATACCTATAGCTACCAGTATGCTGTTTTCTGCTGCAGTTGCAGTTTTCTATAGATTCAAATCCAGTTTTACACAGCTGTGCCCGAAACCACCACTTTAACCAGAAACATCCTTTTTAGCAGCTCTGTGGGACCACAGTAATTGTATTGGGCCTGGACAGGATGGAGTTAACTTTCCTCATTTACAGACTTCCAGGAAATAAATTGTAAAAATTAAAGTCGGAGACAAGTAGCTCCTGCATTTAAAGCTTTAACAGCAGCAAAAATCCTGCTTTTACGCATGCACTGATTTCTGGTCTCCTCCATTCTAGACATCCGCATATTCTGAAATAGCACTTCCATTAGTTTAATAACTTGACCCATACAGTAAAGGCTCTGAAACAATTAATCATTTCAGAAAATTTATTTAAACAACAATCCTTTAAAATGCTTTTTTTTTAAAAAAAAAAAATACTTACTACAATTCTTATAAAATGAATAATTCATTGGGTCTCTAGAGCCAGCCACTGTAATAGTTAGCAAACTGTCTGTGCAACTTGCTGTGTGTGCCAGAATGCTAATGTAATGATAAAAAAATAATTCACAACATGGAAAAGATACAAATTAACTGAAACTACTTATTTTGGGGCTAAGTATTTTAAACAATACGTTAGACACAGAACACCAAACTAGAAAATTTGTCTTACCCTTGAGACTTGAAAAACTGTAAGAGCATTGGATCCGTATTAAGTCTTTGTGCAACTGTCTTTGCAACCTGCAAACAAAAATTCATGTAAGCACTCTTTTTTTTTTTAGACTGTTGTGGCACTGCTCTACAGACATACAATCACAGAATGGTTAAGGTTGGAAGGTATCTCTAGAGGTCATTTAGTCCAACCCCAATCATTCATTATTCTACTTCTAAAATATTATGCTAGAGAAATAATGGGAGAGACCCACTATATCTACTTCTCCAAGAAAAGAAGAAACTACTATCTCTAGCTTCTGAACATGTGACCCAGAGTAAGAAGGAAAAGGAACAGGAGGGGAACATATCTCTAATTACAATGAATCACTGTCACCGAAAGGCCACAACAATAGCTCTGCTCCTCTTTTGTTTTTCATTATAATATTTATTAGGAAACCTGTATTCTTTGTTCTTTGAAGATTCTCACTGTTTTTTAATTCACTCAAAGGACACTAGCTTGCTGGGTTATATCACCATGTTAGTCCCATCAATATTTTCATGCCACAGCAAGAACTCCAATTAATAAAATTATTTTTTTTTAAGTATTTTCTTCTCAGAAGCATTCCTGGTTTTCTTAATTTTTTTTCTTACCATAATGCAGTTAAGTGTACAAGAACATGTCTACTCTTCCCTAAAAATATTTATAACACACTTGTGAACTAATACAGAAGTCACTTCCAGCACAAGGAAATAAATGCAGAGAAACAAATAGGCTACGTGCCTGAAAGTAGTTCATTCTATTGGATAAAGTAACAACAAAGCCAGGGTCATTGGGGATGGTTTTATCACAGAAAATGACATCCACTCGATGATAGAGGTCTCTGAAGTATTCTTTAGCTGTTGGTAGCTCACTGTTATCATTTTCTGGATCATCCCTACAAGAGCAGACAAACAATAATACCATTACACATTACATTGTTATAGATACACGTAGCTAGGGCTCTTAAACAGGTTCTACAGTAAATCAGTGACAGTTGAGAAATACAGAAATAAAGTTAAGAAACGTTTTTAAAGAGCCACCACTTGTACACAGTAGAACTAATACAGTCAGTAGTGACTCACACCCTTGAATATTTCTGTGCAGTGCAAGAGTCAATGCACTTGCACACCGTGCTCTCTCATTTGGCAACCTGGCAATAGACAATTCCACTCATTTCACAGCAGCATTCTAACAGCGTTCTTCCCTCCCTCTCCACCCTGGCACATTGGTGTGAGTCTTTATTGCTGCTGCCAAAACTTTCTGTATACCCCTGTATCAATTGCTTTGCACAGAGGCCAAATGTACAACAGCACTCCTTGAACCACAGAAGCAAACCAACCTGCACAGATGCTGGTTTGGGTCACTACTGACTGGTACCCCTATCTTCTCAGGGGAGAAATAGCACCAGGGTACAAGCTGTGCACTTACCCAAAAGTCAGCAGCCAGCCAAAGGTGCATAACACCAACTGGGTCAACAGGGAATGCGAGTTCCAAGGCATGACATGAGAAATACATTCATCTCACATAATCTGGGATAAGAGTGCTGAAGATAGACTAGCTGGCTTCCACCCACTGTCAGCCCATGGAGAGAAACAGAGCAACACAGTTGGGTGTGACCATCAGGAGTGAGAGCATTGAAATGCTGATTTATAGCCCTGACAAGCTTAGGAAAGATCCCTTTAATGGATAAAGAAACAGGAGTTCTCCTGTTGCCTTGGAGAAAACTCCAGTCGAAGCACCAGTACACCCATGAGTTGCATACACTCAGGCAAACTGGGAGCATCTCATCACTGCAGACCAGTATGGAACTTAAAGTGAGCATGAATAAAAGGAAAAAGGGAGAGGAGTTCGGAGCTCCAAGTCAAGAGCCTTGTACAGCACTGGTGGTACAGAGCCCAAGATCTGAAATTCTGGTAGGCTCTTCACTGTTTGGGTTACAGTGGCTCCAAGTAAAAAGCTGCAGAACTCAGATATATTGCTGAACCACACTCTTTGGTAATAGCGAGATGTATTTCAGTATTTATGAGCATTAGTTTTCTAAACTAGGATGAATTTCCTTAAATTATGTGAAGTTATAATTTAAAAGCTATTGATATTTTTTTTAATTTCCCCTTTGAATGAACAAATGAGAACTGCTCAGAACATCTACTGCTGGAAAACTATACTTTGCTCCTGTTAGAGCTCTAAATTAAAGGAAGTTCTGTTTTCAAAGTGAACCAGGTGATTTAATTGCAATGATAAGCTGGCCCCTTAAAATACGTACTTCTGAAACACTATGATGTCACCATCCATGAGTTCATCAAGAGCTTTATCAAGAGATACATCATAGTCTTGAATCCTTTCTGTTAAATTGGGTTTAACTTCCTGCAATGAAAAATGAAAATTGTTTATTGCACAGAATAACCAAGAGACAAAAATAAAAGTCATAATAGTAAACGTAATCAGACAAGATAAAAGTTATCTTCTTTCAACTAAAAGAAGCGTGCGTGTATACTTTTTTTTTTAATTAAGTGCAGTCTTAGCTAAGGTTTACAGCCACCTCATTATTATGGATGAAAATGTTTATTTTACCAATACTTTAACTTTAGGATTCTCACTCAAGTTATCTTAATTTTATAGTATTTTATCATTCAGTGTTATCATACCACTGAAATTTTGTAAATTTCAGATTACTTTTCTACTCGTGCAGCTTCCAGAAAGACTGGAGAATACAAAGTATGCTTACTAATTTTAATAATGTAGAACTTTTGTAAAGGAACACAAACAAAAAAGACAACAAAGCCCTATTAAAAATGCTTATATTATAAAATACATATATATACATATTATTTTTACTTGTAGGATAACCTCCTGAGATAAAAGCACCTGCCTATAAGCACTTGCCTAGAAACAAATGCAACCCTGACCTGTAAAGGAGTAAAAATGTTTTGCATATTGTAAGGTGCATGTAATTTTTGAAAATAAATACATACAGCAGCACCTGACAGGTCTGCTCTATAGCATGGAACTGCTTGTGTATCCCTGGAACCACCAGAGAACAGCAGGGCTGCTAACAAAACACACAAAAACAGTTCCTTGTTCTTACTTTTGTAAGAACTTTGCCTTGGCAAGAGCTGTACCTTCGGTACTTAATAAATACAGCAGTTTCAAAGATTTACTATTTCTGTAATAGAAATATGCTAGCAGACGAAGTATCTTGTCTGATTTTGAACTCGTGGAAGGAAGGAGAAGATGCAACATTTTCTCAGCTCATCCATCTAAGAGGGGCACTGAAAATACAACGGCCAATAATGTTGGCAGCATGGCTCCTCTAACACTGAGAGTCAGAGGATATGCACAGAGTTAGTACTAGCAAAGCTGCACATGTACGAGTTCATGTAGAGATTTTTTTTGTTGTTTTTAAAGCCTCAGACTTCTAGTTTTCTAATTTTAAATTTGTTCCGAAGTTAACTATCTGCTGATACTCTCTTGCAGCACTGTAGACCTCAAACCTACTAGTTAGAGTACTTAGGACTTATAAATTGTTATTTTTTTTAGCCAATACAGCATTTTTTCCCACCCTCTAGCTACAGAATGTAAATGACAAAAATGTTAAATCATAATACTTTACCACCTTTACTTGATCAAGTCAAAATATTCATCCCTTCCGTTCTCAGGAAAAATGTATTGGTTTGACAGAACCTTGTTAACGGATTCATGCCTCACAGTGTATTATAACATACATGTACATTATTAGTCACTTTTATGCACCTTTTAAACATTGACCTTCAATTTGCAACCAGAGTTTCACCATTTGGTTTCTTTTAAATTGACTGGTTTCTTTTAAAGAGTTGGGAACACTAGTAATGTGCTTAAGTATATAACATAGCACAGTGAAACAGATGTGCAATATCAAAAGTTCAGAGATGTACATTTTGAATCATTGAGTAATTTTCATTTGAAGGAACCACTGGAGGCCTTTAGCTAAACCTCCTACTCTAAGCAGGGCTAACTTCCAGTTTAGAGCAGTTTGCTCAAGGCCTCATTCCTTCTGGTGCTGGAAATGTCCCAAAGATTGCAATTCCACAAACTCTCCAGATCCAAGTGTTCTCTTTTGTGTGAATGACTGGATTTACGAGTGACAGAACTGTGCCTATCTGTGTTGTACGTGAGAATGTTAGGTCACAACTGCCATGCTAAGCTTTACATCTCAACCTACTTGGTTATTTCTTTGTTATTATCCACAATTTAGAACATTATCAAACAGCTGTTCATCCTTAAGAAAAAAGACCCCAGAATTTGCTACTGGTACAACAATGATGTTTTTTACAATAAACAAGTCTATCGATCCAAACCTCATAGAGGATAAGGTTAGTTTCTTGTGGAAATCCTGCTCTCTCACACATAACTGGAAGCAAGTCACCTATTGGAAAAGAAAAGGAGTGTGAAATGCACTGCACTGTAACTGCTTGCAAGACCTATCTGTAAAGTAACAGAGAATCTATTTTCTTTTGTTCTGGTTAAATAGTTTTAAAATGACATTCTAAGGAACAGAACCTTCTAGGCTAAAGCTACCCGTATTGAGATTTAACCCAAAGAGACTTAAAGGTTTCCTTCCACTTCATCTGAACAACAACAAAAAAAAATGTGCAAGGCCATCCAAGATCAAGGAAATTAAATTACAGTGTTCCTTCTTCAGAGATGGATTTTATTTATTATTTTGTTTTGAAATCACATGGATAAAACGCAAAAACATGAAGCGTGTACCAATCAACAGAATGAGATATTCAAAATGACAAAGTATCTTAACTTGGTGGCCACTTGTTGAATTCTTTAAATGGATCCATATGAAAACCAAGGCTCACAGCTAAGTAAACCCAAGCAGCTATTCTCAGGCTACCACTGTGAAAATGAGTACAAGAGACTCAAATTGTATAAGACTATTTTAAGACTAATTGCAAAAGTCCATTCTGCAAAATAACCTGAAATAAAAGAAAAAAAAAAAAACAAACTGGGGAGCAATATCATATCATAAAACTTTACAGTAAGTCTGAAACAACTTTTTATGTTCAGCAACATGTGAAGAATACTAAACTAAAAAAACACCTGACAGCCAATGCTGTATTAAGACACAACTGTCAGCCTTGCAGAAAGTTTCACTGACAACATGGGAAAGAAAACCATAGCAGAGAACCAGCATGGGTGTTGGGAGAAATCAAAATTCCCCTCTGTGGCCTTCCATAAAACAACTAATTATTAAAAATAAACTAGATATACAATCCATTGTCTCTAAAATTTTTCAATTATAATAATGAAATTGAATTTTAGAACTCACGTATTTTACAGGATATAGGTGTGTAGATATGTCCACAATAATTCAAACTCCTAGTCTTCGGATCATACATTTTCAGGAACAACATTACATCATCTAGAAATTAAGACAAGATTTATTTTTCTCTAAGGAGTATTTGACTATGTCTGGAAATAGTCACCTAGGTACTTTTCTTTAAACAGCAAAGTAAGTGTGTCTTTCCTTTATTCATTTAATTAATGACCTTAAAATATCCTTGAATACTGAATTTATATAAATCTACCCGCATTTATGAAAAATTATTCAGTGATTCTAAAAACATTTGAAACACACCTTACACTTAAAAAAGAAATGAAGGAAAGAAAATGCAGAGAGAAACTAATTTCAGCACTGTAGTTTGATGGGTGCATCATTGACATCATCGAAAAACACAAGTACACAAGGTTTCTTGAGATAACATCCAAAGTATTCTGCATTTACTCGAGTTTTAGCACATATGCTTACGATCTTTATCAAACTTGGGTAACGTTGCTCCAGTAGCAGCCATCTCAGGATCTACTGTTTCCAAAAATATTGTCCATGGATTTTCATTGTCACTGAGCTCAATCATCTATGTAGATGTGGAAGAAGAAAAAAGTCTCTAGAGAACATAATATAAACTAACATCTGCATTTTCATCAGATAGGAGAACTTTCTGACATACTTTATGAGTAGGATTTTTTTTCTTTTAGCTGCACTAGTGACAGCAAGTTTATGAGAAGTTAAGAGAAACCATGACAGAAAAAAAGTTTTAATGAAGCACAAATGATAGGTTTTACTTAAAATGGACTTATTTCTCTTTCATTTAAAAGCATACCTACAGTTATCTCTATTATAGCAAGAAAATTACTACATTCTAGAAAAATAGAGGACAGTGAAACCAACCCCTTTCTTGTGGTATTTAAGCACAATGTTAAGTGATACATTTCGTTAGATCCATTGTTTCTGCCCAATTAATGGAAGACTAAAAATTTTTGTTTGAAATCTAGGATATAAACCACAATTATGTCTTTTCGTCATGGAAGAGGAATCATACACCACAATCCTCCTTTCCATCCCAATCAACCTACTAAAGCCCAAATCTTCTCAAATATGAAATTTTACCAAAGGCTAACTTAAAACACTTAAAAATCTGATGTCCCAAAATTAGTATCTGAAATCTAAGAATCACGGACAACATAGATGTTAATTATCAATGAATACTTACTGTTTTATTGCCATCTGCTTCATTATCCAACATTGCAGGTCTTTTTGTTCCATTACTTCTAGCTTGCATTGGCCATAATCTGATCTGATCCTGCGGAAATCCCTGAAATAAATTAAAATTTTGACAGGAAACAAAAAATATTAAGATATTTTTGTTAAAACCAAACTGAACCTTTAGACCTTTTAAAAGGTCTAAACTATAACTGCTGCTAATACCTGAAGAAGATAAATACTAACATAACATAACATACTAAAATAAACACATATAGCCAGCTACAGAAAGCTTACCATTGTTTGAGAGAGGTTTTGAACAAATTCTGTAAGCGTGGAGTTTTTTAATACTTTGAAAACAGTATACTTCACTT
Organism: Heteronetta atricapilla; assembly: GCA_011075105.1. Lineage (NCBI taxonomy): Eukaryota > Metazoa > Chordata > Aves > Anseriformes > Anatidae > Heteronetta > Heteronetta atricapilla. The sequence goes on from CM021744.1 coordinate 15,698,283, forward strand.
TTTCTTCATCGTACATATCATTGCCTTGGTGGCCACAGAACTGATCCTCTGCTACTATCTGAAAAATTACATTTAAAGGTTACTATTTATATTACTCAGCTCCACAATACAATATTTCTTATGATGCTTTTCTATACAGTGCCATTGACTCTATGGTTGGCATCACATTGCTCACACTATTTGTGTTCTCATTAAGAAAATTTGCAAGTATACAGATTATAATTGAATTTTAAAATTGTGAATCAAATCAGTGTAAGTAATTAATGTACAGTAATTCTTACAAATCCTGAACAATAAGACACCAGTTGCACTTAGATCCCAATCTTGGAAACACGTATTCTAAAAATGTTGGCGCTTAAAAAAAAGGCTACATAATTATTTTGTGTAATGCACAGGGAGGATGGCCTAAAACGTTTCCTGCATCTGCTACAGCTCCCATGTATTCTTTTTTAAAAGAGAGAAAGACCACACAGCTCTGCTAATCTCTCCACTGGAAATAGCTCTAGTGTAAACGTAGTGTGGAACAAGCTAACCTTTACCAATAGGTCTACATAAGAACTCTAGAAAGAACATGCAAAGAAACATGGAAGCAAATGGAAATGGGTTTTATTTTCTTCTGCCAGATGGGCTCTGGAAAGAGCCATAAACAGGGTTCCTTAAGGCAATTCATAACAATCTAGTCCATCTGGCTTTTCCAAAGAGATAATTGCAAATATAAGCACTCTCTCCTTCTGCTTCTACTTGATGAGCTCAGTTTGGCAGAAGTCCAGCCTTCCTGCCTATGGCTAGATACATTCTAATTTTAGAAAATAATTCCTGAAGGAGATAAAAGTGCAGTGGCAGGGCAGCCATTTAAAATAACCTAGTCCTTTTCCTTTCACCTGAACTTACTATTTTTCCTTGCAAGTAACTTTTCACGGCCTTCTGGAGAAAACAGAAATGCCTGTAAGATGCTTTGATTTCCCAGCACAGTACAGTTTGTTTCATCAGGACTCAGTGCACATGTAAATATACGTACAGGCACTGAAATTATTTCAGTTCAAATGCTACTTCCAAAACATATTCAAGAGTTGAAACTCTAGGTTTGTCTTAGGTGGCTCAATATTCTGAATTTAATCGGAAAGCAATTGCAACTTATTTCAAAAGCTGACCTGCACTTGCATGTAGAGATGAGCTTCCTGCCTCTCCTTCCTCTTCTGAGCCTCTATTCTTTTCTCTTCTTGTAGCCTTTCTACAAGTTGTTGAGGAATATCATGGTCCGTGACAGGCTGCAAAACTTCACCTACAAAGCAAATTTTGTGATGTCATTTTGAATTTTATATCAAACAGGGTTTTCATACACAGTTGACTTTTCTTTGAAAAAAAAAGAAAAAAAAGAAAAAAAAACAGCCTTTTTCATCTTTTAATTAAAAACATGATTTGATATCATCATGTTTTGGCAAAAAAAGTATTTTCTGTCCTGAGCCAAAATGCACTATTTCCATGAAATATTTATCACAGACTTCAGAGTTAGATACTCACTTCAGGATTAAAAAAATATTTACCACCACCCAATTGTTTTTAATATGCATATATCTACATATTTGTAATGGATTGGATTTAATTTCCATGAGTCACTGCTTTTTCATCCTATAAAACAATTAAGTCTAAAGAACTGTGCTGATACACAGCCTCGTCTTCCTGTGCTAAGACAAGATGCTGGAGGATTAGAACACACTTTCCAGAAGTGAGAGAAATGCTGGTCGATCCCCACAGATTCTATAGATGCCATCTATAACTAATGGAACCCCTTTGTATAAGACGGCTGCCAACAATTCAGAAATCAAATATATCTCTAAATCCCTCTATCCCTATCTAATTTGGAAAACACACAGGGTATACATACTTAATTTTGATTCCCTGATGTAAACCAACATGTACGCATTAGTACAGTGTCGTACAGATAAGTCATCGTCATGGCCTCCGTAGTTGTGTTCGATCGCTTCTTCCTTTGTACATCTTGATACAACATCGTCATCAAATTTACACCACTAGAGAGAAAATTTTACATAAATATAACATTTTACACAAAAACACGTTCTTGAATGATAAATTAATCCTATTTCTGGCATGCCTTTCAGCTCCAAGTAATTATAATTTCTCTTCAAGCATCATGAGTTTAAAAAATTCTACAGTTCAGTGTAATTTTTGCTACCTGCTATCTGCACTCAGCATAAGGGAGGCCATAAGTACCTCCGACTCATCTGAAAATCTTACACTGAATATCAAAAGCTTTCAGCCAGATAATTATACAAAGAATTAATCTCAAGACTATTCCTGAAGTATTTCATATTTCTATATGAAGTTCAGATAGCTGGCCTTATTTTTACTAAATAACACAATGCACCAGGTATCTGGTAATTATTTGTAAATTTGAAATAGTTTACAGGAAATAAAACTGATTAATAGTGAAAGAAAAGTAGGAACAAATTCACAGTAAAACCTGACTGCTCCCTTTACTGTGAACAGTCAGACACACAAAACCAGTAAGCTCAAGGGAAGAGGCACCTGACCCATAAACATCTAATCTGATCAAATCACCTAAACCTGTAACAGTTGGACATGCAAAGATACTGAATTTCTGAGTCACAGAAACATTAGGAAGACTCATATTTGCTTCAGCATGAAGTCTGAGAAATGCTGGATAAAATTTGCTCACTGTAGAAATTCAACACACAGACAGAAGACTGAAGGGCTTCCCTTAGTCTTTTGCCAAAAGCCAACAGCAAATATGAAGGTGCTCTCTTAAAAAGGCAAGTGATGCCTCCAAATGCAAGCTTCTCCCCTAAAGAGCAAAAGAAAACTAGACATGAGGGCTGCAGCTTTGTCTTTGTAAATCCAAAGCAAGTTTCCCAAATATATTAGAATAGAAACAACAATGACAAATATCAACCTACAAACTACATCAAACAGATTTGACTTCACTAACTGACCATGCCAGTACCCTCTTCTGTTAGGGAAAAAACTGCAAAGATTTGCCCATTATGAAAACTGCAAGTATCTATTTACATCACACAAATATGTCTAGTTGTTTTTGAATACTCACTTTGCCATCACCCTTTGGATTTAAGTAAACAACATAATGTCCACCATGGTTATCTCCACTGTGTACTAGAACTGCATGAAGAATGTAATTTGCAGGATCTTTAGGATCTGTTTTTTGCAAAAATTCATCTAGTGGCAACTGCTCAGGAAACTCAAACCTAATTTTGAAAAAGAAAAAAAATACATTAAAAAAACTACATTTGCTTGCATTATGTTTAAAACAACAGCTACAAATGGCAATTAAAGTTCAGAATGACAAATTCAACACTTCAATGTTCAATTTGGGGACCTCTAACATATGCCTGTATGCCTTCCCCTTGGAACTGATTCCAAAATAGGATTTTGTCCTTTTTAAATTATTATTGTTTAGAAAAATACATCAACTGGTCCAAATTCTACATCCAAAACCAAAGGCACAAGAAGAAAAATGCAGCAAAAAACCCACCCCAAACTCACCTATCATTTATCTTGATGTTCTGGTCAGTCTGAGGATCATACATAAATCTCATGAGCTGTAGGTGTAATACTGGTGGCAATGTGAGAAACTTTACACCTTTCTCTGCCTCCTAGACATTTTAAAGGAAACAGAGGGTTGAAATTGTAAGATTTTTAGCAATTCAAAATACCTGTCTGCTGCAGATATTTTTCTTTAAACTTTTGTTTTATAGACATGACGCTATAATGTGCAAAGAATAGTTAACTTCCACTCCAGTTTTGAACCATCTTAATGCTGCAGTCCTCCCATGAGCTACTCCAGTAGCATCATACAAGAAAACATTTCATTTAAATTTAGTTCATTTATGAAGCACATGTGAACATAGCACTATGTTACGAACAACTCAGGTATAAATGAAATTAAAAGAATACTGAGGCAAAATCTCATTTCTGATCAATTAAGAATTTCATGTCCACTGTATCCTGACAGCAGATAGTTCACTATTATGCTGCTTTCTGAGAACACCTAACAATATATAGCACACTACTGACAAAAATTGCTAAAGGGAAGCTGTAAAAAAAAAAAAAAAAAAAAAAAAAAAAGCTAAAAAAGCTCTAGCAGAAAAAGAAATATTTTAAAAAGTACTACTACTCCATACAGTGGATGCTGCAAATTACAACTGAAAAGCTCAGAAATGTGCACAGTTAAAATTCCACGGGTGCTTCTAATGTTTTTGATGATATACAAATTGCCTCTCTAAAGTAACTTCCAGAGCTATGGTTTTGTTTGTTTGTTGTTTTTTTTTTACTAGACACAGAAGACTGGCCCACTCTTCGAGAATTTATTCAAATCCTTCCTCTGTCTTGAAAATCAGTAGAGAATTTAACTGTAAAATCATTCTAGTCACTAAAACTGCTACAGGTACAAAACCAAAATTCATTGCTAAGTAGACTTTTAAAATCTAAGCTCTGTTTTGAGACGTCTAACAGCAATTTAGAGGAGCTATGTACAAGCTTGCTTGAAGAGAAAAATGAGCAAGATCATTTGTTGATACAACCTAGAAAGGCTGTATCATTAGCAAAGTTTTCTGGCCACTGTAGCTTTGTTTTATCAAGGACACAAAAATAAAATTTAAAAATCAAAATACCTGTAAGCCATGTTCTCCTGCATCATACTTGTTATCACCGTCCAACTGTTCCACTGCAACATAGTCAATGAAGGACTCAAAAACTAAATGAAAAAGATTGGGAATAATACGGAAAGAGGAAGAAAAAAATTAAGTTTACTCTAGCTTAGGGGCTTAACAATATATTTATCAAATAACATTTTAAGACACTAGAACTTGTACTTGAGTATTTGTCTTTATAAAAAATAAAGTTTTATATTATTCAAGAATATCAAGAAACACACGAAAATTGGAGGGGCATATGTAGGAATTTCAAGATTTTAAAATCAGTTAGAATTGCCTGCCAAATGTATTCTCTCTACAACTGTTAAGTATCAAACTAGATAATTTTGTTTGCTTGAGTCTTACACATCCTTTTTCATGTCTTGTATGCCAAATACTTGGTGACCATCAATAAGTGGTCCATTTTATGCGATTCTGATTATTCTTTTTTTTTCTTATTGCTATGGTCAAGCCTAAATACGAACCTATTACTCACAAGTTCATCTCCATGTATAAATTATAACCTATGGTGATAACACTACTGTTATTAACATGTCACTGATGCACTTCCATGACACCAGTAAGACCTCTAAATTCAAAGAGTTTTATGAAAGTATCTCAGAGAATTAGGCGGGAAGAAACAGTGAAGTAAAAAGGCAGAAGGGGAAAAATGGTAACATAAGCAAAAGACATTTTCTACAGAAAATGCTTTCAATGAGCTGTCAAATAGTTAGACCCATTCCTGTAAAATTAAAGCAAGGATCTTCCAAAGTGCTGAGCACCACCAAACTCACTTGAAATCAGCAGGCACTAAACAAACAGGTACTAAATCCATCTGGTAACAACAACAACAAAAAAACACAGCCCAACACATTGAAGTATTTGATTGGTGCATATCATGATGTATCACTTACTATTTTTCTTTCCCTTTATACTTAGTTGGATGTCATAATAATCTTCTATCCGTTCAGATCGATAGTCTACGTGTTTGCATTGGATATAAGACTGTAAACAAAAACAAACACCATAGAATTTCAATGTACACAAATAACAGAGTTAATTTTAAAAAGTACTAACAGATTAAATACATACCACCATCTTCCCTCTGAACAATTTAGGAATAGTGCCTTCTACACATGTGCCTTTCATTTTATTTTCCACGTTATCAAGCAGCTGAAAGAAAGATTAATTTTTACATAGGATAAACATGCACAGTTGCTGAATTCAGTCATCACATACAAATGACTCCTATACTGATGAAACTCTAAGCCATTTGCATAAAAATGAAGTTTTAGTCTATTCATACTGGCATCTCCTTTTTTAGTCCTCCAAATTCTCTTCTTTCCCCTAGAAAGTGTTTTGAGGGCTACCCCAGCTACTGTCTTTCTGGTTTGGAAAACCTCACAAATGAAGTGATGTACCTGCATGTTCAAAGTTGCATTCCTCTCTACAGCAATATAAGGACCACTAGAATATATATGTTCTATTTATTTTCAACCTTCCCTATCCTTCACAAACTCCTCACCCTCAAAAGGTCACAGTTAATCCTATTCTTAAAAAAAAAAGAAATAAACCAAGGCAAAAACTACCTCAATTCATATAGACTTAATTTAGTCAGTTAGTGTCACTATTACTGGGAACGTTACTGAATTTTAGTATAAACACACAGTATCAAGAGACAATACTATGATATATGAGTAAGAAATAGCAAAAACATACCACTCGGCATAACTCCTGGACATCATGTTGCATGAAGCTGTCTAAAGTTTCCCACCTTTGTAATGCAAATCAATAGAAAAATTACTATACCATAAAGAAAATTTACAGCTCAAAAGTCACTTTCATGATTTCTTCTCATACCAGGAATTTAATATATAGTGAGATGTATAAACGAAGATTTAGTACTGCCTGATGCACGTGCTTTTTAGTTCTGTAGCATTTACTTGGCCTACAGCCTGGTTCTAAAGGCATTTTTCCTTTCAGTAAGCCCAGCTCAGAGAAAGGGGCAGTGAACCTGTGGGACATTTTGGCAGCTGCTTTGCACCCACCTGCCTTTTCTTTCTGTGGTCCTGGTACAAGGAAAGCAGCCCATGCCGCTGGAAGAGGCCAGGGTCAGGCTGTTGATAGCATAATTGTTCTAGTCAAAAACCTATTTACAATTCATGTCAAAAAACTCAAGAGGAGACCTCGGACCAACTCACTGCTGTCAGAAAAGTTCCCACAACACACTTCTAGCTGCCTCTGTACAGAGCGCCCTTCAGGTGCAGCTAAGCAGTGCTCAGGGCTTATTTGCGCACATCAGAGGAAGCAAATGGACTTATTCTGGCTGCTCTGTGCTCATCTGAACAGTTACTCTTGGATGCACGGTAACTCCAAGGCCGCACCCAGCTGTCAGAACACCACCTGTACTGTATGTACATTTGCAAGCAGTTGTGTGAATGGAGGGGCGAGTGCATAATAGTCAAAATCCCTCCACAGTAGCCGAAATGGTACATTGCAGCAAAGATGTTCAGTGCTGCTACCTTACGTAAAAGGGAAGAAGCACAAGGGAGACATTTTTAGTTTCACTGTGAAATACTTTCTCCTAGAAACTCTTTATATTTAAAATATTTAAAAAGCATCCTTGAGTTCAAGTCTCTGACAATTCCTTTTGCAACAGCCATCACTCCCACTATATAAAAGAGCTATATTTACCGTAGGCTTCAGCCTCCTGTGTGAGCCAAAGGTTCAACCCCGGCTCTTGAAGCCAGAAGCACAGGGCTGATCAGGAGCAATACTAACTTCATTTACCCCTCCCACTCTCTTCTCAGTGACTCATCTGCATTGTCACACTGCAGCATGCTGCTCCCAAAAGCATGCCAAAACAACTGTGTGGGGGTCCCCACTGAAACAAGATCAATGAAGTAATCCATTGGGTAATTAAGAATGGAAAATAGCCTCCTGAATCTCCAAGCTTGAAATGCTTGCCAGCTTGAAAGACAAAAATCAAAGAAAAAGTTACCTACTAATATTAGGATTTTTAAAAAGGAGCTCCTTCAGACAGTATCACTTTCTTCTGAAAAAAGCCAAACTTATTTAGATTCTACAGAAACTTGTAATACCCAATAAATATACACAGCACATAGCTAGGTCTCACAAGGTCAGAATCCTCCCTCTCTGACTTAAGGGAGGAAAAAGAGCAAATCTTCAACCACATTCAGAAGTTCCTTCCCAAGAACAAAGGCAGGCATGCACACATTTTCAGAAGCTTACTCTCAGATACAAAATTAAGCATGTGCAACACCCTCAGGAAAGATTTCCTCATGCTCCTGAAGATGACACGGTTAAGATACTAACTCAAGATGAAGTATTTATGATATCAGCAAATCTTTATAGTGTAACAAGACAGCAGGAGTGCTGATAAACTAAGCATACAATGTACCAGTAGGAAGAGAATACCACCAGATAAAGATACAGCACTAAGCTTACCAATTTCATTTTAAAATCGCCTCAAAAGGTGAAAAGAGAAGGAAAATAGCAGTAAGGTTACGAGAATCTTATCAGGACAGACCTCTTCTACAAGTTTTAGCAGAAGCTGCAGGATCAGAGACCTCAGAAATGGGACTGTCATGCTGAACACTAGGACAGCTATGTGATCATGTAAGATTATATAATTTAATTTTCTAACTTGTTTTCAAACAAAAAATCCTTTAAATACTATTACAAAAGATTAGTTTATAAATACACATGTAGCAAAATAATGCAAACAAGAATCTTTTAGAACAATTTTTAGTTAAAAGCCCTAGAATTCATAGGATGTGCAAAAGGAAAGCTCGTAGAGACTATGCTAATCTTCATCTTCTCTATTAAATTCTGCTCAATCAAATTATCAAACTAGTGTAAAAAACAAACAACAACAAAAACATCCTCAACACAGCTGCATCGTATAATTCTGTCTTCCACATATCTGTATATTCTAGATTTAAAATTATACTTTGTAACACTGTCTCACAAGAAGTAGTATCAGACCAAAGAAATATTGGGCAACGAACTGGATACTGGGGAAAAGTGAAAGTAAAAACCAAGCTTTCAACAGATGTTTTATGGAGGAAAAGTGGGTGCGAGAGTAAAGAAAATGCAAAGAAATATTTAGTGTGTGTGCTCTGACACCTTTGCTTCACACCACAGGTATTCCTTTTAAGCTTTAAATCATGAAACAGAATATGGGATAAATGTTTCTAAACTGTGGACAGGCAAAAAGACACGCATCTTTGATGTATAATAACAAAGCGTGACAACAGTCATCAGTACTGAACTAACAATCCAGAAATACAAGTTACTGTTATTTCCCTAGATTTAAAACAGAAACAACTGAGACAGTAACAACACACGAAATGCAACATTTCAGCAATGTGTTTTGTTCTCAATCTTACTTACACAAATGTGTCACAACTTTCAGGTAACACTAATCCCAGTCCCACTGCTGATTTGTTTGATGACTGTGTACCCCCCACCAATCTGACTTTAGGATCATCTGGCTTTAGGAATGATTATTACTAAAAACCTATCCAACTGAACTATGAAAAACTAGCAATTAACATGCTGTATTAATATTGCTCTGTACCTCTCTAAAAAGTCTAGTTTAAATAAAGCCTTTTTAAAGAAGTGTTATATGAAAACAAAAAATAATTGAAATTTCTGAAACTTACCCAAAAGATTTTGTTAACTTTTTGGTTCCAACTGGTTTGTCACTATGTTGCAGCTCATAAAACACTCTTTGCAATGCTAGAGGAACACTTTTGGATGAATCATCTCCTTCAGTGGGCATCATGTACACTGCCTGAAAAAGTATTTAGTTCAATTAGTATCTAAGGAAAAGTTAATTGCTCATATTGTTGAATGCATCCTTTCCTCTTCAGTGACCTACTTCATATAACTCCATTTAATCATTCCAAAAGAGTCTGAAAAAAGTTTTTTTTGTAGTGTAAAAATATTAATTGTCTGGAACCACTCTTAGAGCACAGTGTTTAAAATGATCTGAACAGACTCCATTCACAATAATGTTATCTAAATAGTTAAACTCTACCCTAGCAAAGTAAATACACTGAAGCATTCAAAACACATGAACAATTTATCATGCCTTGTATGCCTATGCAATCATCACAGTAGGACCAGATACACCAAACAACACTATAGTATTTTAAAAATAATATCACTTTTGTGCTTTAGCTTGGTTCTGTGTGAATACTGTCATCTCCACTGGGGGTAAACAACACATGAAAGCACAAAGGGCATCAATCAGAAACACAGAAAGGGTTTACGTGCAGGAGAAGGATGTCAAAGGACACTGAGATTCTCCAATACATTCTTTCCTACTTAACATCACCGCTGGTAGCAACTGAAGTAAACAGCTCAACAATTCAATTCACTGATTCTACCAAACCAGGAAGGATTGAGAACAACAGTTACACAGCTAGACCATCAGGCCTTAGGAAAGTTTGAACTGGCAGTGAAATGAGATTCATTGAAGAAATTATACACCAATATATCTAGGGAAAAGTAACAGCAAAGAAAAAGTATTGACTGAGAAATGCTTGTTTAAAAATTGTGACTGTAAAAAGAAAATAGAGGCAACTTTGAAAGGAGATAACACTTGAAATAATAGACTCTGATATTAAGTAGTATAAGAGAAACATCCTGTTAAGAAACAGAAATATTGCCAGCTGAGTTTTTGCCTCTGAAACAAGAGAGGTGTACAGCTTTGGGCACAAAGCACTGAACTGGACCTCAGCTCCTTCACTCTGTTTGTGTGTCAGCCTAGATTTCAGATGTGTCCAGCACATCTACCCTGTGCCTTACGTTCCCTGTGTACAGAACGAGGTTGGTCCTTCCAGCATGTTGCTCAGCTGCTGGGGTAAACGCAGTTCTTGTTACACGAATGCTCAGTGCAGGGGTAATGGGAGCCACAGGACAGGCATTAGATACAGACATGGCTGACAGAAAAATACAACTTAATGTCAAACAAAAAAGGCCAAAAAAAGGGCAGTAAAATATGTTAAGATATTGACTGGCCAGTTAAGAAGATTTAAAAAATCCTGAACATCCACAAAATTAGTTTTCAAATATGCAGAAACAAACACTTGGAAGGATAAGAACTATGCGAGACTATCAGCAGACCAACCACAGTAGTAAGATGAAATAAAACAAACTAAAGTTCCTTCATAACTTTTTACTGAAATACTGATTAGTTTTGGTAAGGAAAGCAAACCCCTGATATTCTGATTTTTTTTAAAAAAAGTTAATTATGCAACAGTAAAGCAATGTGATAATTCACATAATTTTATTTCCTTTTGAATTTTATATTTAACTTTTAAAATTTAGCAGTAAACAGAGATGATATAAAGCAGAATCATGACTGAACACTAGAAGCATTTAAATTTATGTTCCTACTTAGTTGTGAACTGCATTGTCAAGAGCAATATCTACAGACCTAAAAGGGAAAACACGCTGAGGCCCCTACCCAGTTGAGTTCCAAGTATCTCCTCCAGGAGCAGAGACCCACCACCTCTCCACACATGCTACCGTCAAGTTTGACCACCCTGACTGCAAAGCATTGTCAGCATCCTGCAGAATTAACTTAACCTCTCTCTGACCCCTGCTTATGAACCCTTTTATAAGCTGGTTGTCACTGGCCAAAAGAAGAAACAGGAAATATCTGAGTGACCAAGTTACAAATCTTTCAAATCTAATCAGCCTGTATTAATTGTTTTTTGTAACTTGTAAACAACCACTCATAAAAGGCAAAAATTTAAGAAGTTACTTGCTATGTTTAGGCAAACAGGATTTGAAAATCACATAAGGAAAAAAAACAAATGTAACTAGTGCGGATACATTTTCTTAAAATACTTTTTGTATATAATTATCAATAGTAAGTATTCAAATGTTATTGTCATGAACATTCTTTGTGACAAACCCAAGTTGATATTATAGCAGGCTAAAAGCCAACCTAGTGGTTGTCACTGTAGCTATCATGGGAGTTCAGAATACCATGATGATTAAACAAAATCAGGTCCTTTGCATTTAGTTCTTATTTGGTTTCCTCATGTACCATCTGGATGACTAAATCCCTTCCTGTATCTCTCAAATAATATTAAATCAATTATTTAAAATTTATTTATAATGACTACATTCCAGATGCAATTGAATAAAAACACCAGTTTTATTTCTTCTGAAATTCTAATGTTTTACTACAGACTGACACCTAACATACAGCCCGCCTTTGGTTCTTCCTCCTGCGTTTGTGTATATAAGCACAACTGAAGACCACTTCTCAAGCCTAGGTGTTTCTTCAAGCTAAAACAAACCACAATCCTTTACAAACCTTCATTTTCATGTTTAGCCCTCCCGAACTTAGAGAACTTAAGATCAAGGAGTCGGGCATTTTGATCCATTAGAAAAAAGCAGCGTCTTTAACACCTCAGAAGTTGCCTTGGGAAATGAACACACAAGAATGACAGGAACATGTAGAGGCAATGGCTAAAAGCAACAGACAGGGATACAAGAAAAATTTTAGATGTTTATGTGGTAAAAGAATGCTACGAACAAGCTTGAAGACAGTGCTTAGAGTCAAAGACAGTTAGTTAAAGAAGGGAAGAAAGCACTGTGCATGAAATCTGAAGGTATGGTAAAACATATTAGCTAAGTTATTAGCTAAATTAAGGAAAGCAGGTCAGGGAGAAACATATTGCACCTACACTTATGATTTTAGCATCGTTATATAAACATTCTGCAACATGCTCACAAACTGTAGAGAATTTTTCCAAGAGAACCAGCAAAGAATTTTTAAACTGATTGGCTGAAGCAACACAGACTGAGTGGCTGGGGGCACTGATGACAGACACGGAAAGCAACATGAAGTGGTCTGAGATCAAATCTGGATTCCCCGCTGTCCTTTGCCAGAGTAGACTGCACTTAGGTGTGCATTTACCCGTCACAAAGACATGCCCTGCTTTATTCCCTACCACGGAAGCCACCCGGCTGCTAACAAAGGGAAGTTTCGTTTCAAGTACCCAGGAACCCTCCAACCGCTGTTTGGAAACAGAGCAAAGAAGGAAAGATGTCTGCATTCATCCTCTCCCACGCTTCATCAGAGGGTTTGACTTCCCATAAAAAATATGCTTGCACTTGATATTGTTCATGCTTTCCCAGATCTGTTCCTGACAGCAATTTCTCTGTTAACAAACCTCTGAATAACAGCAATAAAAATAATTATTTCTCCTAAGTATGGAGGATTAACAGAAATAACTGAATTGGTGATAACTGTTTAAAAGTACCAAATTTGTTCAAAGTGAAAATAAATGTCAGAAATTCTGTTTTTTTTTCGGACCAGATAGTGATTCTTCCTTATCTGTCTTAACAGCAAGTGAGTACCAAAACTGCCTAAAACAACCACTATTGGCTCTTCTGGTTCGGGGGACTCCGAAAATCTGAAGAATAAGCAAAGAATTAGGCAGCCAGTACCATTTCCATTAAGGAATCTGCAGTTACCAGCTAGTAAATTAAGCTCTGTCATATGGTTGCTATCCAGATATTAACAATCCCTAACAGCTGGTATTTATTTAGGGCCTGGGGAAGAAGTGCAGGGGAATGCCTGAGAAGACTAGTTCAATTGAAACAAATCTGTATCACAAAAAGCATTTCTTCACTGAACAAGTTTTCTTCATGGTACGTACTGATTTACTGACTGCAAGACATTCTGGAAAGGAAATACTCAATTGGATTAGATGTAGCTATTATAAAAACACATTTTTCTTTCAAGAAATGTGAGGTTGTCCAAAAGAATAAAATGCACAAATATTAAGAATGCTGAGCAAAAACCAGGCATTATAACAAATGATAAGCTGAATGGGGAAATTATACTTCTGGTAAAAAAAAAAATAAAAAAAGAAACAGGTGCACCACATAAAACAAGTCAAGCATTTATTTCTTGTGCATGGCATTGGTAAAACCTTGGTTACAGTCTACTGAAGCTCAACATGCTATTTTTTGCAACTTTGGAGTGTAAGCAGCACACTGTAAAAGAAAAAAAAAATCCCAACTGGGGCTCTTACAGGCCACTGTGATACAAATAATAATGGTAGGAGAATAGGTATAGTGAAAAGTACTGGAGAAAAGTAAGCTTAATGGAACAACCTAGTACACACACAAGAAAGAAGTCAGAATTCTTCATTTTCACTAAGAGATACAACAGGTGCAAATGGCAAGAACACAAAAAACTTAGGTAAAACTACAAGAACAAAATACAACAGAACATTAAGCGTGGCAAAAGAATCTTCAACAATCTTTGAGAGTGAAGAGTTTATTATTATTATTCCTAAAGAATAATAATAACTAATAACAGTAGAAGGATAAAGTAGGATCAAAAGGACACTTGAATAAACTAAATGGTACCAAGTAGTATATATCTTCTAACTAGCCAGACTTCAATAAAGAAATTTGTTTTTTACCCCATTAAGGGTATTGCACTTTTAAAAATTACACATTATCTAGTGCATTTCATCCTGTTTCAGTGAAATATTTATTAAGCACATACTCCAAAATTTTACTCCTTCCAGCAAAGAAGTACCATCTGCAGTAATTAAAAAAACATATGAACGAAGCAAATATTAAAGTTGTTTAAATTGCTGAAATTATAATGCTTTCCCATCACTACAAAGATGCAAACCACAACAGCAGAAAATTCAGCTGTGCAATATAAATTAAGAGACAGAACAAATGAACCCCACAGGATGTACTTATTTATCTTTTTATGTTGTTTATGGGCTGAGAAGTCGTGAGTTTTCTAGTTTAACTATTTAAAGAAAGGAAAATTACTTTCTTCACATCTGCAAGAAATAGAATCAGTCTTCTTTTTTTCCTTCAACAATTCAAAGCAACATTCACACATAAGAAAGTCTAGGGAACACCCCTTAAAACTCAGGTTTTTCCACCAGGTATTCAGGCTACTTTCACAAAAACCAAGAGCCTATGCTCAAACTAGAAAAGGAAACTTGGGGCTGATGTGCAGGAAGCAAGACGTGCATCAGCATGTCACAGCTTCCGTAATAGGATAAAGGAGGCAAAAGGAATAGAGAGACACATTCTGAAGCATTTATATATAAATATTCTGGATATTTCAATTAGCAATCTCATTTTTTCCACATACTAATTACCTTTCGTAGTTGATTTGTGAAAAATAAAGTCTGTAACAAACTGTTCATGTAACAAGTTGCTCCCTGGTTCTTCAAGCCAACATATCCTGTGTGCTTCTTTGAATCCCACCTGGAAAATAGTGGTTAAAAAAAAGATACAACTTTATTAACTGTAAAGAGCACTTGTTCTAAGGTAGCACTGCTGGTAGGTATCAGCTATTCTTCCCTATTACTTAAGGTTCAAAAAACCAGACTATATGTGCTTTCCTACTACCTGTCAGTATATCTTTGGAATTAAATGCTTTGATGTTAGATTTTTTTTTCAAGATGTTCTACGTGGCAGAAAAAATATTTATAATGAAAGTGTACTGAAATCCAAAGCTATCCTTTTAAAAACAAGTCTGCATTTCAGTAGAACCAATTTGTTGAGAAGTGACATGATGCAGAATGACTCAGACAAGGCAGTTTTAAAACTGTAAACCAAGGGAAGCTAGATTGAACAGTCACCTGACTGTATCTGAAAATCTTATCAGTTGTAAGATCAGAATTATTGAGGCTACATTAGCAGACACATTAAATCACAATTAATTTGTACAGAATTCAAAGTTCCACAACATTATAATAGAAATTGAAGTTTAACTTTGACAAAAATGTGTATGACTGATGAAAAATATTGCTTGTGAGAAATAATCAAGTAAACGTGACAAAATAAAAGTGTCTAATAAGCTACAACTATTAATAACAAAGTACTTGAACAACCTCAAGTGATGTAAAAATATTAAAATTAAGAATTATTTTTGAACAAAAATACTTACGCCACTCCATGTGGAGCATCTGCTTGAACGTAGACTTCAAAAGTAACTTTGTCCTCTTCTATAAAGCCTTTCTCAGGATCAGTAACTTCCTGTAAAACAAGAACGACACAGGAATATGAGAACTGCAAAATTTCTTTATATTACAAGATGACTGTGAAGCATCCAGTTAGACATTGCTTTATTTCCAAGCCTGACCTACCAGTAATAGTAAACTGAAGGGAAAAAAGAAGGACATTGGCAAAACTGTTTTTCAGCTTAATACACTTAGTTCTTTTTTAATGTCTCAATACAGGAAATTTGTTCCTGGCTTTTAAGGTTTTACAGTACTATTTCAATTTCCTGTGAATAATAAGAATCAGTAATCAGAAGTTGGGCTTCTACTTGAAGAACATTATTCCAGCCAGATGAAAGATTAGAGGGCCAACCTTTGAAAAGGCTTAAAAAGATGTCTCAACTTAAGATAAGCCTTAGCAGTATTATTAGTGCATTAAAGTATCTATATACATATGCAAATAAAACATGAAAATGGAAGAAAGTCTGCATTGCTTCAGAATGATGATGCCCCTTCCCCCCCCACTGATAGGCATTCAGATACACAGAAAATAATAATGAAGGAATGTTTATGTCATAATTAAATAAAATCAATCTATAATAACTAAGTACAGGAATTCATAAGAAACTGAAAATAGATCTTCAGCAATGATTAAAAACAGCTTAAAAAATTCTACAGGTATCTCAGGATCCATGAGTGCAAATTCAAAATTGCATCTGTAAAGTAATAGATTAATGTATGTCCAATTACTTACACTCCAGGCCATAAAGTTGGAAAAGCCCCAGTCATTTTCCTTATGAAAGAACAAGTGACTAATACGACGGCTGAATGATTTTTCATCATCTTTGTAGTTTATTATCTTGAGAACTGCTTGCGCATGACAAGACCATGACCTATAAACACAGAAGAAACATTTGAAACTCATTCAAAACCAGCTTTTTATAGTCATTAAAACATTTTGTTTCTTAGTTGTTGGTTTTTTTGGTACCTTACTTTCACATTTTTATTTTTTCTTATTAGATGATAAGATTTGGTTAATTATTTTCAAGGATGTGAATCCCTGGGGCCTTCTGAGGGTGCATTATGAACCTGAAGCTGGAACAGAGTTTCTCTTAGGGCAATGACATTATTAATAAAGTACTGCTGGGCTAGCATAGGTAACAGTAGTTTAAGAAGCTAACTGATTTCAAGGTAAGCTATTTCTAACCTACTTCAGCGCAGACGGGTACGCCAACTGAAGGTGGTCTTGGTGTCTCCAGAGTGTGGTTAACTCAGCCTATGGCTAAGGAAAGGAAGAGATTCTTCTGTGTTCCCTCCCACCAGATACATCCCCCTATCCTCTTAATATGTCTTCAGTAGCATTTCATTGTGACCAGTCCTGTTAAAATTCATCTTGCTTGTGCAAAACAATCAGACTGAACAACAGTTCAAACAATGCTTTGTCACTGTCTCATACTGAAAGCATGACTGCTTTCTTAGCTCCATCAGCTGCACCTTGTTTGATATACTTTTAAAGATCACATTATTCTTTTCCAGCGATTAAACATGTGTGAGATGGGCATTCACCTTTTAGGTTACAAAAATGATGTGAAAAAACAACTGCTGTTAGGCAGTGAGCTGCAAACTGTGCAAGATTTCTTGCAAGAATGAAATTATCTTACTGGAAAAGATACCTTTGAGACATCTGCTCTCTAGCTGGCTAAGGTGCAGTAATTCCCCAGAAATTTGTATTTACCTTTCTAATTTCCTGCATTATTTGCCAAAGGGGTAAAAGATAGCCAATTTTGTTTGGCATAAAGGAACCTAAGGACATGTCCGTGTCCTCATATTGGCCAACGAGCAATGAACTCTGTTTAAGGAGATACCTCAATGCATTGTTCTGCCTCAGCTGCTAAGAATTACCTGCTCATGCTCTTTACAGGCGGGATTTATAGCTCAGCAAGGCTACTGAAACTCCAGAAGTTCTTCAATTTGAAGTAAACCCAGGACTTCTCACATGCTAAGAGAACTATCAGTCAAAGACTTCCCTCCAGCAATCAAACAGAAATATATCTAAATTCTACCACAAACTTGCCTAAAGAGAAGTTAATTATATGCCACACTGCCTAAAGAGGGGATTACTCTTTTTTTTTTTGATTGTTGAAGGGTAGAGAGGAAGGGTATTCAAAATGTGGCAAGAATTCTTTCCTCTCATAGAAAGATTGGTAGATATTTTTTTTTCCATAGATGTCTTCATTTCTTGCCATACAAATTAACTAGTATCAAATGAAGACCTGCAAAATAATTAAAAGTGTCTTACGTGGAGTCGGATTCAGCATTGCACTGTAGGAAGAATCCTACACTTTTTTGGTGTGGTCTGTCTGGGTAGAGTCGTGGCATAACCATGATCTTCCACGGCAAATTCCGTACAAAGCAGGGAGGACTGAGAACTGACTCGCTCAATCTGTTGAAGCGTTCAACTGTAAACTGAAACGTTGCTTCTGATCGCCAACTTGTATCTGTAAAGTACACAAATACATGCAGAGAGCATTTGAAAGATTTGATGGTTTGCCCTTCAAAATAATTTTCAAAAATCCTGCAACATGGGTGTGATTTATGTAGTGAGATTCTGGAAGCAACCAAAAAAAAGTCCAAAATCCACTGACATTTAACTCTTTAGCAACTCAAGTTTCAATTTTCTTGTTTTGAAAAACACACTGCAACAGCATTCAGGAAAACAGCGCACTGAAAGACACATTCCTTCTGTACTGTTTCTTAAAGCATTTTATTACTAGAATTTGCTACCACTTGAGTTTCTTCTAAAGCTGTAGGTACACTAAGACAGAAATAGCAAATGCTTTACAATAAAAATCACAGCCCACTACCTCCTCTTGTTGTGCAGTGTCTTCACAGATCAGTTTAAGTCAGTTGTTGGCATGAACCTAGACATTTGAAGGATTTTCACAATCTGTTCAACTGGCCTGTCAATACGAAGTCACCACTTAGCTGGTTTCTGCTTGCAAGAGTATTTTTTCTAAAACAGATCAACCTCATGCTTTTCTTTTAATCTCCTATCAGATAAGTGAAGAATTTATCAAGACTAGGATCCTGTTGTTCTTTGTTGTATGCAAGTCTTAGAGATTTTTAGTGGTCTAAAACAAAGTTAAATAAGACAGTTTTTAATATTGCTTATTTTGACACACAAACTAATTTTGCCTTCTTCCCACATCCCTGCTTCTTCATATACCACAATCTGTTCCACTTCTGTTGTACAAAGCTGTAACAGGGTGCTGGAGACTGCGACAGCTTCAGGAAGGCACAAGACTGGGCTCTTTTTTGTTGTGACATGCCTCATATTGTATATAGGGAGAAAAAAATTGCAACTTATCTCAACAATTTCACAAGGCAAGGAACACGTTCAGTGCGCACACATGACGCTCCCCTCTTTTTTTTCATGGCTCCAACTTAACATCTGCAGAACGTGGCAAGATTTGCTTCTGGGTGTGGGGAAGTACGAGCAGCACAGGGTGGTGGCACATAGCACGTGGGCTCCCGACGTTATTCCCACGTCACCCACGGGGGTGCAGAACCAGAGCAGACGTGTCACATGCAGTGACACCTGAAGCCAAAAGCACTGAAGTACAAGGACAACGAGCCAGAAACTGGACCATGAAATTAGTGACAAGGTGCACAGTATACAACAAAGGCCGGGTTTGGTACTTGCAAAGCAGTCTTTTACTTGGAAAGCTTTGTGTAACACCAAACATTGTGTTGAACGGTGCTTTTTTGTTGTTGTTTTGTTTCCTTTTTTAAAAAAAAATAAAAATAAAAAAAAAGCAGGCAAGTCCTGGTTGCTACCTTGTTTAAGAAACTAAACTCTTTTGATTACAACATGCAACAGTGTAAAGATTATACACTTCACAAAGAAAATTACAAATTTTGTCCATAACTGTGCAGAAGCTTTGACAGGTTTCATTCTCCACCCTTGCAAAATGGTTTTCTTTCCAAGCAGTTATTCTACTGCTGATTTTGATCTTGGCAACACAGTTGGTCTTACTATCCTTAAGCTTTCCTAATTAGCTCTCAAAAGTAGCGGCACTACAACAGAAACCAACCGATCTGCTTCCCCTCCTCTCCCCTCCACACCTGTAATAATCTTGGTAATACTCAGTGCTGTCAGCTTCCTCAGCAACAGGAGAGTTCAAAGGATTGCCTTCTCCTCCTTTTCCCTAAATGCAAGTGTAGCTAACCAGTAGTTTATCACCTACTTTGCACCTGTTTCCTACCCATTTTACTTACTCACTGCTTGTGAGAGAATTCAGGCAGCTGCTCTTCTACAAGCAAAGGAGCTCCACGCCTGCAAGCTTCTTTGCAGACACAATAAAAGAAAATCGTTAACAGAGCTAACAGTTTAAGAATCAGCCTTGCATCACTTGCTGTTTCTCAGAACAGCTCGAGAATGCCTCCCCGTTCACCAAGATCAGTCCTTCTGGACTTAGTTTAGGTGTCCGAAAAATGAGCAGACCAAGTTGGCTTTCTGCCTCCTTGAATGCAGCTTTCAGAGCACTTCAGTACAAGGATGCAGCAGTGCTGCCACGTTATCTGCTAAAAAAAAAAAAAAAAAGGCAGCCCACGCAGCATCTGCAGATGCTTCAGAGCAAGTTTGCCTGTATTTCTTGATTTCTTTTCAGGAAAGCCTGTGTGTGAGACCTCACCAGGGAAGGGCACTCTTCTCAGTAGAATATTTGAGCAATCACTAGAAACCACTCCACAGAAATTCAACCTCGCAGCAAAGGTCAACCCTAAAATAGAAGTTTCTTTAAGAATATGAACAATTCCTAGAAACAACCACCTTCTTTTCCTTCCAGAAAGCCCATATTTTTAACAAGTGCAATCGATTAAAACAAGAATTGTATTTAAAAAAAAAAAAAGTTTAAATACTAAGTCTGATTAACATACTGAGCACATAAACAAAACCTTTATTTACCATCACAAGCGTATCCAACAATTCTAATAAAGGGCTGCAATTGGCAGCAGGATAATTTCTTAGTGACTGGCCAGTAAGGCTTTCATAAATCATTGCAATACAAATATGACACACGAACTTAAACACAAGACAAAAAGAACAGGCCCAGCTAACAATGCCTGGTGAAATTCCATGCAATGGATTGTGTTTGCTAGGTGGAGAAGATTTGGTCACCAGTGGGATGAATGTCACGCTTAACTTCGTGATACAACAAAGAGCCTTCAAATCAGAGATCTAAATACAGAACATGATGCATTTCAGGACTTTGTACATGTTTAAGTATTTTTACCTTTGAGAAAAGCAGATTTTTCTCTTAGTAGATGTTGCTACCTTTAAAGTACACAGGGTTTATTAAAATATTTTGAACCTGAATTATTAATGGAGGAATTGGCTGAATATTCTCTGAATATTTCAATAGCGATCCAAATACAGCATGCAATACTAGCATATGGCTAAGACTTATGCTTCCAAAACCCTCCTATCCTCTGTAATTCTTCACCAAAATGAGACTCAGTGAGTAATTTCAGTGCTGAGTTTGTTTTGCTAGGGACCTTCTGCTTGAACTTCAGCTTCAGAGGGAATTTATTCTATGTACTGGTTGGAATGCTGATGCACTTACAAAACAAATTTGATCAGAGCCCCCTTTTTATTGTTTGCAAATATATACATGTATTTGCAAAGCTGCTATTCCACCTCACAAGGCTTGGTTCATCGAGTCCTTCTCTGTACAAAGCATGGCACACTCCTTCAAGCTGGTTCTTTTTAATTGCGAAGACATCATACAGGGCAACACCAGGTTACAGTCGAACCACTTCTAAGAACAAAGCTCTGTCTGGAAGTCCAGTTGGTGGTCAACTGCTGTCCCCATCACATGTTACAACGCCAACAGTGAGCTACCTAGCAAAAGGGATGAAAGATGCACTTTTCCCACTTCAGTCTTTTTTTTTTTTTTGTGGTCTAACCAGGAGGAAAAAAATCACCTTAAAAGTTTCTAGTGAATTTCTGAGTTCAGGAAAGTTGGTCTCTATGATCCAGTAAGCAGCATCAACATTTTATCCTGCTTTTCACTTCTTTTGCAGAAGCTATTAAACTCACTTGTGAATATTCTTACTGAAGCAGCGTCTGAATTCTCTTCAAGCTTTTTTTTTTTCAGCTCAGATTGATTTCACTGCTATGAAAAACAGCAGTGGAAAACAGAGCATGTTTAAAGAGGCCAGTGCCTCCCTGCATTTTTCCTATCTTGTGAATCTCCCACACTGTCCATTATGCATGTATACCCTGCTGCAAACCAGGATAGCCTAGGAACAGCAAGGCAGCAATTGCACTGATGTGTAAGTAGTGCAACAGCAAGCAACTAATCTGATTTACAAGGCTTGGAAAAGGCATCGTTCACTTACGTGATGCAAGTCTTCAGGAATGTTTTTGCAATTACAACATCTTGCAATAACCCTACTTTCTATCTGTGTCAATGTAGAAGTATCATAGCACCAAGATGTATCCAGACACTCCTTAATCAAACGTGATAGTCAAGAACTACCAGAGTATTGCTAAATCATCACATTTTACCCCTGAGAGGCGTCCCACAGCAGAACGGACCAAAGCTCTTGACCAAACCGCAGTCCACCAAGACCTTAGTACTGCCACAAACAAAAGCTTTCAGAAGCCTTTTGCTGAATGCTTTCAGATCCTTCTTTTCCTACAGCAGCACCCTGATTGTGTGAGATGACTCAAATATTTGGTAAATGACAAACTGTGTTACTGTAGCTTTTTGATTAAAATTCAATGTTGTTCTGAATGAAGAGAGGTGTATGGCTGATTATTTGCCATCTTTGATGCAGCCTGGGATTCAGCAGCTGCTTCAGCAGCTTAATTTCCTTTTGCTTAATTTGTGCAAGTATATGTGGTCAAACATCTGGACAAATTTTTGTACTAACTGACCAATAATATTAGCTACTGGCTACACTGTTTCACTGCTATCAGGTTTTCTAGCTATAACTCCTGTTACCAAGAGCTTGAAATTCAGAGACATCCTTGCCAGTCACTCCACTTGAACTCTTCTTGCTACCCTCTGACTACCAGGACCCAAAAAAGATGCTTAACATCTTTTTTAACAGTAGGTAACTTGGTTTTGGATCAAGACAAAAAAAATCCTCTTTTAGTCTTGGTTAATTACTCTTGAATTCCTGAATCAAAGCCCCCCTGAATGATGATCAACAAAAACAACAACGAAAACATAAGCTAAACAGACATCATATTTACTTTCTTGCAACAATCTGACCTTAGGAAACTTTATCTTTGCCAGTGTTACAGAGGCAAGTCAACCATGAGATGTTTCTGTCTTGAATTTAAACCATATTCTGTTCGTGGAACATTACCATTTTCTATCAGCATTCCATCTGTTATTAGGTTCCTTGGATATATGACAGCAAGCACTTTTTTTGCCCTTTAAAATCAATTTGTGGTTTTTCTCAAACAAAAAACACCCAACACTTTCCACAAATATTTAAGCATGTCTTTGACTACGTAAGACTTCCTAACTCTCAAGACAGCATGAGACAGAGAATCAGAGGGGAACAGATACCATTCAAATTTTGTCTCCTTTCCCCCAATTTAATTTTTAGTTCTTCAAAACAGAAGCATCTTCTCCTCCTAATATCTTCTGATAAGAAATAGTATTGTCTAATTTCTTCACTAAATATAACAGATTTAAGTGAATTACAAATGCGTTATCTTTCTTTAAATAAGCCTATACATACCTACTTAAAATTATTTTTCTGTTAGAGAAAAAAAAGTTTACACCCTAATTTTTATTTAGCAAGCCAAACAACAACAACAAAAATCAAAAACCCTAGCTGCTTTCCCCTTTCATTAACAGGACAATAGTACAGACTTTTTCCCTTGCAAGTCACAAATAAAAGTGCATCAGAACTGGGGGAAGAAGTGTTCCTCAGACGAATAGTTAGCAGTAACTTATCATAACTGATCACAGCTGCCACCTGACAACACAGTAGGACAGATAAGGACTCTAAACGTCCTGAAGGGATTGCATAACTGACAAAATGACAATTCAGCAAAGCACCAGCTGCAGTATGTTTAAAGGGATATATCACAACATATAACAAACAGTATCACTTTCTGCAATTTTTAAATGAATATGAAAAAAAAAAGTAATAAACCCTCAGATGCCTAATCCTACTGTATAGCTAGGTCATAAGAACACCTAAACAGAAGGAAAGCAGTAACTACTGAGGCTTTCATTTTCTAGTGAGCTGCAGTTTAGAGGACACATAAGACATGGAGCATTTTGTTCTTAAACTCCTAAAAATAAAGAAATGAGCAAGCTGCACGTTTTCATTGAATATTTACGTACCATCTTCCATGTCTTCTTCGGTGTTGTTATGTCCATCAGCCATTGCTACATTCCCATTAATGACAGGATTTTGAGTAATTCTTGGAGGATCGTCTGCATCTCCAGCTAACACAGAAAAATAAAAAAATATATATTATTCAGCTGTATTAACATTTCTATCTCCAGCAATGTTTATGAGATAACCAAGACACAAAAGGCATGCTTTTTCCTGCAGAACACTATCCCCTGAAGCTGTTGTGCAACTGTTGTACAGGGATAAAAACAACTTGATTTTTAAACTTGCAAATGGCCTTACACTCAATATTTCATAATCGTATCTGGTAAAAAAAAAAAAAAAAAGAACCTTTAAACGTCTTTTTCCTGCCATTCCACCTTTTCATAGATATACTTCTAACACCAGATATGTAAATTAACAATCTACTTCAAGACTTCTTCAGTGCCACTGCTTTTTAAAGAAAACCTAAACATTTAATCAGATGTAAGGTTGTGTTTTTAAATCTTACTTGGAAAACTTTGGAAGGAAAATCCTTTCCCGTCTCAGGACCATTTTAGAGGTAACATATTCCAGTTTCTCGCCACTTCTGCTACTAAGTTTTGCTATGATCACCATTTTAAACATGTAAATGCAACTAAAACAGAAGATGTGAAACAACTCTGTGACCCATAGAACAGAGTTTCAGAGATGAATTGCTTCAGCATCTTCCTGATGAACCCAACAAGAGACCACCACCTTCTTGCACTGCTCTGCACCAGAAGCTGACTGATCACTTCTGCACTTACTGCCACGTGCTTTTGCTCCATATACATTCTTGAACAAACTCTTTTCCACCACGGAACCAAAACCCACCCCCCCCTTTGCTGCCAGCCCAGGGGCACACATGATCCCAGGGAAGAAGCCCGTGGGCAGCCCCCCAGTCAGCGCCCACCCAGCACCTCCCCGTGCCCCGTCAGCACCTTGGACAGCAGCGCCCGCTTGGCCCGGGGCACCCACAGCCCCCAGTGCCCACGGGAGAAGCGGGGCTGGGGACCGGGGGGTTTGGGGGGGTTGGGACAGGGGACAGCTCCCTCGGGACCCCCCTCCGCCCACTGCTCTCCCTTTGCCCGTTTCGTGCCAGAGGAGCGACAAGCGGAACGCGCACTCGCTGCACGACGGTCACCGACCCTGTATGTCCTGAGAAGCCAGAGCTGAGGCCAAAGCCGCTGCCACCTAGGTGAGAAGCGAGGTAGCATCGAGCTGCCTCAGTCCTCCCTCACATTGGGTGTTGCAGCCTCCTTACAGTTCACAGTACAGAAGGAAAGAGAAGCAAATGACAGGCATTCCTACCCTGGTGTTACTGAAGCAGCAGCTCTGCGAGGGAATCCCCAGAAAAAACAGCCTCTGCCTTGTGCATCAGCAGAAACCCACCTGAGGTTTGCTCCTGGACCAGACACAAACGACTATAAACTTTGACACTGACCCATGACTTTCAGAGGCTGGCTGGGTTACAGCACATCTCACTGAGGCACGAGTGCTATCTAAATGCTGAAGACACACGGCATGCAGCGCCCACACTGAAGCGTGCGCCTTCCTCATTTCTCTTAGAAGGACGATAGCAAAAGCAGTTATGAAGCAAAGTTTGGGTTGCACTAGACACAGGTTTGCAGAAGATTAAAGAAGCCCATGCTGGCAGGCATCAATACCAGCAGTGATACAGCACAGGAAGTTCAAATAAACAGAACCCTACTACAACAGAATCAGGGAGGGAGAGGATTAAACTGCTGCAATTCTAGAAGAGGGTGACAAAAAGGAGAGTAAAAAGTATAGATCACTAAGTTTATTTCCCCAGCTTGCTGCCTTTTTTTTTTTTCCTTCCTTGTTTAACAGCATGGAACAAGCCTAAGAAGGAAGCCATCCATCCTCTGGGTCACTTCTCCCCGGGAGCACCCCGCCTCTCGCAGCAATCACACGGAACTGGAACAATTAAAGCCCAGTATTCAAGTTGCCAGCAAGCTAACTTCATATCCAGAAACAAATTGAAGCAAACCGCTGAGGAATAGCTGGTTCTTCACCAAAAAACATTTTTTCTCGGAGAATTTAAATGTTGAAATCATGTTTTATTGGGAAATATCCATCCTTCGCTAACTCTAGAGCTTTCTATGAGATACCGCTCTACGAGCCACACGAGCAGGAGCAGTGTGCAGGGAGAAAACACAAGCTATCGCAACAAAAGCAATCAAAAACCAAAACAGATGCAGCTTCTGAGAGATACTACTTAGTGATAAGACAAACTGAATCACAATGCATGCTGCTGCTTCTCCTGACAGATATTGACACACATTTTGTAACACAGCCTTCAGATAGGGAAGACATAATAGTAACAAATGTTTTCGGCTGCTGTGAATAAAGGAAGTTTATGATTTCTAATAAAACTCAACAATTACTGTAAATGCTTTGCACAAAGCAAATACAGACTTTGTTTAACAGATTTGCTAGCAAGCAGCACAACAACATTTGTTTTTGAACCAAGCACTGAAAACTGAGAATTGATGTCTTCCTCTGTTGTCCTAAGGAGGAAAGAAATGTCAAATTGCACCAAGATTTAATTAAAAAAAAAAAAAAAACACGCACCACCACCAAAAACCAACACTTTTCTTAGCCTCAATCCAAAGAGTTTTTAGCATTATACAAGGCAGGATGAAGAAAAAACACCTGTCCACACAGGTCAGGAAGGCCTTCCTCCCAAACACGCTGCTGTCTTCAGCACAGCTTAAACCATGTTGGGTCAACACCACCCAAGTCATGTCAGCCGTCAGTTCCTAGACCGGAACACCCAGTTTTAATTGTATCCTTGAAATAAAGGCACAATCTAATAATCAACAAAAATTTAACATAAACCACATAAATGAAGAAGGTAGTACAACAAAGCATAAAACGACCTTATGAATAAAGAGTGCCTTCAACTCCTGAAATACAGTACTACAAAATACTGAATTACTGTAGCCTCCAATACTTCAGACAAACACTGTCAGTAAAGAACACTTGTTTTCTGTCTCCTAAAATGCAACACTTACAACTGTTTAGATATTGTTTGATTAGAAAAAGAAGTGTAGGACATGATGAACAGTGATGACAAGTTAAACTTTTAGAGTTGTATACAGTTTTCTGTCTATTCATGCCACTGCACTAGGAAACCAAACAGCTCCGAGTGTGTAAAGAGGGTTTCTGCAGTTTGGAGGCTCTGTTAGCATCTGAAAAGACGCACTTCAGGTATTAGCAAGTTTGAGCGAAACAGCTTTTGCTTATTTGCTGAAAGATCATGAATGCTGAAGTGAAATCAAGTCTAAGAAACGGGCGTATGCAACCAGAAGGACACTGGAACACGACAGCACAGTTTAGGGAAGTGGTGAGAAGCAAGTCGCCTTACACAGATAAATTACTGGATCATACAAATTCCTGTGCATCAAATTACTGCGTACTTCTCATCACTCATTAACAAAGTCTATCACTGAAGAGTTCAGATGAAAGCCTGAAAGCAAAGTGGTTTTTCAAAATTCAGAACTCTCTGGAGCTACAACTATGCCAAAGGATGCCAGCTCTTATGGAAAAGTTTTTTTTAAATCTCCTCATTATGGACAGTGACCTCAACATTAACATAGGTAAATACTCACAACATTAAGTAATCAGAATGAAAATAGCACAATGATTGAAAAAGCCTGGACTCCACAAAGCTGTTCAGATGGATTCAGCTGGTTTAGTAGGATGAACTCAGTGTCACTGTAAGATATATTGCTCTATTGTTTTACTGTTCACAATAATTCAAATCTACAGGGAAAGAAAACTCAAAGAATGCTGTGTTTTTTTCCTATTAATGAGAAAGCAAAAAAGGATTTTGTCAAGATAATGTGGCTTCTGAAACAATATGAGGCCTGTTAAATTCGTACTGAAAAACACTGGAGAATATAACTCATCTCCAAGATACAGGATAGGTAGCTCAGCAGCAATTGTGCTTGCAGTCACAGGTAAGCACAAGCCACAGACTGACCCCTGTACGGCAGCAGTTAAACTAGTAGCAGTATTCTGCCATAGTTTAAGGCTGACAGCAGCGAGCTACTAGCCTCACAGGTTTCAGTCATGACTCGTGTCATACCAAGTACTCAAATTTTGAAAGATTATCTACAGTGTTTCTTGTTAGCTTTTGGATCTGGCAGCCAGCGAGGAGAAACTGAAGCAGTCTCTGTAACAGGTTATGAAAAAATTCTGTTTCCTTTTGAGGTTAAACAGACCACAGTTTTGGAGTAACAGTGACACTAAAAACGTACGGTTTATCACGTATGGCTGCCTCATGATGGCAACCACCACCACTGAGGACTTCCCCGTGTCTCTACGGTTCATACAGACCTCCATGCAGAGCCTCCACAACTAGTCCAGAAAGGACGAGTGAGAAGCTCTGGCGTTCACAAGGCGAAGCGAAGTCCTACAGCCGCTTGCTGCTGGCAGTGGCCTCAGGAGCTGCCCTGCAATGCTTCAGGTCCAGGATTCTGCCTTTATGGGGAGAAAGGCGAAAAGACCAGCCTTTCTCCCCCGCTGCTGAGCGTTCTAGAATCTCAGCCTTTGTTACTTCACGGAACACTTTAAAATGCCTTCTAATGCCTTTTTAAAAACATACATATAATAGTATGTAGACAGACTATGCAAATCTCACTGAAAAATGAGTGAAATCACTCTTGCAGCAGTCAAATTACACCAGCAGCAGAAAGTATCCATCATTTGCTGAACATGAAAGCCAAGGCCAACTTTCCATCTCAGTGCCAGAATTCATTGGACCACTTGAAGTTGGAAAAGGACCTTCTGAGACAGCTTTGCTGAACTGCTGATCCGCAGGGCTTATCACGAGTCCTTTTCCAATTAGGAAAATACACATCTGTACAGGATTTTTTAAAGTAGCTACATTAAAATGCATCAGGGACTACATGATTCAAAATAACAATACCACATTGATAGTAACACACAGCTGAAAAACAAAAACAAACAAAAGCCACAGCATTGCTAGAAAACATCCTGAAACAGAGCTCAGTGATTCTAAGTGCTATTTTAAATAATCATGTCTTCTGCCACCACACTGACCTTAACTAGGCATTGATGAGACTCATCCCAAAAGCCTCAAAGAGTATTACTTCTTGAAAGCAAACAAGAGACTTCCAATAGTGAAGCAAAGAGGAAAGAATAAATACCCACCTTCGATGGAAACAATTGTGCAGACAGGTTACTTCACAGCTCTCTGCAGCAAAGATTCCCCAAACCATAAGTGCTGTGCAGGAATTCTACTGAGTCAGTGGAACTGGGTTTTATACAATTACACTAGAATTTTACAAAAAAGCCTGTGGGTTTCCAGTGGCAGGCTCCCCAAGAGCCTGGAAAGCCCTGCTGTGAAGGCAGAGTAACAGGCACCACTCCCAGGAGGCAGGGGGTTAAACACACAACACAAACAAGTTGTGTGATCTCAAGAAACTTAACTTATAACACCCCATCTTTGAACAACTAGAACTGTTGTGGAAACAGTTCGTAAGATTTATAAAATTGTTCCCCTGGTGGAAGAGAGCGACCAGCTTGCTCTGGAAGAATTCAGACCTTTCAAAAGTGAGAGAAAATATTTGGCCTCTAATCCCTACCTGCAGTTAGCGTACAAACACTACTTCTTACCTGCACAAAGGGACTTAGGAGAAAGGAAATCAAGCAAAAAGTGTGCTGCAGTTCCATTTTTAAGGCACTCTGAGATTGCTGTAATGAAAACATGAAAATGCAACAAGCAATTTCTGTACTTTGCCTGCCTTTCAAAAGGCATCCAAAAAATAAAGCAGGCAACAGCCCAAACATTTTCAAAAGATGGAATAAAGAGATGGAACTCAAGCTGGCCGGGTAGAGGAGGAAGGAAAAAAGAAGTAGCTAAATCAGTAGGATCCTGAAGACTGATGCAAAGGTACAGATTGTTGCTGCTACAGATGTTTCCTTGACTTGTAAAAAATGATGCAATTACATCAATGAATTAATTTTCATATTAGCAAAATGGTGGGTGATTTGTGCCCCTCCCCCCAATTTTCTTTTAATTTTTATATTTTTTCTTCCCTCTTTCATTACTTGATCCAGTGTCAAATGGCACTGTGTGCAAGCCCCTAAACTAGAAAAGTATAAAGGACACTAAGAAAAACTTAAGGAGAAGCATCAGAAGGCAAAGGGCGAGCTTGCAGGTGAAGGAACAAAGGTGTTGTGGTCACAGGATGAGAAATGACCTGTAGCAAGGGAGGGAGGCACGGTTTAATGGTCCTTAGTAATTTCAAAATTTGCCTTAGCAAATTTAGTAGAAATAAAATAGGAGATACATTTACTTACCAAAGAGAGAGCAAGTAGCCAGTGTTAGTTTTTTTTTTTTTAAATAAATCAAGAATTATACAGAAGCCTCTTGCCCTGTAGCTGTCATCTGAAACAAATAATTATTGCACTACTGACTGAATTGCAAATCCCCCACAGTCAGAGACGATGCTACACAAGACAATAAATGAAGAAAACATTACTGGGATGGGAAAACCTCCTGGAAGCAGACTCATCCCTGCCATGCCTACCGAACATGTAACAACGGCCAGCCAGACAGTAATGCTGTAGCCACCACTTATTACACTGATCAATCATTATACTGCTGTCGTCTTGCATTCCTATCATTACGTCTGCCTGTTAAAGAGAACATTTTGACAAAATATGGGATGGCAAGAGTGTTTTTATGTTGTGTCAGTGTACCTAACGAATCCGAAAGGTACGACCTTTAAGTTACAGCACTATTACATCCTCAGATAAACCAGAGTTACCCTAAGAAACTTCTGAACATCAATCATGCATGAGAGAGACATTCATGGCAAATGGTATCTGAAACGTCATCCTACTAAGAAAGCTCTGAAAGATGCCAACCTTTTTCTCTGAAAGATGCCAACCTCTCACTAACCTGTTTTTACCCATTCCACAGTGCCACAAGCTCCTCAGCAGTCATCCAAGCAAGAGAAAGTCTTCTGAGAATCATTCTATAGTTTGTTTTCTTAGTCTGCTGAGCTTTGCTAGCTTAGGTTACACGTGTACCAAACTACCAGACCCAGAAGAAAAAGGACTGCTGCTGGCTCCCATGTAGTACTCAAACCAGTACACAGAATGGTTGACTAGACAAATAATTTTCTTCCGTGACAGAGGAAAGGCTGAAACATCCCAAGTGTTGTGACCCATTATAGCAAGAACCACTGGACTTGCACTGCCTTCTGTTCACTGCACCTAGAGGAGCACGGCTAGAGAAGCAACCATCCTAACTCGTTAAGTCTTGTCTCTGCACATTCCAGAGATGATAGCATGATTACATTTTTGCTGAAGACAAGGCACTTGGTCCCAACCTACTGAACACACCCTAAACAAAGTGTTTTTCCAGTATCACACCCCTCTTTATGTTTTACTGCTCTACTGACTAATTGACTTATCTCTTGCAACAACAAACACTAAGCTCTTCGGCAATCATCACTAGAAAGGCTGAAAAACTACTTAAAGAAAAGTGGACTTCTAACATAGGGAAAATGATACATTCTCAGCTGGAGCCCGGGCAGTCCAAGCATCACGGAGCACTTCTGTTTACCTGTGACACTACACTCAGCATGCTGCAATGCTGGGATCACATTCTTTGTGCTTTAAAGAGAGACAAATTAATAATTAAATAAGCTTGTTTGGGTAGTACTGTGAACATGTCATGGGGCTGGTGATTATGCTCCCTTTAGCCTGATACACTTCTCTTTCAAGTATAGAAAAGCATATGGCTCCGCCACCTGAGCCAGCCTGATTTTGACCCGTCAGTCAGCTACACACATACCCAGAAGTCATGGCTGAAACATCTTGGCTGAGTACACTTCTCAAATTCTGAAGTTTTGGGGTATTAAAGCAAAATACCATGGCTGAATTCTTGCTACATACTTAGAGCAGCGAAAAAGCTTTGCACTTGTAACAGTAACATAAAATATTACTTTACCCTTTCTTAAAATGAGGTTTAGTATGATTATATACAGTACTTGTACCATGAGCTCTGGAGGTAGGATGATTTTGTGTAGTTACTTTTGTAACCTAGTTAAAACATCATTAGCCATTACTTTAATTTCTGAAATACTCGTTGAGAACGCATTTGTGAAGGCAGAGGGGCAGAGGAAGTGGAGTTAATGGAGTTTCTTTCTCATCAGAGAACACAAGCAACTCTAAATCCAGGTCTTTTTGCTGTCCTGTGAAGGAGTCTAAATCGGATGTGCTCACAAGAAATGACTCCTCTTAGCCTAATTATGCAACTATTAAACCTGTTTTAAAGGTAACTCTTACAGCATAGCAGCTATAACCACAAGCCAAGTCACCTACAGACTTGGTCTGGCAGTCCTATGGCAAGTCTCCGATGATGTGAAAACACTGCTTGGTACCCAGAGCATGGAGATCTAGGGCACTAGGCATCGTGCACGTACTGCTCTGTTTGGATGCACAGGTAGGAGATATCCTGGGACCTGCTAACCACAGTACCTGACTGCATTGTTCTTGAAGTGGTACTTGTATAAAAAAACAACTGCCATGGGCTCTAATTAAGCGTGCTGAATGCTACAATGATCTGAACCATTAAATGGAAGCAAAGAGATACGCTTTGTTTTATAAGAGGAAACTGTAAAGGCTGCTGCGTGTGCTGCTTTGTCTTGTACACTTGGCTTTTATTTTGTAGTTAAAACGAATTCAGAATGAGGGCAAAGAAAACAGAGTAGATATATGCATTCCCCATACATAAAAAGTGACTAAATGAGGGTAAGGAACATGCCAGACAGAACCTGGGGCAGGGGGACAAAGGATGCCCAAGAAAACAATTACTTTCCACTTGCAAAGTAAGGGGCATTACATGAAATTACATGAAATTTAAATTACTGTAAGCAAACAAATAAAATAATTTTTCAAGAATCACATGAAACATTTTGTCAGAGGATGCTGTGGAGCTCAAGCCACCTTACTAGCACTTTTTGGCTCAGAAGCAGCGGTGTCGGTTCAAAACAGGAGGTCCACAAAGCAGAGTGCTACCAGGGGCGGGGGGGGGGTGGCAGGGGGAAGGAGCAGTGGTGGGGAGGGATGCTGCTGGGGGTGTCCTGCCAGGCCCCATGTCTTACAGCTCAGGGTCGTCCTGACCTATGGATGGTGCCTCTGCTTTTGAAAATTCCCTGTGAGGGAATTTTCTGTGAGGGAATTTTCCCTCTTCAAACCAGCATACATCACCGGTGTTTACAAGATCCCAGCAAAGAGTGCCACTGTTTAGCTGTCTTATACAGAATAACTCTTTCTTTTTGTTTTCAACATACCCTCTGATGTTGCATTTGACATTCTCCAGTTCTTAAACTGCTGCTGCTTCTCCTTCTCCTCCTACTTGTGCCTTCCAGGCTTTTATTGTATCTTTCCTCAGTTATCCGTGAAGGTAGTGCCAGACAGCCGCTTCCTAGTCTATTTAGTCATTACTGCTACAACAGCCATTTAATACCTTTGACGATTTTTATTTTCCTTGCTGCATTTTTTAACTTCTCCTGGACCTTTTCAAAATGGAGAAAAAAAGCAAAAAAGCAAGGCTGTTAAACCAGGCTGCACTCAGTATTCAAGCTGCAGAACCACAGTGAACTTATACAAAGCATATATTATTCCCATTCACTTCCAAAAGCAAAGAAATAAATGGAAGATGACTCCATCAAAAGCTGTTAAAACACGAGGAGGCAGCCTAGGGAGCCTCAGAAAACCCTCAGGGCGCAGGCAGTGGAGAAGTGAGTGCTCCATGTCTTAACATTCACCATAGGTATCTGCTGCTGACAACCCTCAAGACACAAGGCATCAGGTTAAACACAATGTTTGCTTAATACAGGATGCCTGATCTTACGGAGATACGTGGGGTTTCCACAAGAAGCTTTTGACCTGAAAAATCTGTAAGCAGCCTAAACAGGAACAATGTAGGAAAAAAAAAATAAATCCAAGGTTCCTAACTCAGAAGGCAGTTTTAGACCGTCTATAATCCTTAGTGTGAATACAAATTTGGTTTTCAGACTAACAGAGCACCTGGGTCATGTTTCCCTTCCACTTCCAGGAAAACAATCCCAGCTGCCGGGGAGCATCCATGCAATGTGGAAGGGCTTTGGGGTGCAGGCTGAGCCCCGGCTCCCCACCCAGCCCTGTACCCAGTGGAGGGGATTCACCTCCTATGACTCCCTCCAGTTCCTTCTGAAGATTTCCTCCTCGCTTCCCTCTGACGATTTCCTCCTTGCTCGACCTGCGGCCGCAGGGCGCTGAGCTGGGCCTGCGGGCGTCTGGCCCCTACGGATGCAGCCTGTGCAAGGGTCATGGTTACACAGGGGGGTTTAACGACAACAAAAAAGCCCTGAATGATTTCAGTCCTTTATGGGAACTGCCATACATGCACACATCCACGTCCTGCCAAAGGAGGAACTTGTAGGGTTTCCTCAGAAAGGCAAGGAGCGTTGCCACCAAAAGCATTATTTCCTCATGGAATTCAGTTTTCAGCATGTTTAGGTTTAATAACACAAGTTGCAAGCAAACATAATGGCAAATGATGATTTTAAGAGATTCCTACTACAAAAATCTATGCTTTGGGTTAATTTCACCATTCGTTTTCACTGTAATTAACAAGAAGTAATTATGCTGTCATCTAAAACTAACAACCGCAGAGTGAGCAAAACAAGAAACGTTCCTTTTTCAAATGGGATGCTTTACAATGGGCTAGAACAAAAAAGCAGTTTCTTGTCCAAAACGCAGATTACAGAATTTCTATTTTCCACCAGTTCCCCAAATTCCTGAAAGATACTGTTCCCACGAGTTTTTGAGGCTGTTATTTAATAAGCTAAGTTTCCCGATCTCCCTTGTTAGCACTTTTCCACATTTGAGAAAAACTCCAGCAGGCCAACAATGACAAGCAGAGAAGGGCAGGCTGAGAGACCTGGGTCTGTTCAGCCTTGAGAAAAGAAGACTGAGGGGGGATCTTACCAACGTTTATAAATCCCTTAAATGTGGAAGACAGAGGGATTTGGCCAACCTCTTTTCAGTCATTTGTGGGGACAGGACAAGGGGCAATGGCCGCAAAATGGAGCCCAGGAAGTTCTGCACTGACATGCGAAAGAACTTCTTCATGATAAGGGTGACAGAGCACTAGGACAGGCTGCCCAGGGAGGTTGTGGGGTCTCCTTCTCTGGAGATATTCAAGGCCCATCTGGAGGCCTACCTGGGCAGCCTGTTCTAGGGAACCTACTTTGGGAGGGGGGTTGGACCCGATGATCACTTGAGGTCCCTTCCAACCCCTACAATTCTGTGTAGAAAACCCGTCCTGCTCGTCAGAAGTGGGCCCATTTGGGCAGCAGTTTCCACAAAGATTTTTGGGGTCTGGCCACTCCCAAGAAACCACAGCCATTACACTTCTGGCCAGCACTAATTTAATGAATCATCTGCCAGGTGGCTGCTCTGCCTTTTCAGTCCTTGCAGTACAAATGCCGGCAATCACTGAAATCACTGAAAAAGCCTTAACGCGGGACTGAATCCAGAGTCCTCCTCGGTCTCCACAACAGAATCAGTAGGTCCCCGTGCAGTTTAGGCTTTGCCCAGCGTTCACTTTTACATAAGATTTAAACTTGATTTTCCCTTTCATTCTGACAGTAACCTATTTTTTCCACTGCAGCGCTAATGCGGGCAAATAATTACTTGGGCTCCGAGACAGAGGTGGTTATTGCTGGAAAGCCTTCTGAACACCAGCTTCTCCTTACTGCTTCAAAAATGGAATTTACTACACTGAAAACATCCAAACGGTAGCAGGCACCACAATCACTATTAAACCGTGTTAATTATTTCACACTATCTACATGAAGAACACCTTTCTTCAAACAAAGAGCGTTAAGCCACAGCTCCAAAACCCTTTCCTGCAGAAATGTAAGGACTCGCTGGCATGGGCTTCCACTATTTACAGAGGAGTTCACAGAAGACTGCAGGACAGGAATTTTCTAATTCTCACTTAAACACTCCACTGACAATTTTATCACTTTTTTTGTCAGCAACCTGAACTCTTTTTTTTTTTTTTTCCCTTTTGAATGAAAACATAAGAAAACTTTTAAGAAGTGACCAAAAAGTTTTCCCTGTTTGACTACTCAAGCGTTAAACATCCAACCAATTGTTCTGCTGCCAAAGGGCTGCCATAGGACCACGTAGCCAAGTTCTCATATTAGTTAAGCAAACACAATTGGAAAAGAAGTATACTTTGTATTTTACAGAAAACAATATACGTGCGCAGAAGGCACAACCGTGCAGACATATTGAGGCCAGCTTTCTCTTCCAAAACCTACATAAACGCACCGAAATCAATGGGGCAGAAATACTGCTGTAGATTCCCCCATATCTGCATCACCTGACCACAGCTGAACTCAGGTCTCCAAAAATCGAACATCTTGGAAAACAAACAAGAATGAAAAGAGTACCTGCTGATAAACACTGCAACACCTGTAAAGCAGCCATCGTTTTAAAGTGATTCTTTATCACAGACACAGCTTCTTGAACTGTACACATCATACAGTATCATTTGCAGCTGCAAGCCTCAAAAATACATGGTTTATGCAAATCGTGCAGAAAAAACTATTATAAAACAGAAATTTGAGAGAGACGTTCAAGAAATGAGGCTGCCTGCCTATGCAATTTAGATTTCACCTTGCAGTGCAACCAAGTGAATGACAGGTGGGGAGATGACGCTTTGGACGGCCTTTGTTTTATATGATGGGGCTCTTGCATATTGCAGCTCTCTCATTAATGCCCTTATGTGTCAGAACCCCAAATAACTATTTCTCCGTAACCCTCTCTCCAACCCACTCCAAGGTTAAGAGCACTTTGTACCCTCCATAGCCTTTTCTCCCCTGAAAGGCATTGCATTTCCCTCTGTTAGGAGCCACCCCCCTCCACCTGCAGCACCCTCCCAGTACCTCCAGCTGACTGGAGGCAGCATTTCAAAGTGTCCATGCTACATGCTGAGGAACATTTAGCTCTCTACTTCAGAGCCTTCCCGATAAAGCTTTGGTTTAGTTTTCACCGAGAATGGAGGAAGAATACCAAATTGGTCACAAAATTTATCCTTTTTCCTTGAAAAGCCAGTCACCTCACATTGGGCAATGATTATAACTAGCACACTGCTGAGCAAAAATGCATTCTGAAGAGTGAGTTATACTTTACTGCTTGCGCGTTTGTTGTGTATTTGCTTTCTTATTTATTGCATATTTCATTTGTTGCTCCACGAGCCAAGCCCTCAGACTGTATTTCAATAGCATTCTGGACAGCCATTCTCAAAGCACAAAGGCAACAAAACAGACTTGAAAATGTGTTTTAGAGCAGCTGACTACTGCGTGTCAGCCACTGAATTAAATCTTTCTTATGCTCTGCAAAACACCCTAATTCCACAAATACACTCCCAATCTCAATAATCTATTCTTTCTGGCAAATCTTCCTAACTACTGCTATTTTTGCTCCATTGCTTGCACCACTCATCTGAAGCAAATTTTGAGGACTTCCAAAATTAATTACTGCCTTCCTGCTTTGCCTCTGGCGAGAAGCTGGTACAAACATCACCACCAAATTAAGCTGTATCTCAAGTCCCTTATTATACTGATGACGAATGGTTCTGCCTTTGTCTCAGGAAACCCGTAAGTCCCAAAAGTCTTCTCCCCACCCTTGATTTTCCTCTCGAATGATGTATCACTTGTGGCTTGTGTCATCATCAGACATTGCAAACGAGGTGACTGCTCACGCACCGCTGTAACAGATACCCTTACTGGTCGCACTCTTCTTTTGACCTGTCCAGGCCACTTACACTTCTAGCTATACCTTTTATCCCATAAATGCTATCAGTATTTTATGTATACCGTTGGAGCATGAAAAAACAGGCTTATTTTTTTCCAGTCCTCCCCATTACTGGATCCTCAGCTCATTTCTTCTCTTCTTCCCGGACTCCGTTTCCATGACTTGGAAACCCAGCACTTTCCTTGGAGGAATGGAGAAACGGTGAGCGTAGGCCAGGGCAAGGCAGCTGATCGGCAGAGCGGACAGAGAAACAAATGCAGAGAGAGAGGTATACCACAAACTGTTCAGAATGAAATTCCTGGCATCTTTTTCAAAAACAATATATTATTCAATTAAGGATCTATATGGATTTATATCTCCTTTCAGAAGCAGTCATGACACAAATTAAGAGATCTGCCTTAAGAAATAAAGTTATTTAAAAACATCAACAGCTAGTATGAATCATTTGAAGGTTTCTTATCTAAAAGTTTTTTTGTTTGTTTGTTAACACCATGAACTAACAGAATCGAAGCAAAGAGCTCCAATTTGAATGCCATTACATTCAAGTTTGGCAAAACAAAAGGAAACGAAACCCAAATGTTATGGGTCAAAGCCAGAGTAAGATAGGGATTTATGAATGATTACAGAGAGTTGATTTGTAGAAGCAGCAATAGCTTAGCTGCAACTTTTATTCACAGTGAAATGCTCTTCCATTTCTATGGGATACTCGTTTCCATTTCTGCAAGGAAAAGATGTGTCATGCCATGCTTTTGCAGTAAAGAATAAGAAGATATAAGAGACAAAAAGAACTAAGACAAGATAGACTTGAGGCTGAAAAGAGAAGGCTTTTTTTTGCTGGAGGGTATTGGGGGAGAAGCTGCACTCTGGGGGCAGAGCACTCAGACCTGCAAAAGAACCGGCCAAAGCAAACCCTTTGATATGATATTCAGTTATTTCACCTACTTGGAAGCACCTGGGTTTTTGTAAGTGGCAATATGTGGTGTTTATTGGTGTGGTAACACAACACTGGCATACTTTTAACAGCTAAGCTACAGAAAAGGAAATTCATCTGTGCACATGTAACAGGAGAGCCTTTCTTTACCTGTTTAAGCTTGTTCACTAACCCCATCAGACACAATACATTGTCTGTAATTTTACCTAGCAGATACACTTTTTTTCCTACTAAATCCTTTGACCATTAAAATGTTAAAGAAATAAACACACATGCTGTTTGATTTGCTCTAGCTCATACGGCTAAGTTTATGTATTTTAATACTCCTGTGGATGCTTTACTCCTGATGCATTTTCAGCACATTTTAAGACCAAAGAAACCCCCCAAAAACAAGGAGAGAGAGCCAAAGGATGAGTGGGCAGATGTCTGTCTCACTTGGGCTTAGATAGTCTTAGCAAACAAGAGACAGCTCTAAACATCCAAATGATAACCTGTGGGACGTTAGGCATCTCTTGGATTTTATGAGGCTGTCTACCATGCTCTAGGAACTTGCCTCTCTAGCAAGGCCCTGGGATTTATCCTGTACACGGTTGTATGGCAGGAGAGAAGCCATCCATCACAAGGACCATGCTGCACAGAGATATCCTGGCCACTAGTACTGCGCTGCATGATCCAAGACAAAAACAGTGTGCCTTCATCAAACAAACCGCTACCACTGCCACCCTCTGTCCTGTTAAAATACTTGCTAAGTATTGACACAGAACGCATGACCCCAGAACACAAAGGGAACCCTTCCAATATAGGGTATAGACACTTTGTTTCTAGATTTCATTATCACTCCTACCATCATCCCTACCTGTTAGATGCAGTGTTCCCAGCCAAGTGTTTTTTAAAAGTCCTTTATTTTCATTCTTCCCTCTTCTGCAAATAGCAGTAGCAACAAACTCCTCATGAGTTCCACAGGCAAACAGAAACACTGTAACTGCAAGAGCACTTATTTCCTAGCACTCGGTCCAATTCAGCATTCTTCAAGACCAACTGCACTTCAAGCCACCACAACCTTCCTTCCCAGATCCAGCGACTCCTGAGCTTTGGCTTCCACAGGGAGCATCCACTTGAACATGGGAGCCCAGCTGCAGGGGAACCAGAAAGGTTGGCCCAGATGCACCCACCAAACGCCGCCCCTTCCAGCCCAGCCCAGCCCTTTGCACACATGCAAACTAAAATTCACGACACTGGTGTCTAAAGCACTTAGGCAAAATTATGGGATCTTTCTATGTGGGAAGTTAAGTACCTGTGTTAAAGTGACAAACTCCAGTTACGTGGTAGCATTGCATGTGCTGGATTAATTGCACGATACAGCCCCTGCTCTAGGGATGGCTTTATACATCATTTTTCTATTTAGTTTATTAAATGTACTTTTTGTTTGTTTGTTTTTAAGGAATACCATTTTGAGCATTGCTGGGCATGCAAAGTTTTCATTTGATTTATGTTACCAATTTTAATAAAGATGCAAGTAAGTCAAAGATTGGAGCAGATAAGAGGTAGCCTTTTCAATCTGTTCTGCAAGCGTGGAGTGAAACCAGAGACAACAAACTTTTTTCTTTAGTATTATTTTACTATTACAACTACTACTCTTGGTCCTTTACACGAATCCTTTATCCAGGACAAAAGACGAGAGCGCTACCCTTCAGTGCCTGTGCTGGTGCGCTTGGTTTGTCTGGTCTCCAGCAGAGCTCACCAGCAGCCCAGGCACCAGCCAGAGCTTCTCAACACCCAACTCTCACGCACCCGCTTTTGTGGTTCCTAATCCTTGTGACTCCTTATCCTAAGGTGAAAATGGAATTGGGGGGAGGAAAGCAGGAGACAAAAAGCACATTAGTCCCAGGTCATTTAAGTATTTTTGAGACCAGATTGTATTTTTGAACTTTGAATAGAAAAGAGGAGAGGATCGGTGGAAATCAAGGCATGCACAGCTCCCCAGAACAGCTGGCACTGGCAGCTGCACGTGTTGCTGGCTACACTGGTACTTTACACTTCTTGCACTAGTAACCTACATTTCAGTATAGCTCTAGCAGCCTAACTCCAATCCTCATATTTGATCATTGCTTGAAAAAATACATCCAAGATAACTGGTAGGGCCCTGGAGAATGGGAGATGCATCTCTCCCCTCTACTACAAGTGGAACTATAGCATTATTATTTTTTTAATTTATTTTCTCTTAAATCTCACAAGACAGTTAAACAGACCAAAACCCCAAATTATTCATGTACATCCAGGTATTGAACTCACCCATAACACACGACCTACAGTTACAGATCCCAATAAATGGCAGAAAAATATGCTAGGGTGAGGAAAGTGTTCCAGCTCCCAGAAAACTAATGCCTAAGCCAATATAATCAAGAGTCTTTTAAATATGTTAACAAGTTGGGTTTCTGTAGTGCTAGAAATTCTGTGTTATCCGTCCCAGCACAGATGCCACTCCTAGCCTGGCACGGGATCAAGGCACTATCTGAGTGGCAGCAGGGGAAAAGGAACTGATACCTCTCTGGCCTCTTCTCTCATCCGGTCTGAAGAGCATCTAGACAGGGCTGCCACCAAAACCAAGGTACTCTGCCTGTAAAATAAAAGCAGGAGATCCCGGGCTGCCCGCTTTGCCGGGCACTCTGAACTCAACCAGGATGTAGGCCAAAATTATTATTTTCAAAGTAGTGACCTATTTTCAGAGCTTGTTCTCCCAGGGCACCCTCATCTGGGAAACTGGCTTAAAGTAGGCTTCGGCCATCCCCAGAACAATTCACCCAGCTTAGAAACCGCTCCCACGGAAAGAGTGCTGCCAGTAGCAGGGCGATGGGCAGGTTAACTGGTGTTGCACACCAGGCAGCTATGGGTGAGCGAGGCAGCTGGAGAGCCAGGTTACCAAATTAGCCCCCCTCCCCCAAATTTCTGAGCATGATATAGAAAACAAAAATGCAACACTACCACAAGGATGGGTTTAACACTCAGAAGTTAACTAGCTTCTCATGGTATACAGCACTCTGATAGTTAGGGCAGAAATGACCCATTAATTGCTCGACAATTCCAATAGCTTCAAAAAAAATGTCTTAGACCAGAAAACACAAACATCTCTCTATTTACAGAGTTGTATTCTGCCAAAATTCCAAATACTTTTACTGTAAGCCTATCCTTTGATTTAATAAAGCATGCAGCTGAGGTGCTTAATGTGCATTTCAAGGTATATTAAAACAAGAGATCAAAAATGAACATTACCCTAGTTAACCTCTGCCACTATTTCACTCAAGCTACACTAACTGGACCCAGTCTAGCATTAGGATGGTTTTGTATTCCCAAATCTAACTTGTGAATAAGGTGCTAACAGCAAAAGATACTTACATTAACTTTAAAATGACCAAAATTACATGTATCTCTTGCTATAACCTGTTTATTTATGAAAAATGTTTAAATCTGAAATCTTCTAAGCAGCCTGCTACAAGCTTGTACGGTCCAACTACATTTCAGAAACTGGCAGGTCTTGTTTAGATGAGGACAATTAAGCTGGTCAGAGAGCCTGGCTCATAGAAGAGCCACAGTAAGCACTAACGCCAGGTCTGAATATGACCTTGACATTTTTTAATCACTGTATCAGAAGAAAAGCTGGCTTGGGCAGGAGGTTTCCCTCCTTCCCAAATATTACACTGTGATTGCTGGAGATTTTAATACGGACTTTATCTAAAAATAGTAACCCATTTAATTTAGGTGAGAAAGCTGAAGAACCTTCAGATGTATGTTCAAGTTGGAGAGTTCAGGGGTATTTTTAGCTCCAAGGAATACCCTTGTGCAAAAAAAAAAGAAAAGATATTCAGCAGCAGACCTATAATGGTAACACTGTCATCCCCAGAAGTGGTTCGCATCTGAACAACATTCAATTTTTATGATGGTAAAACCAGGTGTCAGCAGTAAGAACTAAGTTTTGATTTGTTACTCACCCTTGTAACCTTGCTACAGCCCTGTCTCCTAATGCATTTACTGAGGGAGAAAGGTCCCAGTGTCAAACAACGGTTCTTGGGAAAGTTAAAGAAGTTATGGAAGTTATCAACAGCTTAAGAGTTCTCTCTCTCTCCTGCCTCCTCAGTCAAGCTGGCCCACTTGTTTGTGAGACCAAACAATAAGCTAGACCAGTGAACTGAGCTAGGTTAAAAATAAACCCAGAATAAGGAAGTTACTTTAAATTTCATTCTCTTCATTCATCTTATTTACCACGTGCTCTCCCAAGCAGTTATGACAGTGCAAGTGAGGAGGCAAAAGGGAGGTGTAGAGGTGAAACACTGCTCCAGAAGATAGCTGTTCTCTGCAGGAGGGTCAGCATGACCTGTACACAAACTCTTCTCCTGGCTCCCAGTGGCATGTAAATAGTAATCTTAGAACAAAAAAAGTCAGGTTTAGTGCCCAGATGCAAATCCAAACCTTTCCCTGCAGCTTTTGCCCAGTACTGGGTCGGGCTCCTCATGGTTATAGATGCTGCTGTCCGGTGGGCAGCTGCACAGGACCTGCTGCTGCACGCAGGAGATGCTCCATGTCGCAGACTGCAGTGAGGTCTAGCAGCACGCACCTGCTAACTGTGAGCAGGCTGCTGCTGTGCCTGTTTAAGCAAAAGTTAGGTAC
Source organism: Heteronetta atricapilla (assembly GCA_011075105.1). NCBI lineage: Eukaryota > Metazoa > Chordata > Aves > Anseriformes > Anatidae > Heteronetta > Heteronetta atricapilla. The sequence goes on from CM021744.1 coordinate 15,741,869, forward strand.
CAATAATGGTATTTTTGAAGAAATGGGCCTTGATGGTGTGCTCTGTGTTGAATTCAGTGCTACCAGCGTAGCTCGACTCGCAGAGGGACGTGTTCACACTGAGGCTCCCGCGCAGACCTTGACTACTCTGCATTGCAATCAATCCAGTACTGCGATTCCACATGGGTTTTGTTCTTCACAGGTACCACTAAGTATTGAAACGTTGATTCAACATGGATTCGAGTTATCAAGGTCCATTTATACAAATGATTCCAGTGCAGGAGTACTTTTGTGAGATTGGAATTTTGTAAGACTTGCTGATGAGAACCACTGGAAGCACGGTCCCTCACTGCATTAGTGTCAACACCTCGCAGTTTGTTATATTGAAGGCTGACAAAAGGTCTTAAAGAATTAGTTGAATTGTCTTAACCCAGCAAGAGGTCACTGACCACTGCAGCTGAGGTTTCACGCTGAGACTACAGGTCTGCATATACACGCTGTGGTTCCGCACCCAGAGACAAGGATGATCGGGGCTGCTTAAGGGCAGCAGTCGGTGAAACAAGATCCAACTTCCCATGTGTTCTTCCCTCCCTCTGTGCCATTACCAAGATCAAGAGATGCTTTCCCCAGCATCCATCAGAGGTAGGCAGAGGAGTTACAGAGCACTCCTTCCTACAGAGAGGAACCCCAATAATCCCTTCCCAAAACAGATCCTATCCCTCCCGTGCCAACCCTTTCCTACTTCGGAAGCTACACTTCAGGGCGCAGGGTGTAAGCCAAAGCATAAGCTGATGAACAGAAGTTGAAGAACAAGACAAATCTGCTGAGAACAATAAAGTATCTTAAAACCACTATGAAACTGAAATGACACATTTGAAGAAACAAGCAGTTATCAAATTCTGTGGTTGAGATTTTAAAATACAATGCTTTAAAAAAAATCAGAAAATTGCTATTTCTGGCAGATTCCGGTTTGATTTAACTACTACTTAATTCCTCAGCTGTAAGGACACCTTAAGGAAAAAAAAAAAAAGCACTTATGCTTCCCACCTTTGTGCCATGATTGAGATACTGCACAGCACTGTACTAGTTTTTAAGGGGATCGCTTTATAGGTGCAGGGTTGGAATCCAAGTAGCATCTGAAACAGTCGCACTGAAATAGAGGAGCTGAAAACCACACAGGAAGAATGAGCAGAGGGAAAGAAAAGCAGAAGAGAATTGTGAAACACCACTGCTGCAGTTGCTACTAGCAAGGAGGGTTTTGCATGTGGTTTGTGACCCATTCTTTAATTCATATAATTTACAGACGCACTTGAGTTACCTCTGTGTTCAAACTGTGAATAGTATCTATTCTCCTCCAGAAATTACCTTTGACCTTCAGTGTCATTAAGTAACACTTGACCAGGTGAACAACTCTTCAGAATAGGTTAGCTCTTTACCAAAGAAGAAGGAAATCCAGCTTTTCGTAGCTTGATTTAATGAACAATTAAACAGCATTCACACAGCCTGGGCTTAAGCAGATCCAGAATTCAAAATTCCCTTTAAGAAAGATTTTGTCTCACGTTGTCTTCAGATTTGAAGCCTGTAAACCTATATAACAGCATCTGATTGTCTAGACGTCTCTAAAATCTATAACAGAAGCAAAACAGCCATTTATCTAAACAGAATAGTTAAGACATGCTGTGAAGGCAAACTTGCGTCTAAAAACTGTTAGCTGATTACAGTTACCAGAAATATCCTGGCTGTACATAACTTAGATGTATTGCATGACTATTAAACGGCAACCACGAGGAGCTGGCTGCAGCAGAATAGCCTGGGTTTGGAGGCAGGCAGCAAGAATGCAAGTTTTTCCCTACCTCCAAATGTAATGCTTCTGTTCTTGAAAAAAAACCAAATACATAAAAGATGCAAAAACTACCTTGCCTACCAGGCCTGCCAACTGTGCCTTGACTGCCCAGAACAAAACTTATTTCTATGCAAGAAGAAAAAGAAGGGCAACGGATCATTGCCCAGCCAGTCACCTCTTCATTCGTTTCCAATAATCAGAGAGCAGTGAGACAAAACACCACTACAGGTCACTGCCGCAATACTGCAAAGTCCTAACGAAGTGCACTTCCACACAGACACCCATCTGGTCGCAGGGGCTGCGGCACCCGAACAGAAACGGGATCAGTGATCATCGCAGCTGCTGGACTAAACTGCGATGTGCATCCCGTGACACATCAACATACAAGGTACCGGCAGCAGAGCGGCCAGCCTTCCTGGTCCCGCGACCTGACCTGCACACCGGCCCGTTCGTACCAGCACAAGCCGCAGCCAGCGCAGTGGCGAGGTGCAGAACACCGGCTGAGAGCACCCTCCCTGCAGCAGAGCAGCCCAGACACAGCACCAGTCCCCCCCAGGGCCACAGCACCCGCGTGGGAGATGCTCAGGAGTGCCGAAGGATCACCGCATGGCCTAGAGGTGAGACCCTGCCCGCAGCCTCAGCGCGAGATTCACACCAAAACTTCCTATCGAGGCAAAGAAAAATGCATTGATCTTACACCGAGACTCTTAAAAAACATCGTTTCCTACATATCCTAAATTTCCGTCATTTCTTAAATAATGTCTCTGCATATTAAGTGTTTTACCAATGCATTTACTACAGATGTAAATTCTGTGCCTTTTTAATTGAGGAGTTAGCCACTTTAACAAAGAAATAGCCACTACAGACCCCCGATCCATTTAACAGGAAGAATATTAACTCACGGAGATGGATTTGGAATTTAGAACTGCCCCTAAGTTTGAACAGACTTTCACACACTCCTGCTTTTATCCAAACCTCCATCAAAGTTCTGCTGATCAATGCCAGTGATGTTAGAAAATAGATCTCTGAAAAATACAGGAAGCAAAATCTCTACTGGGGAAACACAACTATTCTTTTTTTTTTTTTTTTAAACAGAGCTCAGAAGAAGTCCATCCAATTGTTACACTCGTGTAATGTCGCAGTTAGAGCCCTAAAGAAAAGTTTTCCTTAGATCTTTACAAAAACGCACATGCACAGCTAGAGATGTATTTTTTAAGAACACTTTCAGTTGCACCTTGTGAAATCACTAGATGATCAAGCTTAGAGCTATGGCAAACCCTGTTATCAATGACACTCCTACAAGTCCTTTCAGATTTACAGAAGGAAAAGGGAAATTAGGATAAACAACATTAAGAATTTTCACAGACTTCTACATTTAAATCAAATCCTATAGGAATGCAATCAACCCCTTAACATACAAAATATAAAAGTTCTGTTTTCCACCTCTTTTATGGAGTTACATATAAAAGAACTTTCTGCATTTAAAAAATAATATTAATCCTCTCTCCTAGGCTGCAAACTGCTGTGGAACTGCTGCAGACCTGCTTGGAGCTTTCCTCTCACAGGACGTTTCAGCTTGTTACTCACGCTGTCTTCCACTGGCTTGCAATATGCTTTGGAGCTCTCAAGGTGCTGGTTTTGATGTGGGACCCCACGCGTTCAGGCCACCCGGAAGACCACCTCGCACACCAGCGTCCATGCAGGAGCAAGCTGAGACGCTGGCACCTTTCCTTCCCAGGTCCTAGGGATACTCCCGGCACGTCTCTGCAGGGCAGCGCTCCGGATCTCGCTTCATGGCGGCAGGCAAGGAGAACTGGACTTGCCGATGCTGAACGTCCCGTCCTGCTGAGATGCTTGGTGCAACAAACTGTCACGGCTTTGCTTAAATCTTCACCATTAAACGGGGCAGAAATGACTTATTGCACTAACGCTTAAAACAGCTGCCAATTACCAATTTAAACCAAACTGAGACGTGCTGTGCTGCTTACATCACAGCATTTTAATTGTACCAAAATTTACCATCTTTTTATTCTATGCTACTTTAAGTGATTTTGCTTGACAAATACAGGCATGCTGTTACACTGAACAATCAAGCTGTGTTATTCTGGACGCACATTAAGTCCAACACAAACCAGTCTTCACGTGTGCTTTTGAACTCTGAGAAGCACTCCAAAGAGCACCTAGGTGTTACAGTGCAAGATGTAAAAGAGTGAAACGGCCTTCCCCAGACTGCAAACATTCAGTACAGTTTAACTGTTCTCAAAGCCCATCCACCTATTTCCAGCTGAATTGTTTCTGGTCGACAAAAGCCCAGCCACCTCGTGAAAGCACGCAGTATAAAGCAGAAACACACGGGCTTTCCAAGCTGACCATTCCTCATTTTGCTGGCAATTCATTCAAAACCCATTCTGATCTCTCAGCATTTCTAAACCCACAGAGCTTGTTTTACTACAATCAGTAAGCATAGGTGAAAAAAGGGGTTAGCAGAAATATTGAAATGCAAGTGTTAAGTTCAAACCTGCAACACTGTGCACAGATACATTACGTTACAGCTGTTGCCACTGCTTCTGGGCACTTCTACTCTGAACATACAGCCTTTTGCTAGTGTATCAGGCTACAATACTAAAACTATCTGAGCAAAATGCACTAAATAGCTAAAGTACTAACGAAGAAAGTTTTTTTAAGAACTACCCTGCGTATTTAATAACTTGATAAATAACATAACCAGCCTGCAACCCCCAATCTACCCGCCAAGGCATTTTATATTAAAATGCTGATCTGCTGGTTACACCAAACTAGCACGTAGCAGATTCTCTATATATACTAATATACATGCATCTGTGTTTGAAAAGAAAAATGTGCTGTAGTTTACTAATACCTTCTATTGCAAGCTTCCCAATACTTTTCTCCTTCACAGTCAACATTTTACAGCCACGAGATATAAAGTTAAGCTAAAACAACTCATCTGAAACATCTCAAAGCACAAACTAAAGCAAACAATGCCCTGTTCTAAATGTATAATCATTTAAGAAAAAAGTGGGTGCTTCACAAGCTCTAAACCAGTTCATTTTCACCCTTAGCCCAAATATTGAATGATGTCATGCAAGATGTACTGGCTGAACTGGTTTAACTGCTGCAGGCTGGATGCGCTGCGCAGATTTTTTGTGATAAATTATTCTGCAGCTCTGAAACCGATCCAGTTAGTCTCAAGCAACCATCTCCATCCATGGCTTTAGGGTTCGGGGCTACGCGGCTTCTACACACACAACTTTCTCTGTCACTTAATACAGCGAGCGAGTACGATAGGCAGCAGGTTTTACGTCTGTTCTGAATTCAACCAGCAGCGAGCAACAGCTGGGATGGAGCAAGGAGGGCTGATACGTATGGATACGTACTTCATCCTGAATGGCGCTACCTGTTTCCTTCTGCATTTCACATGCATGTACCACTACTTGATTTAGTTCACTTCTTCACAGAAAACGTACCAAATCTGAGAGCTTATTAAGCACTTATTTGACAAAGAAAGCACAGAAGAGAACTAGAGATAGTCGGCACTCTTCTGAAGTCCCCTCTGTGCCGCTTCCTCAGCTGGCACGGAGCAGCTCTCCAAGAGGGATGCAATGCATGCCACTGCCCAAGGCCAGGCTCGCTGTTTCCAGAGGCACTGCACATTATCATTACAGGGCATAAGAGACCAGGCCTGGTTCTTCACTCTAGCCATAACCTCAGAATTAACTTAATTTTGCTTGTTGACTGCTGCATCAGTGCTTTTATCACCCCTCACTTGAGCATCATCCATTTCTTGGAAAAATGCGAAGGCTGGAGAGGGGCGGGGGCAGGAGGAAGAGACAAACAAGCAGGTACCCGTGTTCATATGGTGAACCTGGCCCGCGTGTTCTCCTTCCAAACATACCGCCCCCTTCCTCAGCTCTGGGCTGGAAGCAGTGCCGAGGACAGTGGGGGAGCTCAGGGAAGAGGGATACGGGCTTCGGGAATAAGGCACACCAGGGCAGGCAAGAAAAGGACCGAGCCCCAGATCACGTAAGCAGCTGATACCAAAGTGACAGGGATGGAGAACACTAATAAGGACAAAATACTAGAGTATTCAGAAGATGGGCAAAAAAAGCGTTAGGGATTTGTGACCAATCTCCAACAATGGGCCAGAAATCCCCTAAGTGCTGCCAGCAGCCAACAAAACACGGAGGAGCAGCGAGGGCCGCAACCTTGCCATGGCGTGGATGCCGAGAAAAAGCACGATTTTAAACTTTTCTCACACACACACTGACGTCTCCTCCTTTCTAAATAGCTTGCATCGTTTCACCTGGAATCCAAATCTCAACAAATCAAATCTAAACTAGCCTAACTAGGGAAACACCCGGAGGACGGCAGCACCAGGGAGGATACAGGGCTGCACAAGGAAAACACAAGCCTGCAACCTCAGCTACCCATCACCACGTGTCCAAGGGCTACACTATGCCTGCTACGTCTGAAACGAAACAGCCCTAATGCGAAACATCCATATGTATGCAGCTACAGGCAGAGGCTGAAACTACAAAGAGGCAAATTCAAACTATAAACAAGGGAAACCTCCGGTTATTAAGCTGCAAATGAGACTTTCCATGGAGGCAGTGAAAGAACTTTATGAAATACGTAACTGTAGGTTTGTATTAAGCCAAGGTCTTTGAAGCGCAACTCGACGCATTTGTGCAAAGTTCCCGAGGAGGCAAACAGAACGCAGGGGGATTTGGGTTCACTCACAGCTCACAGAGCACCTCACCAGCAGCCCAACAGCCCTAATTCTTTGCACAATAAAGCAGCCCACGTACCCTACCTTCACTGCACCAAAACTAGTATTTATTTTTTCCACTAAACTTATTTAGTATATAAACAAATAAAATATTCTGTTGAATAATTCACTAAATTAACATCTTGAGAGGGTAATTATCTCCAAGTTGGGCACCAACGGCTAGCACGCACACTCCCAGGCTGTCTCAGTGCAAAGGCAGCTGCCGTACCAGAATCACATGCTTTATGCATCAGCGGTGAGGGGTGCTGGCAAAATCCATTACTACTGACATAATTTGGTAAAGCTAGGCTGCTCAAGGTGGTTTTCCTGCTCCTTCCCATCCCGACGCCAAACCTTCACCGTATTAATATAAGACTAAACAGGGCTGCAGGGGGAACCAAGTTAAAAAGTAAAGAACGAAGCTACATTAAAAAAAAAATCAATTTCCATCACTTTATGGTGACAAGAAGTTGTGCTAGCACAAATGTTGGGGAAGGACACAAGAAGAGAATCAGCAGCAGCAAATGCTGTGTTTTCTAGCTAGGGAAGCCATCGCGTTCAGCTGAAGGGACAAAACGTTTTCCTACACTTCTCATAAATTCAGAGTTCCTCTGTCCATGCATCACTACCACTGTACGGCTAAAGCTGATTTCAAACGCAACATCCACAGGAAGACTAAATATACAAAGAGGTGATTCATAACGTCACATTACTCTAGCTAAACTGGAAGAAGGTGAGCCAGTATCACACATGGTCGTATGGAGTAGATACCTGTCCCTTATCAAGCCTGCCATCGCTTCTTTAGCTCATGATGCAGAGATTAAGCAGCTTTCCTTTCTAGAGGGTACGTCTCCCTCACCCCCGAAGCCTGACAGCCCCGCGCACACTACTCTCGCAGTGTCCGCAAGATCATCAATGAAGAGTACATTAGTCACAAGGGAAAGGGAAGGGAGAAAAACCCTGGGCAAGAGAGCAGACGCTCAGAATACCATATCCACTTAATCCTGAAGAATTTAATTCCATGCTTTTATTACTGCTCGATAGTTATTTTATTCATTAAAAATCGTTCACCTAGTATAGGTGTATAAAGAACAAGCATGCCTTCGCATCGCTTGAAGCCAAGAAGTGCAATTTTCCACTGTGCATTCTTCACATACCTCCTAAATCTAGCGTGATCACTCAGTGAAGAATGGCATCTGACACTGTTTTATGCACGTTAAAATTAAGCTAACTACATGCTATTAAATATTTTCCTCGCTGCTTGAAAACATCTCTCCCATGGAAGCATGAACACCCATACATAAGATGATGAACACTGTTTTACACAAAATATATACCCACGGCATCTCCTTTTATTAAAAGTTAGCAATAACCTGATCCCAGCAATTTGGTAAACTTCACATTTCGAGGGGGGAAAAAAAGCATTTAAAAAGTCTCCAAAGGCCGAACAATTTTTGTTTTGCACACAGACAGGTCAGTAAGCTCTCACCAATTAGCGAGCTCACAGCGTCATCCTGCATCAGCTGAGCGCGGCCTAATAGATCGCCAACAGACTTCTGAGGCAACGCCGCGTTCCCATGGATGCTGTGCTGATGAACACAGACTCCTTCCTCGCCCCTCCAAAGGCGGCCACCAGCGTAAGGTCCGCACAACCATCAGAGGGACTTCCACGTGTCTTTTGGGCTTCTGCTTCCCCACTGACAGAGGGGACGCCATCCTGAGAGGTGCAGGACACCTTTAACTGAATAAAGGTGTTCGGCAGTTCACAGTGTGCCCAGCACGGTGGAACACCAAGCCCATAAAAAATCAAAATAAAAACATTACGTAGTCAATAGTACTATAAACTTGAAAAGGATTTTGAGAAAGCAGATTGCTAAAGGCTATCAAAGTTGGAAAATATATCCCACAAAACGTTAATGTGTGCGTATGCATGCACACAAACACGAAGCATTTAAAAATCTTTTGTATTGGTCACCGAGTATATAACAGCCGATTTGGAGATTTCCCCCCCCCAGAAAAATCACTCCAATAGCAAATAGGTTTTAGCTATAATTTTAGGAAATAGAGATTTACATTCAAAAAAGCAAGGCTTCCTATAATGACCTTTTAATCTTGAAAGGTAACCACGCAGTTACTGTGACAAACTTCCACTAAAACACCTTTGCTACTTGTAATTTCCAGGCCTGTTATTTAGTAGAAATATACATCTGCTACGTCAATTTCTGTAGATCACAAGCGAAATACCCTGTGTCGATTTACCTTACTGCTAATCCAAATCCGTGTAACAAAACGCGTGCGTTCATGGCCAGCCACCCTAAACACGATTTAGGCAATATTTTGACCTCCAAGCCAAACCCCATGGGCACCCGCAGCACTGTGCCTGCCCTTCCCACGAAGCGAGCCCCCGACGCGCTATTTGCCCCAAATAACTGCGCGGGGCTGAGTCCGCAGTTTGGAACGAGGGAGGAAAAGAGAAAAAAAATCGGGCGAGAAGCGCCGAAGGGACCCCTCGGGAGCAGCGGGGAGCGGAGCGGGGCAGCAGCCCGCACACGCAGTGCCTCCTTTATGAGCGCGGCGCAACTGCATGACGGTGCAGGATGAGGGCCGGCGGCTCGCGGGCGCTACACATGGGCAGCGCTCAGCCCCCGCCGACCCCGCGCTAGGCCCGGCCGGGCGCGTTTGCTGTAAATAACCCCGGGATGAGGGTTAATTAAAAATGGCGAGCAGCGTGGCTGCGCGCATACAATGAGCGGCCCCGCACCGGCCCCGGCCCCGGCCCGGCGCTGCTCGAGCCCGCCCCGAGGGGGGCGGCGGGGAGGCCCCGGCCCCGGCCCC
>CM021744.1:15751879-15791824 GCA_011075105.1 Heteronetta atricapilla
TGGGGGAACAGGCACGGGAGAGATCCTGTAAACAAGGCTGTTTCCTGCCTGCGTCCCATTGCTTTCCATGGGCCCTGTGTGGGGGGTAGTGCCTCCCGTGCACTGTGTTTTTGTACGCTGGAAAGAGCAGGGAAGGGTGCAGATGAATAGATAATGCCTGGCCAGTCCAGAGCTAGAGCGATGAAGGAAGCAAAATCATTTAGGTATGAAAGAGTAGGTGGGAGACTGCACAGAGGGCCTTAGTGACGCGTGGTATTAAACAGTGCGGTATTTAATTCGCAGTAGTGGGAAAAGGGGGCAGGAGGATAGTCTGAAGGGAAATGCCCAGGATGTGCAAGATTGGGCCTCCTGAAGGGACTGAAAGTGTACCCTAGCTTACAGTGCTGCTCTGACTGCAAGTGGATAAGTGATCTACAAGTTTATTTATTTTTCCAGTTTATGAAATGAGCAAATCACACCCAACCTGGGGGACAAGCCCAGTCTGTCTGGGCTCCAGCTGGTCCCTTTTCAGCAATGCAGGAGTCCGCAGGGTGGGCAGGACAGGAAAATAATGTCCGACATCCGAAGCCTTGCCTTAAGTAGTAAAAATCCAGAACTAGAAAGTGGAAAAATAATGGAGGCTGAAGATATTAGTGGGAAGATCAGCTTTTAAAACCAGTTTGATAGTTTGCAGTCCAAATAGGACATTCTGACGTTCCCTGTGGTTCCTCTCAATTCTCAAAAGCTGTTTAAAGAAAAATAATTTATGAGCATTTTCATGATATTGACCTGGGCAAAAACATGGAAATTTACAAAACCCGTGTTTCCAATAAGGAGGGAGATGGGATCCGGTTTAGGACAGAGATTTATGCACAGATCTTTCATTTCTGAATGTCCTAAACTTTGAATTCCGCACTGCAGCCTTTCTCTATCGCTACCTCCCTGAACAATTGCTCTTTCCTAATGACTTCCATTCCAACCTCCTAAATCATATGCAGGTTTAAACTCATCCCTCTGTCCTTCCTCCACAAGTGATTCCCAATACAGGATGAACGAGTACGTCACCACGAGGAGATAGCTACAGATTATTACCTGATTCTTTAGCCACGGACAGCGAGGTTGTAAGCAAGGATAACTGAGGAAAACAATTTCACTGTTTAGGAACAAGTCCCTAAAGACAGTCAAGCTAATTTATCATAAGCATTAAAAATGTGGTTTGTTTTTTTTTTCACATATGAAAATTTCTCAGTTTCGGTTATTTTTCAGGCAGTTAAGTTTTCCAAAGTCATTGGCTTCTCCTGCTGCTTTAGGGGAGCAGAAATTGGCAAACGGCATCTGCGCAAATCCTTTGCTGTGGAGAGGGCAGTGTGAAAGAGGGGCAGGACTTTTTGTCATCAACTGGACGATGCACAGTCAGCTTAGGAAGATGGAATGCCACAATCAAGCAGTGCCATTTCTATATGTTTTAATTTAAGTGAACTTTTTGTGGTCCAGATACAATGCAGACTTAAGTATCTTGTAATGTTTTGAAGAAAAAAGAAACACTTGAAAATATATAATTTACATTGTTTGAATATAGCTATAAGTTTAAAAAAATCTATTGAAAATTGATTCAGGTACTCAAGAGGGAATAAAATCTGTGTGTATAATCATCTCAAATGCATTTTTGAAATAAATGGTAAGCATTTTACACAGCCTGCCAGTGGTTGTAGCACTGTGATTTGATTGTTTTTGGACAGGAAATAAAAATTTTATCAATTGCCAAGCCTAAGGTGAAGTCCAGATCTCAACATATGCTAACATTTTATCCCAACTACATGAAGCATACTTCTGGAAAGTATTTCTGGCCTGTTGCCACTCCCTTCTGAAACTTTCTGCTGTTCACCTCTCCCCAGTACAAGACACGAAAGCTCCATCCTTTAAAGGAAAGGATGGTCACCTTTTATATAACCACTTGGCCATATCATCGCTGCCAGCATTGGCTTAGCCTCTACCTCAGCAGTGATATGCAATCACTTATTTATCCAGCTGTTCCATAAATACCTTCTATTTCCATGAGAAATCCATTTTGGCACTGCACGCCCCATCTTTAACAGCCACATCCCCCTGCAGATGATTCCTGCCTCCTGCAGTTCTGATGGTAAATTCTGTATGTGGAAGGTTGGGCAAACACCTGACAAGGGTTACTGATATTAAATAGATAAATACGATCACACGAGCGGGGACAAGATGAATACAGTCTATGTATCCATTGCTATCAGTTTTATTCTTGTCCTTCCTTCTTCACTCCTTCTTTTCATTTCCTACGCCCATGTACTGAATCTTGTCTAAATTTAGGCCTTTACCCTGTAAACTAATCCAGCCCCTCTTGGCATTTATGCCCACACGAGGCACTGGGGAATTCGGTAAAGTTGCACCTGAGCAAAGGATTTTGTCCTCCAGGCCCAAGCTGTGTATTAGTAGGCAAAGGAGATTCCCTGTTTTGTACTGGCTGGGTCAATAGGGCTGTCAGACAGGCTGCAGCTCCCAGCATTCCCTCCACATTAGTCATCGTAATGAGAGATGAAGTTAAAGAGGCGCTATCATCTTTAAAATGCCATTGAAGAAATGGGCTTCATTTCGTGAAGCTGACCTGCTCCTGAGCCTCACCGAAATTAAAAATAAATCCGACTCGGTCTGTTTATTTTTAAAACACTCGCAAGCCAGTGTTTGGCTGCCTGAGTGCCAGGCGGAGTGCCGAACCAGGCAGCCCCATGTCTCTGCTGCCTGTCTGCCCTCCAGGTGAGATCCTGGCTTTGATGGAGCCGGGGGGGGCTTTGTCCTGCCCTGCTGCTGCCCCCTGCTCCGAAAGGCCACGTCGTCTTCAGCAGGCTTCAGGTGGCCACAGTGGCCACCCATGGCTTTAGATGGCCACCACAGGGTAAACTGTAGAGGGGAACACCACAGCAAACTGGGCTGAAGGAAAGGAGGATGCTGCCCCATGACAGAATATCCTGGACCAGGAGCACTTGTGCCAGTCTGCTGATTTCCTCCTGGCTCCTTAGCTGCGTCAGGACATCTTGCCTCCCGCTTGGCTCTGCTGCCCTGGCTTCAGCACAGACGTCCTCTCGTGGCCAGGCTCTACACTTCCAGCACCACTTATGGTGCCCCATAATGCGTGCAGGTGGCCATGTCTATAATTAAGGAAATTTATAGCTGTGTAATGACAGAAGGGCAATTACACCAGCACACACCCTTAATATAGATGCACTAAACCAGCAAAACTGGGGTTACTACTAGTGCAGCTAATTCTGCAATGTTTCTGGATGAATATATATTAATGCAAACGTGCCCCTGTGCCAGCAACGTGCTTCCTCAGGATGTTGAGTTTGCACTCGTGGGACCATATGCACAGTTACACCATCCTATACCTCGTAAAGTTATGAGTTAAAGTGTGCCGGAGGCTGCCTTCCCCACTGAGGCAGCTGCTTCTGGTCTCCCGGTTTTGCTTCTTCCACGATCAGAGACACTTAGTACTACAGAGATAAAAGTAAGTGAAAATATTCTCACTGTTGCCAGAAGCTCTCCATTCCCTTGTTCATGGTTCCTTTGGTGCTTTGCCACATTGCTGATGCTGCACTGCATCTAGAGTGAAAGGTGGATCCCCGGGCACCTTATTCAGGGAGTCAAAGAGACAAATGTCCTGAGCTCTCTACATTAGTGCAGACAATTCTGAGAAGAGACCTTCCAGCTGAAGCAGGCGATCAGCTGCTCTTGTGAACACCTTCAAGCTGAGCGTGGGGAAGAAAATAATCATGAGGCTGCTGGAGCACGAGACATTAAGGCAATAGGCAGAAAAAGACATTAAAGGTACAGAACTGGATGCAAAACAGTAACTTCTTTGGCTGCAATGCATGTATTTAACTGCAACAACTTGGTGCACAGCTAGCGGGATGGAGAGCATCTCATGTCCCATGAACGTATTTTCCACATTTTGTAACCCTTAAAATCCTGCAATAACTGGACTTTTGTGTTTTTTTTTTCCTTTCCACAAAGTGACAAATAGCTCCCAATAACCCCAGTATTTCTCTGTGCTGGATCCAACAACCTCTGGAAATGCCTTCCAACTGCAATTATTCTGTGATTCGTTAATTATTCAGCAATTTATACACAGTTTGCAGGTACTTGATATTTCAGTCTTCTACAGACAGGCAGACCGTTCTGTAACATAAGTTCTGCTTTCACAGGAAAATAAGGTAAAAATACATAATGACAAATTCTATTTTAGAGATTTTTTCAATTCAGAGATCTTTGGTTTGATGATTCCTCTTTAACTGAATAACAATTATATTTTAAGAAGATAAATAAATCATTGTTCCTTAATAATAAAAGGCGGGGAATCCATTACATCTGAATGCATCCCACAGTTTAAAATTTTACATGATTTAAGGTATACTTTGAGTGATTCCCAAAGCCACGTCCTTCGTATGACTTTCATAGGGTTAAGATATACATTAAAAAAAAAAAAAAAAAAAGCTTTAATTTTCACATTAAAAACTAGCCTGTTATTATAAAGAGGTGTGTTTACATCTGAGCTGCTAGGTGCTGACCCAGTCTCTGTTTAACATCTTTGAAAAGTCAGATGGTCCCTTTTTCTCATCAAATTTTGTTGGACACAGTAAACTGTGAAGTTAAGTGTTACCAGTGATATACATCCATAGTGAAATAAGGAACGGAAGGTACTCTACCAGTTCATCTTTTTCTGTGCAACTATAATTAATCAAGTAAGGCTAGCCATAGAAATTGTCTTACTCCGAGTAGAAGGCAGAAGGTGAAGCTGAAAAGTATCTGTGAAATTAGGTATATTGCAACAGCCCTTTTTAAAGTGAATTCATTATTAGTGGAGATAGGGACTGCCAGTAAGAACACCGATGCTTCCGTGCAGCTTGCATTGTTATGCTGAAGCGCCTTGACCCACAGAGGTTCTCAAAATGCTTGTAATGCCGTGTTTGAATAATCCATACAACTCCTCTGTAAGGGAGATGAGGTGCTTAAGATCACCATATTTACAAACGGGCAGGAAAAGATTAAGTGACTTATTGTACACCACAGGTCACACACCAGCTAACTCACTGTCAGGGCCAGAATGTGAGCTGTGAATATAAAGCAGAAATGGGTTACATGGTCTAGGTTTTACTTGTTTCTTTGTTACTTTCTTTGCTTTTAGAAAGTAAAAAAAATAATGGTTTCTTTGCTGTGGCCATCCATGTATCACATATGTAGTCGCAGGGGCAGATCCTTCCAGCATGTACCCCAACAGGCCATGCACTTGCAGCTTCATAACCCCTGTGCACATTGCTGTGGTGGGACTGGACACATCCACGGAAAGGTGGCACAGAGTAGTGAGATGAAAATCAGCTGAATTCTTGTATTGTGGCATAGCAACTGATCACCTTTGTCCAATTTTCCTAATTTTTAAGTCTCTTCACTTTTGGCATCAAAAGGCAAATAGCACCCGCAGTGGTATTTGGCTGCTTGTCCATTCATCTGTGGAGGGCAACAAAGAATTTGTTTCTGTGACATCTTCCCCAGGGGCTCTTGAGGACAACAAGATAAACATTCTGGTTAAGGTATCAGGTTGAGACTTATGAGAAGACACTTGAGTTCCTGGCTTCATCACAGACCTCCTCTGTGACTACTCCACTGCAAAGCACCAGGCAGCTGATCCAGAAGAACACAACGGATTTAACCTGGGTCTTGCTAACATAGGAGTTGTGTATCCATAAATGTCAATTTGTTTGGTCAATTTAGTGGAAAAGGTCACAGACACGGGCAGGTCTCTGCTAAATAAGACGTTTCCTGATGTTCACTAGGGCTGCCAGGCGTTAGTGCTCCTAAGCAAAGGTGACTTATTATGTTCAAGTGAAAATACACATAAAATATAATATGAGAAATCAAAGTGCTTAAAGATTTAAACTATTTCTCCTTCCTGCAATCACCTCCCTTTACCTGGCTGCACATCACATCCCCACTTGGATACTGAGTTTAGCTTTTGTACACCCAGAAGCAGCTGTCAGCCCAGGCTGGGACCTACAGTGCCATATCTTCAGTGCCATTTCCTTACCTCCTTACTCTGTCTTCCTCCTTAGAAGAAAAACCTACACCCACAAATTCTTTCTTTCTTTCAGGAGGCCACATTAACAATTACCTCCATTCTGATACCGATTCTTCTTCACCCCGGTCTTCACTTTATCCTGATGGGTTAAAAAGTGTGAAAACAGGTCTGGGGCAGCATAAGCATAGGTGATGCTAGGACTACATTGAATGGTTATTGTATTAGAATTATCTGGCATGTAGTAAGGAGTAGCTATGATTTCTTTCTGTGTAGCATGTACAGTCTGGCAGAGTTCAGTACGAAGGTAGGAACCGATCCTGCAATTTCCAGCCTGGGTAAACCCAGTGAAGTCAGTGGATGGATCAGATTCCAGTAGTGAAGGTTAATTTTGTAACCTGTTTAACAAGCAAACCTCACAAAATCTCTCAGTGATTAAATAAAAAAGACAACTGAGATCTGCATTGTCATTTTTACTTCAAATGGATGTTCTAGCATTGGTTGAATTAATCATTTGTTTTGAGTGGCAGAGAAAAGATCCTAGACAGGGAATAAATTAGAACAAGTGAATCAAATAACAGAAAGAAACTTTTTAAAGATAAACTTGGGAAGATACACCTTTTGCTTTGCAATGAACAAAACTAGGTCCTAGAAGACATGTCTGTTTCTATCACTCTCAAATGTGAGCCCTGATCCTGCAGGGAGCTCTGTGCAGTTAGATCCAAGAAGCAATGTGGTATTGTTCTTCGGTGTCTTGAGATTTGATTTCAGGTCAGAAATTCCCAGTAAAGTAGACAAAAGTGTTTTTCTCCACTTAGTTTGTGTGTGTGTGTGAAAGGAATATCAGAATTATGAAGCTTCATTGTCCCTACAAGAAACTGCTAAAGTGAAAGCCCTCTGCTTTTTGATAAAGATGTGACTGTTGATTTTTTTCCCAAATAAGGCCATCTCTGAAGTATTAGTAGGAATTTGAGTTCAGGAGGAGGAAGAAAAATTTTGATTAGAGACCCTTGGCCTCTGATTGTTCAGATGTCAGACCCTATTGTCATAGCCATCGTTCTGGTTTTCCTATGCTCTGTGCCAGCTAGCAAAGCTGGAGAGGTCAAAGTGCAAGCAAGCCAAAAACCCAGGACAGAATAAAAAAAAAAGTATCTTTGCTGTTTCTTCATAAATCAATAACAAATAAATGAGATTTGGGATTTATTCCTCCCCTTTAAGACAATTTTCAGAGGGCTATTTAAACAGCAATGATCACTCTAGATATTTGAGTAGAGACTGAGAATTAATTGCTGGAAAACTGCCGCTATATGTGGGGTCTGTGGAGGAGGAGTTCCTCACACCAGCAATGCCAGAATTGTGCTACGTTGCAGCGAGGAGGAAGACACCAATTAGACTAATAGAAAGAGCAGGGCTGGGAGCACAGAGATAAACATCTGGGAGGCTCCCTGGGGCAATTCCATTTGAAGACTTAAAAATAGGAAGGATGAATTTAACTGCAATCCCGAAATGGAACTGGAACTGGGAGATATGTTTGCAGGTGGAATTACATAATTGTACTTCGTCCTATCATCAGCAATAGTTTACGCTTAGGGGAGTTTGAGAAGCTGGGCTTTTAAAGAACATGGAAGGAGAACTGACAATAGGCCGTGGGAGGCAAGATGAGAGCGTGGATTAACATTTCCACAGTGGTGAAGTCAAAGCCAAATGTGGCATCCAACTACCTTTATTTGTTCTCAATATTTAGCAATGAATATTAATTACATTTTAAGCAAGCTGTTTTGTTATTTGAATATGAGCATTAAGTATTAGTTGGTGCTAACATCACAGCTTAAAGCAGCTGGTGCTAACATTGCAGCTTAAAGCAGGCTGTCATTCTTTTGGAATGCCTTGCTTTCTAGTGTAGTGGAAGTGAAGGATCCTTTCACTCAAAGTAAATTTTGGCTAAGGTTATTGTCATGTTTTTTTTTTGTTTGTTTGTTTGTTTTTGTTTTTTTAATCAAGATTTAAGCATTTAGTTACTTTGAGAAAGTTTGGGGAAAATGTGCTTTTGGGCTGTTTTGGGTATATTGCATTTGAAATAAATCTGGTGCATGGTGTGTTAGTGGTAGGGTTTGGGGAGAAAATATGCTATGCTTAGAAACCCTTAAGTTGATAATTTATAAAGATAGCCTATGGTCAGTCTTCTTGGTCTGAGATCCTTAGTATAAGCTAATTTTCAATAATATTTTTGTTTGATCCTTGATGTCTGCATTTGCTGCATTAAGCAAAAAGCAGGATTCCTATGTTCATCATTTACCTTTTCCACCAAACATGTTTATTTATATTATATATATATTATATACCCCCCATTATTTCTTCCTGATTGTACCTGGCAAAGGACGTCCTTGCAGAATCACCAGTACTCTGCCAATGTTGAAGGCTTTTGCCTTAAGTGATGTGATGCCTGTAGGAACATGTTTTGACACAATTTTCCTGGCTTCTCTGGAGGCTACTTCAGTGTTTTGGCAAACTGCAGTTATTGGTACTCATTTTACTTTTTGCCTCCATGCTCAAGGTGCCTTGATAAATTTAAGAAGCTTTTCTTTAATATCTTTTTAAGTATCTCCTACAGAAGCATTAATTTGGTGCTCATTGGGTTAGCTTTTTCATATTTCCATCCATAGGCCCAATAAAACTATCACCATCAAGTTGGAAGATTCTGCCAAATGTTAGCTCACTGACTCATCTGAGTGTTCCTTTCATGGCAGAGAAAATGAATTCTTTTTTATTAACAGGATTTCATGCTTCTGAATAGCTTCAAAGAGATGAGACCCAGAGGTGCTTCACAGCAGAAGCTGAAGGAGCAAAAGCCATTTTCCAAAACAGACCAAGTCCCAAGAGGTTGGAATTTAACTCACCTTGTCAGAAGCTTTCTAACAAAGGCAAGTCTTCTAACTCTGGCCTCAGATCAGAACAAGTGGAAGATTTTGAATGCTCTTAGCTGGTTTTCAGATCTGGAAAGACCTACAGCTGCAAGTAAAGGATTGCCACTTTTATTTGATGATGCTTTGGCAATTCAGTCCATCAGAATCTAAAGCTTAAAGCACTAACCTTCCCCAATCCACATGGGAAGCAGTACATCCAAGTAGTCAGGCTTCTCCAAGTAAAAACTCCAAGTTTTACATAAACTGAATTACTCCAGGGTAGACTGTTGAGACTTTTTATACGTTCATATGGCAATGTGTATTTTTGAAACCTCCTACTAAAAGCTCTCTTCTAGGATCTTTATGGAGTCTGCCATCACTGACTTCCTTGGAACCACTCACTTTGTGGTTTCTTGTATACTTTCTTGGTGGCATCAAGTGAGATTCACACATCAAGCAGTTATCTTTTAGATTTTACATGGTAGAGTGCTGCAGAGGACTCATCTGAGAATCATTGCAAAGACGAGACTTGAGCTACTTTGCCATTTCCGCCCTGCATGTTCTAATAAAGCATTATTATTATTATTATTATTGTTGTTGTTGTTGTTGTTGTTGTAAAAAACAGTTGTAAAGGGCTTGAGTGAACTAAAGCACTTGGAAGGCCCATCTACCTTACTGTCTCACTTGGTATCAACACAACAAGCAGCTTTGCTACCAATACCTTGTCTAACTACTAAGCTGCTCCAGTACATTTTGTTTTTATAACCTGTCTGGCCTGAAGTTTGAAATCATGTCAAACTGCATTTGATCTGAAGCAAAGCAGCCCCCACTGTGTTTCTCGGGGATACTTTCATCCAAGAAAACTGCAAGTTAGCTATGTGGTGCATGCTCCACGCATTCACAAAAGCACTATGATTTAGATTTAGTCTACAGCAAGAGATCCTGTTTTAGTCATCCTGTGCTGTGGAAATTGTTTCCAAGATTATAGGAATCAAGCTGTTCAACACAGCAGAAACTTCATCTGTTTCAGGATAACATTGCTTAACTCTGAGCTTTACTTTAGTCTTGCATGCATCGTTCAGAGTTAGAAACGCTGTGCTGGAAGTTACTCCTAGTTGCCTCACCTTTTCTTTTAAATATGACTGCCTTTATATACATTCCTTTCCCCTATGAATTCCACCTTTACATGGCTTTTCTTATTGCTATGCCTTCTTTTTTCTCACCTCCTGACACTCCAGGGGTAAGAATCCAGACAGATCTTTGGAGAGAGCCAGCCACTCACCAGAATTTACTGCTCTGAAGAGACTGTTCACCTCTGTCCTATTGTTGGAGAGTCTCTGATAAGATATTGATTTTGTAACTTCTGTATTGCTCTGTCAGACTTTCTTCCCCCCTTTTATTTTTTTGCCCTACTTGACTGGTTTATCTCACTGGTAAAACATTAATGCCTGCTCCTATTTGGAGCTGCACAGAGCAGCCGATCCAGATGTGGAGACCACTAGTCTGTGCCTGGCACTAGTACCGAGCCACCACTATATGGGCCCAAACCTCTCAGGATTTCAAAGAGTTGCATTTATCTCATTCTGAGAAGTCAAGAAGTAGGACTGAGAATCTACAAAGAGATGAGAATCTGAATATTCTCTGCAAATGTGAAAATTACAGGTTAGTAACTTTTTGTAGGCATTTGCTTGATTACACAATCAATTCTTTTTGACATGTTGCTAATATAGTGTAAGATCCCGTTAGTTTTTTTTCAGCATTAAAGCTTAACCAAAACCAGAGAACAAGTCAATAACTAACCATGCATAAGTCAATGCAGAGATGGATTATTCTATGAAATCTTAATTATTTGCAGAAATAAAAGAAAAACAACAACAATAACAACACTGTTCTGACAATTTGAGTAAATGTAAGCGAAATGAGCACATTTTTCAAAACCTTTAGGAAGAGTGTGAAAAATGTGTAACAAGAGCTACTTATTAAATCGTGGACATATCTTTCAAGTAAAAGGGTAGAAGCCTGTCCCTTAAGCAGTTTAAAATATTAGGAATCAATCCTGCACTAGCAGATTGGACAGACTGAAGTACTGGTGACCCAGACACTTGGAGCTGGAGGAAGGCAACCAGGGCTGTAGCCAGCACAGCCGCAGCTCCAAGAGAATGAGTTGTGAGGCCTAAGGCTCATGCACACCTTTTCAGTGGGAATATTCCCATGCATAAATTTACACACACACATTTGCAGACCTAATGTGATTGATGTCTTCCTCTCTGCATGCTATAATTTGAAAGCTGAATACAGTTTATAATAAAGGGAGTGTTATTTAAACATGAAGGTAACTTGATGTTTAAATAGGTTACATTTTGAGGATGCTTTCAACCTGTTACCCATCAGTTCTTGATACAATAGCTAGGCACTAGTTTCAAGGAAGTTGGAAACTTTTTCCAGTCCACCATCCTCATTTCCTATGTTTCTGAACAGAAATTGATAGCAAGGTCACACAGTCCCAGAAACATTACACTGAAAGGGTCACTGCACTTAAAGAGGTCACTACTGTTAGTCACCATTCCCATCCTTTTGCTGGACGTCACTGCCCTCAAAGCAAGGACAGCTCACCCACCTGTGAATTAGCCCTCGGACTACTGCAGTTCTGTATTCAGGCTAGCCCAGGCTTGAGTTATTTTCCTTTAGGGTACTGGGCTGACCACAGTGGCAACCCAGGACCAGGTTCCCCAGATAATCAGATGTCCGTGCCTTGGAAAGGAGTAAGGCCATGGGCTAGAGGCAGTGAAACCTCTGGTTTTAATCTGCTGCACCAAGTGTTTGGAGCTTCGTTAAACATCAGGTAGTGGTAGTGATGGAGAAGGGCTGTACTACATGAGAATTACTAGAGGCCAGTATCATCTGGAATAGCATAATTTTACACTCCAGAGCTGAGTTCTGGGGGGTTGTGTAGCACTCAGATATATGGATAGGCTTTTTTTTTACCTTGCTAAGCTAAAAGCTGAGGATTGGCTATTTAGAAATTAATGGGACATCCTAAATTGTCTTCAACCCCAACAGACGAGACACGAAAGTAAAGGAGTTATCTGATACACACAGCAGAAAGACAGCAGAGGAGGAGGAGCTGCAGGTGGGAAGACCTAGCTGTTTTTTAAAGGATTGCAAGAACAATGCAGAAACAGCTGTAGATTGTGGGAGTCAGAGCCTGAGTGGAGGGAGCTACAGCTGAGCATGGTGGTGGAGGAGGTAGGAGTGGAAGCCCGGGCATACCCACTCCCTGAGGGGAAGGGAATTTCCATGCGTAGGCAGAAGTCCTGGAGGGGAAGGATAAAATAGCACAGATGGGGGTTCCTGAGAGCAGGGAAGCCCACACATGTATCCAGATCCCGTGACAGGGTGCAGCTCTGAAGAGAGACACATTTGTTTCATGTGGATGTCACTTTGCAGTATGATGGTGCAAACCTAACACATGGTTTTCTGCCACCTGGTAGTTGGTGTGGTTTGAAGCACTGCAAGGAAAGTGCTGTTTCACAGAGACATGAGCAAACACATGTTCCTTGTGCAATGCTTATGCTCCCACATTCACCCTCAGTTCTTTCTCTTGGGTTCATTACTTTTTCTTCCCTTTTATTTCGGTAAAAAAAAAAAATCACTGTTTTTGCAAAAAGATTACACCACCATGTTATAATCATAAGGGAAGCCAGACCTTTTCAAAGCTTAATTCTTCAAGAGCACTTTGAAAATTCCAACCAGAAAACATTTGTGAGGAAACTGGAGGAAGCAAGAGCTGGTTAAAGAGTCATTTCTGAAGATCTGAGAATTTGAGAAGACAAATAGCAATAACCTGCATGAATGAGAAAGGCCTATTGGTCCTTATTTTGTTGTTCTTCCTGTTCTTCTGGCTCCATCAGCTCTGTGCCAGTCCCTGCCTGGAGGAGCTTCCTCATTCTTTCCCTGTTATTTTTGAATCCACCTCTTTCCATTTCCCAAAGACAGAATGTAAAACTGATTGATCAATGAAATAATGAATCTCATGTTTCATAATGCCAAACAAACATTTCTAGAGCAAAATCAAGGACCATTGTGGAAACACCAGCCTGCACCAAAGGCAAGAAAGAGATGGCCAGACTCAGCAGCAGCAAGGCGTACAGAACTCATTCTCCTTTCTTGAGCATTAAGTCTTTTTAAAAATCTTTCTGTAGAAAAATTTATTTTCATTTGTTTTCCTAGATTGATGATGTATGAGTCTTCCTGCGTTATTTATGGAGAGATTATTTGGCCACATGATAAACTAACACAACAACCAATTACATACTTATTGTACTAATTGAGAGTTTGTGTACAGAAAAATCACCATAGAAATTATACAAAATAAGCTCATCTCAGTGAAACAGACTGGGGAAGACCTGCTATTAGAGCAGGAAGAGCATAGACCATGTCTTTCCATCTTGATCTGTCATCTTGTTTTGATTAGCAGATGCAATGATTCTCTTTCAAAAAACACATTTGGTGACATTTAAGAAAATCTGTAGTTTACTAGATGCTCATGTATGGCATTTCTTATATTAACCAATGACATGAATAAACTCTTGTGGCCTGTATTTGTTGCTAAGTGCTTTTACTATGCAAAAGACACTGAATGGGGATGTTACAAACGGAAGGTGCATTTGTGTGATGTTTTGCAGTCGGCAGCCTGGTGTTACCTCTTCTGTTCGGGACAGTTCCTGAACCCTTATGCTAGAAACACAAATGTTTAACTATTGCAGGAACAGTTCCCAATAAATTAGGTTTGTGAAACATCTATGGCATTCCTGTTGGAAAATGTGAATCTTACCTTCATGGTTTAATGGGGAAGCAGAAAAAGAGGCTAAATAGGTGAAAGAAGCCAAAAGTATAAAAGCAACCTGTAAGTAATTTCAGTTTGTTCCAGGGGAATCTTGCATCAGAAAAGCAAAATGGTTCTGCCATGCATCTGGAATTAAAAATTCACATTTTCAGACTACCAATTCCCCAATAATTTGCTGCCAGTGTTATCTCTGATTAGAGATAACTCTCTTAGAACATTGCTGTTGAGCTGGAAGAAATACCAGCTGCTTCAAGAACAGAGGCAACAGGGCAGTGAGGTAAAAAATTAAGGAGTTCTGCAATTTGTTTCCCACTCTAATAAAAAAGGTAAGTACCAAAATAACAATTATAAATTTCTTTTTCTTGTTTTTCTTTTAAAATAAGTTCATTAAACTTTACGTTGTTATATACCAAACAGGACAGTATATCAGTATAGGTACCCTGTTACTGTCAACAGGCTTAAGAGAAAGAAGGAAAGACAGTTGTTACCATCACCAAAAATATCAACATAGAACTAAGGTTAAAGGAAGACACTGAAAAAATATAAAGGGAACCAAAAAATTACTTGAGACTAACCTCTTAACATTCTGGTCTTTCACAGAGAGTGTGTCTGGAGCAAGCCCCCAAACGTGAGCACACCTCAGCTCATCCACCAGCACAAGCTCGTCCTGCGGGGAGAGCACGGGGCAGCAAATGGGTGAATGCAGGTCCCTCTCCTGGGGAGCTGTAATGTGATCTGGTAACAAAATTACCAAAATATCATCTTTAACATGCTACAGGGCTTGCAAGCTAAATCTTCAACTGTTGTAAAACTGAACAGTTCAATGAAGGCAATACATACACATCAATCCAGTCCACTGGAGGTTGTTTATGCAGCATAGTGTATGAATCTTGCAGATCTCAAGTGACACTACATTCCTGGAGAAGCACAATTAAGAGGAAAACAATGTGCCATAAATGCATTTGTAGTAATCCTACAGAGTCAGATGACTTTCCACGTAGCCTCAGTGGTGGCCATAAATCCGGCCCGCACCTCCAGTGAGCGCCGAGCGCTGTCATGAAACACGGAGATGGTCGTTGCAGGCCAACTCCTGGTCACTTGTCTTTTCATTATATTTTGCATATCACAAATGATCTGTTCACTAAGAACTTTATAAGGGCAAGTTGTGCTTGGGCCAATGGAAACACAGCCATCGGTGGTATTTTGGAGGTTTGAGGGCAGTTCAGTGGCTGGGGTGAAGCCGGCGCGCCCAGAAGGGCCCTCTGCCTCCTGCTGCCCACGGTGCCTGCTATGAGGTGCTGGAGAAGGGCCCTGGCCCTGCCTCCCTGACCCCACAGGCACTGCAGCTGGGCAGTGCGTTGCCTTCTGGTGTTTATAGGAGATGAGATGATTCCTGAGCTGGACATGCCACGTTACTTGTGACTGCCTGTGTCAAAGCTAATATGTGCCCACCTGCTTTCAGCGGTGAGGAGGTGCCCTCTGCACTGGCCTATGGAACTCCTGTGTGTAGGGCCGGGCTGAGCCCCACACGGCATCAGGCAAGTGAGGAGGGAAGCCCACCCCCCCTGCCGCCTCCTGGCTTTCTCTCCTGAGGAAAATTCACTCACTGTTCACAGGAGAGACAAGATCAGCCCTCAAACAGGTGAATCCATGGTGCTCCTAAGGGCTTGGGGTCATTGCCCAGCCAAAACCCCAGGGTATTTAATCCAGTTCCCTGTGCAAGTAAGGCACACGTGTGCCTCTGTTGCCAGGTTCAGTCAAATTTGACAGTGAGGCCCCAAAGATTAGATTTTTTTTCTAAATTTTGCTTGAGTAGAGTGCAGCCATCTCTTCCTTTACCATCTTCCTCAGCCCTAATTGACTATATTTTAACACCATTCTTGCGTGTCTTCCCTTATTTCTCAATGTGTTGCCATGCTGCAGAGAGCAAAGGGAGCAGCCTCCTCCATGCATTCCCTGCTCCACCCCTGGGGATCGCTCCCTTCCCAAACTGCTGGCAGATTGAGACGTCTGGCATCCAGAGGAGGGGGAAAAACAAACTACTGGCTCTCGCAGTCCCAATGCCACTTTTTGCCTCCTCTTTGAAAGCAGGTTGGCTGAGCTCGCTGGCTGCAAGCACGCAGTCAATTAGCTGTTGCATGGCTGGGTTCAGATGTAAAGAGTTGGGGACTATCAGTTCAGGATGCCACAGTGAATTTTGTTACTGTGCTGGCATAGAGAGGCACTTATGTTCTTTTACACTCAAACTGTGGCTCATGTGAGGGAGGTTAAACTTCTGAAAAACTTTATTACATACTTTTTTTTTTTTTTTTTTTTTTTTTTTTTTTTTTTTTCCTACAGGGTGCAACACAGTGAATTAAACTTCTAGAAAAATTGGCTGTGAACTTTTTTTTTTTTTTCAATGTTCAATGGTTCGGCTCAGCAAAACAATCAAAGGGCAAGGCAGAGGCATGCCTTTTCATTGCCTGCTATAAACCATCAAACTCAGACTTTGCACCATGTAGAAGTCTGTGTTATAAACAAGCTCAGCTGCTATCATATTACCATCCTGAGGCTGATTTATATAAACTGCCTTTGGAGATCTGATTAGGCTCAAAAAAACCCATACACCACATAGGCAGACTGAATTGCTGGAAGTAAATTTTCAGTAACACCACTAATTATTCAGGTATCTACTATTGGAAAATCTCTGGATCAGGAAAGTTGCATGCACTTTCTGGAAAGCTTTAGGAGGTAAATAATCAATAGACTATTTTTTTTTCTTTGAAGAGGTTGTATCTCTGTTCTGTACATGCTGTATATTCAGGAGCAGTGAGTTCAGTTCAGTAAATTGCTGGAGGGACAAATAAATGTATTGTAATGTTAAGATAGTGTACAAGGAGATGCATTGGGTCTTTAATTTATGCCATGAGAGGAATATTTATAGCTGGTGAAATTCAAAGAATTTTCAAGAATACTTGCAGAGGTCATGATCAAGACTACTTTAAATGAACATATACTCTTAATCTTCAACTATAAAAAGAGTTTCTATGAAAGCATAGAATAAAAAGAGAAATGTTTCTTTTACTCAACATGACATAAATATTTCCATGATATAGCTCCACCCCACAAAGATTTTGGGGGCAAAACTCCCTCCCCATTTATGTGGAGATCTAGACATACCTATGGCTGAGAATATATTAACTCATACTTGTTCAAATGGCAGTGCAGTGACAAAAATCAAAGAGACTTAGCTGCTTAAAAAATGCTGAAAGCTGCCCAAAATTAAGTTCCAAAAGGTGCTGCTTTGTGCATTGGTTCTAGCCCAGTGTTACTCGAAAAGTAGTCCAAATGTGCTAACCTTTATCAGTCAGAAGTCTCTGCTGTCCTGGATTCCCATGCAATTGAAAGCAGAGTCATCTGCAACAATGGGAGCTTTATTTATCCCGCACAATTGCTGCCAAAGCAGTCCTGGGACTTCCATGCGACTGCTATGAATATGTTTGGAGTGGGATGAATCTGGCAAAGCGCTGCTAAACTGCTGTATCACCAGTCTCAGGTCTGCTGGCTGGCTGCACTGACGGACAGTTTTTGTGCAGGGTTGCTAAGGAAATTTTAAAGCTTTTAGGAGACTGAAATAGCAGTCAGTGTTCAGTCTGCCTGCCCTGGTAGAGACTCATGATTGCTCTACCCTCTAGAGGCAGTGGAGAGGATGTAATTGCTGCTGCTACAACAGGTGATGATTTAAGGTAGGGACTGTGGTCTGCGCCCAGCCCTGTGCCCAGCCCTGCATCCCACACACATGACTCCCACTGAGGACGCCGGGAATTTCAAGAAGTAAGGAATGAAGAGATGGGGAAAGAGTAAAATGTGAAGCATTTTGTATAGTCTTTCTGCTGACTCCCTGGACCCCATTATGAGATTGTACATCCTTTTCCTTATTCGAGGTGACAGCAGGTGTGTACCCGAGGAACAAGAATTTAAGTCTTGTTTTTGTCAGGGACATTCAGCACTTTCAAATATGCTGCAAGGCATTTGTCAGCTGCAGCATGGGAGAAATCTGTGGCCTACTGAGTGTCCTACTGAACTGGTCATAATCTTGTTAGCCTCTCTAATACGACCTACTTTTTCCCTGGACTAAGAGTCACCCTGTTTTCATAGGAGACAATAATGAAACTAAATCTGCTTTCCAGCGTGTAGGACTCCCTAAAGAAGAGTGATTTGCTGGCAAGTCTGGGCTCGGTAGTAGAGGCAGCTGTACTGATAAGTTCACACAGAACAAACTCTGCAGTTTAGAAGCCTTCTTGCAGGACATTATTACCAGGCTTAGGTAGCAGTGAGAATTTAGGAGCATCAAAGTGATAACCTACCTAGAAAGCTCAACTGATTGCATCCCAGAAGATGGAGCCATTACAGCAGAAGGTCTCAAGCACTCTACATCCTAAGACATCTTGGCGTCTTTAATCATACAATATTTAACTGCCTCACAGCTGGGGAAAGCTCTGGGTCATTCTTATAAGGGGTATATCCAAATAGTCACTGAAAATAAAGTATCAGCGTGAATTTTATGGAGACTAATGTAATCCCTCTTTTGTGAATGTGCATTTTTGTTTATGTACTCTTCCGGGCTCCTCAGTAAATGAATTCTCTAGACCTGAGGCTGAATCAAAGTTCAGACGAGGACAGGACTGCTTTTGGTGACCACAACTTAAAGAAATAGGGGACAACAAAACAGCATGGAAGTTATTCTCTTAGGTGATTCTGTCCTAATTTTTAATGGGCTGAAAAGGCAAAATCAAGAAGCAAATAAAAGATAAAAAGAAATTTTATATTAACTGTAAACATAGTTACTTGAACTCTTGCCAGAGTGAAGGTGAGAACCTTTTAAACAGCCGGCTTCCACGCATGAGTGCTTCTGCTCATGGACAAACATAAATGATTGCTCATGAAACAACCACTCAGCTCTATGGTTAGAATCTGGATAATTAAGGATTCTGAGGGTGTATTTCTTAGCGTATAACCCTCTGTGTGAGAAAAACACATAGAAACTGGTATGCCAGAGCAAATGTGAAAGGCAGGTGAATGCCAAGCCTGAAAACTTGGGAAAAACAAAACAACAACAACAACAAACAGCATAGATTCTGCTACCAGCATTAAATTTATGCTTTTTTTTAAAGATGCATATTGAAGTGAGGGGTTGGTGAATGTTTCCTATCAGGAGTAAGTCTAGGCTACTCATTGAGATTGGCTTGCAGAGGCCAGACAGAGCAGTGAGGGTGAGCTTATGCCAAAGGATTCTTATGACAGATTTTGAAGATTTCAACTTGGCTTTGAAGATACAACCTTGTCCTGATGTGCAGTTGCAGTATCCCAAGATAGGGTCCCCCATGTGAGGCAATTGGTGTGGGTTTCCCCAGGTGGTCTCCATCGTTAACTGCACTGCACTCCAAAGGCAGAGTTGATCACAAGTGAAGTGATGGATATAAAGGCAAACATTGAGATGCACTGCCCAGGCAAAAGGAACTTGTAATTGATCCAGAATTAGAGCCCAGTGTGAAGCCCAGAGTATTGCTGTGACAAACCCCTAACATGCTAACTGTGACAAACTTCTAAGCAATGTGTGCAGATATAGCCAACGTTTATGTGCAACATTTGGCTGTTATTTCTATCTGGAGACACACTGCAGTTATTCGGGGAGGACTGTATCACAGCTTGCAAGACCATATATGTAAGGTAGGCAGTGCATGCAAGGTCATGGGTGTAAGAGAAGGCTTCTCCCTAGTTATCAGATGCCTGGGAGAGTCTGTGTCATCCTGACACCAAGAGCAACAAACCCCAGTGTCATAAGTCAAAGAAATCATAAGCAAAGCCTGTAGATTGACAGTGGCTCAGAGATGTTTAGCTGTTCCCTAAACATTCATTTCTCCCTACCATCATCACCTTGGTTTGCTTAAGGTTGTTTGATTTTCATTTTGGTTTAAACCTCCATTAGTTCTGGCATAGCATCAAAATGTGAGGCCCTTAGACAACAGCTTGTTCACCTTCTGCCTCTAATCCCAAATCCCAAAGCGTAAAACATCTTTCAGGGGGAAGATAAAAATGTACTGCTGTGCTTTATGAAGAGACTGTAAGGTTCAATCAGGCTCTAGTGAAAAGATACGATGCAAACCTCAGCAGTAAATAAGGGTTAAAGTGCTCACAAGAGGTGATGGGAATGGTCTACAGCAAGGAGCTCAACTTTCACCTCTTCTTGCTTTGTTTTAGCCATGTTGCTCTCTAAACGTGTATAGTAGCCTGTGTCCCAAGAAGTTTACACCTTTACAGTTCTACAACTATTACAGGCAATTATAATGCAATGCTTTAATATTAGGACAGTTGTTTTACAGTGATAACATTGATTGGTGTTGGAAGGCTTTTAGTGGAGAAATGGATATTTGGAGTGCAGCTTTATGAAAGATAAGAGGTCGCCAGTGATGAAGCAGAAGTATTAGTATTAGTGTACAAAATGATATAAAAATTTCTGTTGGTGTAAAAAGTAATAAAATAATTGTCATTGAGCAAAGAAACACAAGGACCAATCTTAAATATTTCTTCAGTCCTCCCAAATTTAGAAGTATCAGATAAGTAATTTTAATTCCTTCATCATGAATAAAATGGCATAGTCTGCATCCTCTCTCTTAAAAATGTAGATTAGTGTTTTTTCTCATAATGTTTTGGAAGTGTAAACATCCTGATCTCTGATTGACATTAAGCATCCCCAAATAAAGTTACAGTAATGTCACTGGATATTACCTCAAGAGCAGGCAGGAATAGGAACAAAAGTTCAATTTAAGCTGAGCTGACAGAGATGGATGTGGAGCTGTGTCTGAGGAGTACTCAAGGCCAGAGCAATGCACGGTTTCCAGGCTTTTTGAGTTCTTTCTGCTGGTTATAATTGCTAGTAATACATCAATATGGTGGAATAGCATAAAGAAACATTTACTCATCAAGTTGAAGCTGTTTATTTTCTGCCCAGAACTTTCAATTTAAGAAACTTTGCCAAAACTCCTGATTTTTTAAAAATAATATTCCTTATTTTGATAAAGAGCATAAGCCAGAATTTCAGGCTCTGATACAGCAGGATTTCTTCTGTAAGTGTGCACCATGTCTACCCAGCAGCCACACATGGATCTGGTCTTCAAGTGCCAGCCCCTGCTCTGAATCTCCAATCCTATTCTGAATAATATGACGGTGTTCAAAGCCTCAAATCATGCTGCCAGGGACAACAATGTGAGATAAGCATTATGACTCACTCTTGTGATCTGTTAAAGGACATAAATATTACACAGCTTGTCTCAATTCTAAAATACAAAAGTTGTGAGTTTTTAGGGTTTCCGAATTCAGTGCAAGGCAGAGCCACAGGCAAACTGCATTACATTTATGTGAACTGGCAGTTCCACTTCTTTTATGGTAAGTATTTTTCATTCCTTTGACCAAAACTGGGGAAAGTAGTCTTTCCATTCACCTCCTATTCTGCCTCCCACAAAAAAGTTTGAGTAGAACTTTTCTGATGCTGCCAAAAACTGATATAACACATAAAATACAGCACTATCACAATATGAATCAGTCATAAGGCATCTCATTCCTGGTGCTCGTGTGCTATGCAGTGGTGAAGTGATTGCACTCCTCAGGTTCCAGAGGTCACACAGGTTACAAACCAGGTGGTGGGCTGCTATCTGCCATTCTCACTCATGGAAAGTACAAGTAGTCATGAGAGTGAGGTGTTACTCAAAGTGAATATGAACGAGTGAACAGTTCTGATCTAGCGTGTACATTTTTAAGAATGAAACCTTCTGCAGGTGAGTGCCTCCTGACTGTGTGCTCCCGGGAAGCTGAGACCTGCTCCAGAGGTGACCAGCGGGAATAGAAGCGGAGGGCTCAGATTAGACTTCAGTCAAACATCAACAGCTAGGAGACAATGGAGATCTTTATTTCCTACCAGCAACACTGCATTTGGGCCAGAACACAGCACTGGTCTCAAATTCCTGTGGGATTTTCTGGAGAGCTTCAGCCTCCCAACCTCTTTTGCTGTTATGCATAAAACAAATAACCTTTTTATTTGTGGTACATATCAACTTGCTTAGAACAATACAAGAAAAGAAAGCGCAGCCCTGCCTCCTTTTTTTTTAGTAAGTTTTCAGACCAGTATGGTCTAATAGTTCATCCAAAAAAATACAAAGGAATGTGACACTCACTCCCTTGGCAGCAGGATGGAAGGCTGATTTAACTGGGAAAGCCAACTATTGACAACAGAGAAGTTCCTATGCTGGGCAGTACCAAACATATCGGTTCACATCCTTGGCTGTTACAAAGGAGATTTATACTCTACCAGAAACCATCCCTATCTTTTCCAGGTTGACTCCAATAGGGAAGATGAAAGGCAAAAACGTTAAGGAGGAACCAAGATACTAAAAAGGTTAGTATTTATAGCACTGACCTGTAACAGATTCAGACAGATAAACTCCTGCCATCAAATGGCTTGGTTATCTGAAGGGCCTATATGCCGATGGAAGGCCACTGGCATCAGACACCGGAATTGTTTGTGAGCGGGAGGCACAGCTTGTGATCTCAGGAGCCAAGTGCACCCAAGGCACTCATAAACCACCATCCTTACCCGACTTCTCTGTCAGACCGATACGTGGTGACTCCTCAGATCAAAGGTAAGGCCCCATTCTTCATTTGCATAAAATAAAACTAGTTGCACATGGTCTATCAGGAAAGGTACAGTTAGAAGCACTGGTGATAATAGATAATAGTGCTGTGTGCTGGGCATTAAGTGTAAACCAGGGATCCTGGCGTGCTGCCACCACCAACTGCCACACCGTAAAGGTGCGATAGTGCTGGCTATGGCGGTGAGCCCTCTGAGCAGCACTGCTGTCACCAGTGCCGTTAATGGCAGATGTGTGGCTAAATGTCTTATGCGATATCAGTCTCACTTGCACTCCTCTCCTCTCCTCTCCTCTCCTCTCCTCTCCGCGCCGCGGCGCGGGGCGCGGGCCCTCGCCTCCCCTCCCCTCCCCGCCTATGGATGAAGCAGCAGTGGTGGTCTTCAGGCCAGGAATCCTTATCCTCATTCACCTCTTCCTCACGGAGTAAAGAACTGACTGAATTCCATCTGATGACTTAAGAAGTAATTTACTATACTTTGATTGCCTAAGATTTTATATTTTGTCTATTGATATCCTCACAAAGGAGAAGTAAATACAGGTAGGTGACAAGGCAAAGCACCTTGAACCAAGCAGAAAGGTTTAGTGATAGCAATTTTATCACACACCTATTTCAGAAGATGCTGGAATATTGGAGAAAATGGTAGAACGGAAGTAAGAAGACACAAAAATGCATTGCAGCTTTATGGATGAGCTGCAAACCACAACATCAGGACAGTTCTATCCCAAAAAAGAAAACCCCGTCCCCTAACTGTTCTGTGTTGCACTCAACGCAACTGATCTGTGTTGCAATGTTGCACACTGATGATGCTGGCTAAATTTTACCTCTGGTCAGAATAAAGCACACCCCAGCTGCACTGTGCAGTTCATTTTCCTGTCCGTGTGCGCACAGCATGCACTCTATGTAATGAAGGATAATAATGGCAGTACATAATTACGGATAAAAAGCAGCGAGTGAGATGCCAGAGATGAGATCAGTATGGCAATCCTGAAGAGATGTATATTATCCACCTGGCACATGGTTTAAGGTCAGGCATGAGACTAGGGTCAAGAGGTCAAGAAGCTACTTCTCTCACCAAACTGTTGCATGAGGAGGGCATTTAACGTGGGTGGATTTTTTTTTTTTTTTTTTTTCCCCATTTCCCATGTGATGCAAATTAAGGTGATTTTTCAGATGAACATCACTTCTCTGCGGACCTATGAAAAACTCAGGCAATGTTTGGTTCATTTAAATGTTCTTTTCCAAATATCCGCTAACAAAGTTTACAGGGCTGCACAAAGGCTGGGAGACTTACAGGAGTTTAAAGAGAGTATTTATAAATTGACTAAGCATTGATTGATAGACAGTATACAGATATTCAGAGGCTATAATTCCAAAGACAAAGCAGATTTACAGAGGAAAACATAATCAGAACAGGTCTACTGGAACTATGAGGGAAAAAGGAAAACATTTTCCAGTTTTTCTTTTGTTGGGATATATGGATTTTCATATTGGAGTGAAAACTTACTACCTAATAAATTTAGAATATGACCATATAAAACATTTAAAGGTAATTTAAAGGTAAGAAAAAGTCCTTACTTGGTGAGAGGTTGCCTTGCTCCGCACATTGTTGAAGGCTAGACAGAAGCATTAAATCATTTATTAGACCAAATATATATATATATTTTGCATCTGAAAAGGCATTAAAGATATTAAATTTTGAGCTGATGCCCCCCTACTGTTATCAATTGCCTCCTTGATTCTCTTTTTGAAATTGCTTGGCTTTACCATTAAAAAGTTTGCTAATGCACATTTTTCCTATGTCTCTTTCTGTGATCTATGGTTTCAAGACCTCATCCAGTCCTTTAAAACCAGTGGAAAATCCACACTGAGTTCAAAGAACATTGAATCCTTATTAAAAAAAAATAATTTTCTGTCTACTCAGACCATTTATTTATGAATGAATGAGCAAAAAATACCTCACAAGAGCAAAAAGTCTACCCCAGGTAGGTTCAGATATCTGGAAACATATGGGACAGCTATATGGCTATCCATTCACAGAAAGGGTAAAGCACATGTTCCATCCTTCTTCCCTGCTGCTCTCTCACCAGGAGGCGAGGATATCACAGATCTAGAGGCAGCCAGGAGCAGGTTGCCCAGGGAGGTGGTGAAGTCACTGTCCCTGGGGGTGTTTAAAGAAAGGTTGGATGTGGTGCTTAGGGACATGGTTTAGTGGGTGATATTGGTGGCAGGGGGACAGTTGGACCAGATGGTCTTGGAGGTTTTAACTAACTTTAATGATTCTGTGATCAAAAGGAGGACTACAGAGGAACACATTCACCCCTGCACGATGTGCACAGAACTGCACTAACTTTCAAGGGAGCTGGCTGAGACAAAGCAGCCCAGTCACACAGCTGAACGTGGAAAAAACGGGCATTGTTAAAAACCATTCCTTTGTATGAAATTCCTTTGTGTTTACTTCTCCGAAACACTTTTTAAAGGCCATTCATATAATGCTGGAACAAGAATGGGAAATGCCTTGCCTCAGACTTCCTGTTGTAAAAGCAAAAAATAATCCAATATCCTTCTGCCTGCGAGCTGGCGTGGGCCCAAAATGCACTTTGCTGTGGCACAGGGGCCTCCGGACAGGCTCCTGATGGAGCAGGACCACAGTACTGGTGTGGCATGGCTGGGAGCACACCCTCTGCGATGGGCACCACGCCTGCTCTTCCGGGTCATTTTTTATTTTTAATTCACACAGTCAGAGGAATGGAGAGAGGAAGAGGCGGGTGCTACACTGGGTTGAAGTCCAAAGAGCATTGTTTTCTCATTATAAACACTGTATTGCCCTCATGGATAATTATGATCTGACATCTCAAATCTTTTTTTGTTGTTGTTTTTTTTTTTTTTTTTGTTTTAACCGCAGCAAGGCACTGAAGCCAGAGACTCCTTGGTGACAACCCTGGAGATGTCTGTTTTTCTTCCTGGCTGTGTATGTTATTTTATGGGGATTCTAGGGTATTGCTGTGGACACGCCAGATATTAAAACTTCATTATACTTGTGTTTGCAAAACAGATCTCAATCACTCTCCATCCTAGACAACTGCCCTGGCAGGCAGATTCTGGAGAAATAACAGCCAAAAAGAATGAAAACACTTTTCAATTGCTTTGTTGAAGAAGTAAAATCTGATGCAAATTCACTTAGTCAGCCAAAATACTCTAACGTAGCCATATTCCCAGAGAGGCACTTTTCCAATTTTTTAAAGTCAAGCGACTTGTTCCTCCTAAACCTTTTTCCAACTCTAGCTATGTTATGAAGGGAAATGTTTTACCTGAAAACTACACCAGCACATAGATGTTCAACATAAAGCAGGGAGGTGTGTTCCACCCTCACCCTTGGCAGCCTTTCCTGTGTGATCGCATGCTGAAGGGAGAAGCCCGAAGCACTGCTGGTCCCGCTCCTGTGAACAGAGGGCTCAGGTGGTCAACACTCGAGATTCAGTGCCAAAACCTCTTGACAATAAGAATTAACAAGGCACTGATGATTTCTGTTATCTTCTAGGCCCATAGAAAAAAAAAATAGTAGCTGAAGCTAGTAATTGATTCTCACTTCCCAAGCTGATAGCATTAATGTGGTAGGGCTACCATGAATTTTCTGCAGAAAAAAAGCTAGCGATATCTACCATAATTGTCTCAATTTCATGGACACCATGGTCTGGTATTTCTGTCACTTTGTGAGTCTGAGTTCTTTGGGCTGTCAGTGTCTGCTGGGGCCTCCTTTACCAAAGGACACCAAGTGCAGGTCTGTCCTAACTGCCAGCCAGTTCAGTTTGTCTTTGCATTATCTTTCCTCATGCACCGTGCACCCACATTTATTTCATGCAGGTATTTAGTGCAAATCTTGGAAGCAATTAGTTTTCATAGTGAGTTTTTCAGCCACTGAAAACAAGACTAGTCAGTGGTGAGACCTTTAACTGGGATCTACCTTCTGTGATTAAAGCAAGACTCCTTCCAGGAGGTTCAGGAAATGTCACTTTTATGACAGCTATTTCACTAATTAATATTGCTGGAACGTTTTCTTGCCTTGGAGAAGATAAACTCCTTTTCCTGTTTCTGTCCCTACAGTGGGCAGTAACCCCTTGACTCTGGAGAATTGACTTCTAAAAAAACTGGAACTAATGGGCTGAGTTCTGCTGCTGCCTGCCAGCTCTTGGGTATCAGATGAATTACCAGGTTAGCAGCAAAGCATCCCCAAAGCCACCTCATCTAGCATCTCTGAAAGGGACATGTGAGACTTGCTATGCAGACTAATCCCTAAAACTGGGAGAGGGTGTCTCAGCATTCGGTGTCACGTGAGTTCCTATACCAGTTTGCAGTTTGCCATATTACCAGCCTGCTCCTTATACTGACAATGTTGTGTGTCTGTCAGGCAAACATTGTATGGACGTGTAGGAAATGGGTCTGCAAAAACTCCTTCCTCATATTTTCTGTCTGCCAGCAAGAGCTCTGCTGAAAAATGTTTCCTTGTGAGATGGGGGAGTTCATTCTGACTTCCTGGGGAAGGGTGGCTTCAGTCCCTATGGAGCTATACACGACTTCTGCGTCCCTGAAGGTGGCTGAAGGCAAGCACAGCACCAGAAGGCCCACATTCACTACAGAGGGGTCTATCCTTCCACTAGGAAGTTTTTGGGCCCGACAAATGAAAAGAATGATATCTTGGTGAATTGAAACCTGGGATTTGTGCAGATAATGCATGTGCACATTGCTGTTCTGCTACTGGGAGCCATCTGCCCATCACGCAAAGCCCTTGCTCCAGGCACAGGTTTGGGCAGGCACCACCACTGTGCCCAGTCCCAGCTGGTCCTGGGAAGATGTGGGCCTTCCCTGTTCTTTTTTTTTTTTTTTTTTTTTTTTTTTTATCAAGAGAATCCTGAGGTGGGATAAAAGCTTAATCCCAACCAGCCCATGTCTCAGGAGCACATATTTTTGACAAGTGGATATGATCAGCCTGTCCCCGGGCAGGTGACCTGCTGTGTCTGAGACCACGTCCCAGGACCACAGTCCCACGTGGCACCCTGCAGCCCTGCGGCTGGCTGCCACTGCACAGAGAGGGATTTTCTCTGTCGGTCCACCTGATATAGCACTCTGTGGAAAGCTGATGCTCAGGTTTCATGCCAGATATCTACCCAAAATTATTCAGAAACTTCTTTTACAGTAAATAAATTATAAATTTACATTTACTTCCCAGAAAGCTGCCCTCAAATCATGGGGAAACCTTTCATTAAATCTCATCATGGAGCACTATCGTGTTACCTTACTAGGATGTAACACAGGAATGCTTTTTGGTTCTCTCCTCATTCTCTCTGCAGTAGGGTCCTACTTGCCCAAAGACAGTCCAAACCAGACCCTAAGTGCAGCCAGGTCCGTACATCTGTCTGCTCACAACCCCCTTCCCAAAGACAGGTGCAGTGCCTGCTGCCTCCTGCAGAAGCAGCCCTCTTTCTGAAGTTTGCAGGGCAGCTCCAGGGGGAGCAGCCTCTGGTTTCACCAAGCATTCATCGCAGGGTGAAGCTTACAGATGGGGTGCTCGCTTCCCTGCAGCCACCCACAAATGCGTGTCCAAGTGTGACCCTTAGCGTCCAGCTGCAGGCCAGAAGATACCACTGGTAGGACCAGATGACAACCGGTGTCACCAGCAACAGCAGTCACTGCAGCTGCCTGGACAGCAGCAGACCCTGGCATCATGTACTCCCATGGGTGCTGTGCCTCTGCCCCCACCCTGTGTCTGTCCTCCCTGCCCTGGGCATGCAGCTGGGCACAGCAGCGCTGCACCATGTGGGGCTGCCTGGGGAGGGCCACCCCCAAACACCATCCAGGCAGCTTGGAGGCAAAATATCAGGAAAACACTCACGAGGTGACCCAGATGCTTACTGTCATTTTCTTAAGTGCTTGCATTGCTTAAAGAAAGTGCTGCTGGTGCCCAGGCTGTGGGTCACCCTATTTGTAGAGCCACGTCTGGGGGCCTCCTCTGTTCTTTGCTCTGGGCTTCGCAGGACTTTGCACCATCGTGGTGGCACAAGCTGCAGGGAAAGGGGGAGAAGCCTCTTCTCCCATCAGGTATTTTCTTAGGAACCTTGTTTGATCCAAAATGCATGATTTTTGAAATTCCTGAAAATTAAGAGTACAGAAACACCCGTAGGCCCATGAGATATAGATGGTGCGAGTGAATTACTTGGTTTAGTTTTGGTTTAGTGGCATTTAGCATATTGTATTTTAGGACTGATGACTGGATGACATGAGTGACAGTGACGTAACTCTCCCATGTCAGCTGGCTTCGTGCCTTTGCCAGCCTAGCAGTTCACCATGGCACTGACTTCAATGAATTAGGAAATTTATGAGAGATCACTACTCTCCCTTAGTGGCTTTAATTTTCCAAAACTGCCAAAAGATAAATCTACATCACAAATGGCTTAATTCCACAATTCTTATTTCAAATCTCAGTGGCCAATAGATGTTTCTTTATTGAGCAGAGTTGAGCACTTGAGCAGAGGGTTGAGCGCAGGTATTTGACTGCTACAAGCACAGAGCCAGCATCTCCGCGCTCACTAAACCCCCTCAACAGGACAGACCCAGCAGAGCATCACTGTATAGGCAAAGCTTGGTTGTGCTCCCCATAGCTGGGAGCAGATTTGAGTTGTTCAGAGGCCTCTGGGCTCTGCTCTAGGGTGGGATTTAATTACAGACATAATCTGACCTAATGGCAGTGATTTCCAAAGCACTCAGCTTTATTGTGCATAGCTTTTCAATCTTTCTTTCCTAAATACACATGCTGTCTTTTACATTTGTTCTTCTGGCTAATCACACAGTCCCTGGAGCAGTCAAGGAAAACAGGCTGTCTTTAAAGAGAACGCATGGCTGAGTCATTTTACGGCAGAGCAAGAAGGCAAAACCACAGAGTTCAGGGCTCAGCCCTGTGGTCACCCTTTTCAGACCCCAGTGCAGCACTTACGTCCTCAGTGCCTCAGTTTCTCTGTCCATGAAATGGAATTTACCATAATATTTGTCTGACATCAGCCTGTGAAGCGGCTTTAATGATGAAACTAGACTAAATATTATCTGAACTAAATGGATATTTTCATGCGAAATAAAAAATCTTAATATGTTGATAAGACATTGTAACTTATTTGAACTTGAAGGTGCTGGAAGTCATTGGTTTAAGTGTTATTTAAATTGACATAATTGAAAAAATTACATATAATTGGAAGATATTCCCTTCCCCCAACAGGAAAGTAGAGTGGGTTTTTATGTGAAAGATCAGCATTAAGGTCTGTGAAAACTACTTCTTCCCAGAAAGCATAACTTATCCACTAGTTATCCCAAGAACATCTTTTTGAAAGCATTTTCAATGTCATTTAGTCATTCAGGATCATATTTTAATTTTGTTATTTCCTCAGAAAGACATAGAAGCCAGTTGTAAAGCTGCAAAATGAAAAAAAAAATCAAACTCGAGTTAAAACTATAAGTAGCTCCATTTGGATTTTGAATATTAGTCTAGATATACTATATATGGAGCAAGGCACTAAAATCCTGAGCCAAGGGTGACATAGTACCTACAAACACACTGGACAGAAATATTTCTGGTGAGGAATTGTCCTTTGTTTAGGCCTCTCACACTTCTTTAAAGTAAAAGAAAGGCTGTTGTAACAAACTAGTCCTGTTCTCAGCCTTTACCAGATGGTTCTTGCAGCTCCCTGGTGCTGGAAAGCTGACAGGAGCTTGCTATGGTAGGAGGCCATGGGACAGACCCAAGTGTCTGCTGCCCATTTTGGCCGCCTGCAATGCAAATACCTCACTGAAACCCAACATCTCTGGTGTAAAGAGATTTTCTGATGCTGTGACCATGAGGAAGTGGCTTTCATTGAAGCGTGACAATGACTTTATTGTATTAAACCTGCTCTTGATTAACAGCAGGCAACAGCATCACAGTGTGACAATGGATGGTTTCTGCGCGCCGTTTCCACAAAGCACCTGGCACATAGGATACAACCAAATAGACACAGCTTGGTCTCCACTGCTGGCCTGAGGTTCTGATGGCTGTGGGAGAGGACCAGCTCCATCCTGCACTCCGAACTGGTGCTAGTAGGGAGCTACCAACTATCAGGCAGCAGCTGCCATGGATGCCTCCTTTCTGGAAATCCTGCTGAAAGGTAAAGAAAAGCTCTACCTCAGCACAAGGTTTTCCAAAGGTCAACACAGTGATGCAGGAAGGGGAACCTCCTCAAAGCTGCTGAATTCATATCAAGTTTGCAAAGTCAACTTTGATGTTAGAGTCAAGCTTTGAAAGGGCCATATCTCTTCGGGCCCCTAGAGAGAAGAAAGTTTCATTGTTTCAGCCACAGGCAACGGCACCAATACAGTTAGTGTGTACAACGACAAATGCTCTGTATCTTAGCACATTCATACTTCAAGAGTCACCTACAGGGATTTAAACACATCTGAGTGCTCAGCAGGCACTGGGAAGGACAGAAGATTGTGTTTAAACAAACGTTTGCAGTCTTGCTGTAACAAGAATCACTGACAATTAAAAAAGTCAGCTTGCAAGGAGCCTGGTACTAGGTATTGTATCCAAGTCCCCTTTGTATGTGAGGGTCCTAGCCCCCCAAATATTGTTTTATGTAAAATGAGTGAATGCTACCAACTAGTGCGTATGCTGCTCTGTGTGCCGCTGTCCCAAGGACATCAGTCTCAGAGAACAAAGTCAATCGTGGTCCATCTTTGCAGACGCTAAAAATAGTGCATGTTGAGATTTGCAGACCTAAAGCAGTAAATACTAGCTCTCAGTCTGGCGCTCTTGTAATTAAAAGGTGACTTCTGGTGTATCCCTGCTGGGGAAGCTAGCCGGGGGGGAGGGCAGCTGTTTGCCCAAAAAGTGTGAGCTGAGATGGGTGGGGGATGTCTGCCTAACAGCCCGCATTCCTGGGCTCTGCCAGCTTCCTTTATCTTCCGATCTTAATGTTGAGAACAAACAACCATTTGTACTTGAAGCAGGCTGACTGATGAGACAGGCATTTCAGGTGTACAAGTCCTACAGTGTTGCCAATTTGTAATTACTGCACCAGGCATTTCACAATATTTTGTGTATTTTTTTTTTTCCAAAGTTGGAATCTCATCAATTTGTGAGAATTTCAGCCTAGATTTCACATGATTATTATTATTTTTCCTAACCTGCAACTTGTGTTTCAGAGGAGGTAAAAGTGATTTCAGAAGACTTGTGATTTTAGAAGCAGTAAATACTACAGTACGAGGTGTTATTTTCCTCACTGCAGCATTGAAATGCCCAGCTGCCAGAGAAGGTGTTGGGAAAAACTTTGGTATTTTGCCACAACCTCACAGAATTGGCACTGCCAGCACTTCTTTCGGATACAAACAGGTCAGAGTACTGACGAACACAGTGTTAGAAACAAAGAGATGAGTGGGAGCTGCAGTTCAAAATAAGATGTTGAAAAATGTGGTGCTAGAATTTGTACAAAAGATTTGTTCATATCTGCAAGTGTCAGAAGATACGGAAACTCTCCTCTTCTGCAACAAAATTGGCATCACGTAGGGACATTTTCCTGTATGCAGTGCGTGGCTATGCCTCATAGGACATAGGTACTAATGAGGCTGACCAAAAAGATTTACATGAAAACGCCATCAAGTGCATAAGTAAAAGCTGGGTAGAAAGCCTACTTTTACGGCCCACCTTGACACATTTATAACAATGTTGAGAAACTGCCTTCTTGTCAGGGTACCTAGAGCATACAAATTTTATCGTGGTTTCTCAGAAAGAGGTCTGGGCTTCAGCTGTAGGAAGGGAATATGGAGCTTAAATTACATGAGATGAGAGGTGGATAAGCAAAGATTCCCCATCATGTCTCCTCCAGCCAAGGGGCGAAGGCAGGGGCACGGAGCTGAGAGAGGCTGCAGGCGCCTTTGGAAGGCTGCAGCTTCCACAGACACTGAGGCCAAGTGATGCAGGCATCCCAGCCATGCACTTCCATGTCTTTCATTATTAATAATCATTCAACCTGTGCTCAGAAGTGTGTTAGATAGGAACATGTAATAAGTACAGGATGCATAAAGCTGTTTCTATAGTGAGTACAATTCTTTCCCAGTCATCTAATGTAAAAATAAACAACTCTTAGACAGAAGAAACTCTCCATAGAGACCTAAATGTTGACAGATGCAGCAAAGTATGCACTGTGAACCACATTTCTCTATAGAGAAGGGTTGGGCTAGAGTGTGTCAGCTCCATCAACCCAGGCTGAAAAAAAATTGCTAGGTTCATAAAAGAATATTCGATTGACAAGATGAAAATGCAGTAGGTGGAAATTAGCAGCTAACTGTGCTCATACTCATGTGTGTGGAAGATAACTGGCGACCACTGTCCAGGCAGATCTGTAAAAGGAAGCTAAGGAGAAGGTGCAGGCAGAAAAGTATTAAAAAAGAATAAGGATAGGAGTGAATATAGCTAGAATAAGACCCAGGTTATCAAAGAGAAGAATACCCAAAGGAGACCCAAAGCAGTGTACAAGACCAAAGCAGTGTGCACATCAAACTGCAGTCCATGGAAAAGATCGCAATATCGCAATTAAGATTTTTTATTTTTATTTTTAAATTTTGTATCTATGAAAGGTGTTAATGGCTCCACTGAGAAAGGCTTGAACTTTGTGCTGTGCCATCCCATGATGGTGTGGATGGGCGGTGAGGATCATGTCACTGTTACTGCAATTTTATGCTACAGGTGCCAGAAGAGACACAAATGACAAGGAGGATGCTGTTTTTCACAGGGATTTAGCTTCCTTTATACAGCATCCAGTTATTTTAGAGTGAACTTCACACTTACAAACATCATTATATGAGTATATGTTTTATACTTGGATCTAACATATATAACCTCTGCATTTTTTCCATTTTGTCCAAGCTTTGGGAAAAAAATAAAAAAAAAATAAATAAAAAAAAAGCAATAGTCAAGTTTCCCTTAGCAATAGCATCTGTACCTTTACTCTCATAAAGGAATAAATTCATCCTATTAGAAAACATTATCACAATATATCTTTTAGCTGGGTAACTTAAAAACTTTGGTTTCAACTTTTGTATGGCTAAATACTATCATCTGTTTTCCCAGAAGCAAGAAGTACCCAGAAGTTGAGTTATTCCTATCTTGAGAAAACCAGCTGCAAAATAACCAGTTTGGGAGCTCACTTCTGGGTGCAGGGACAGCAACCCGCACCAGTACACCGCCACATGGCCAGAGTGCAGAGCTGTGACAGACAGGCTTGGCCAGCAGAGCTATGTGCAATGGACATCACCTTTTATCAATGAAACTTGCTGAAGTGCTCTCAATTTTGAGATTTTCCCCTTATTGTTGCACTTTTCCATTTGAAAACAGTAACAAATTTTATATTTTTCCAGGCAGAATCGCTGCTGACCTCACTGAGATCTCTGCAAAGGGACTGGGAGGCATTACTGGGCCTTTTAAAATGGCTTATTTTTGATATTCAGTTATTTTTGCACATGCACATACACACTGGCACTATATATATATATTTAATTTTGGCACAAGAAATAAATCTAGCGATGGGCTCCATCATTTCATAGTCCTTTTCCCATTGCCTAGTGTGTAGCAGCATAGCCCATGGTGTTCTGTGTCCCAACCAAAAGCCAGCGCCCTTTCCCTACTAAGAGCTAGTGCAGCTCAAGTAACCTGGAGGAGAGGCTCCAAAACTGCCCTCTCTTTCAGGATTTCTCTCGGTACTATTTCTCTAATTCACTTGTTACATTACTCATGTATTATTTTGCTGATGTCTATAATGTCATTAGTGCTAAAGTCATATTTATGTTTAATTAATAAATAAACTCATACATT
Source organism: Heteronetta atricapilla (assembly GCA_011075105.1). Classification (NCBI taxonomy): domain Eukaryota; kingdom Metazoa; phylum Chordata; class Aves; order Anseriformes; family Anatidae; genus Heteronetta; species Heteronetta atricapilla. The sequence goes on from CM021744.1 coordinate 15,786,271, forward strand.
ATTTTCCTACTTTGAAGAGCCTGGGGCTGCTGGTGTAATAACCCATGTAGTGCTATTTATTTTAGAGCAGAACTTATTATTATTATTTTGGGGGGGGGGGGGGGGGGGGGGGGGGGTTTTTTTTAGTCAGAATTTGTTTTTGAGCACAGTCACTTGCTGGAATTTCTGAATGCATTTTCAGTCCATTTAAAACACAGTAATAATACAGCAAGTGACCACCACTCTCCTTCTCTATAGGTGGCTGTTAAGCTAAAGTAATGAGAAGGATTTTTAGCCTAAAGTTACCAGAAATCATTTTGAAATGGCCAGAGAAATGTCATCTTCATCCGCAGCTCCTGCCCCGGGGGTGCACACAGGGAATACTCCTCTAGCTTGGGGAAGCGGCGTCTGCGTGGTTTGGTGCCTGGTTTGGACACTTGGCACAGCTTTGCCTCACCAGTATCCCCCCCTCCCCCCCCGATTGTGTCCGCGCTGCTGGAAAATCGCCCAAATTTGCCCGGGCGGCGGCGCGGGAGCACCCCCGGGCGGGCGGCGGCAGGGGGCAGCAGCGGGCGGCGGGCGGCGAGGCCACGGCAGCCCCGGGCCCCAGCCCCGGCCCCAAGCCCCCGGCCCCGACCCCGAGCCCCCCAGCCCCAAACCCGAGCCCCCGGCCCCGAGCCCGAGCCCATCGGTAGCATCCCAGCCTTACGCCCCGCGCCCGCTGCTCCGTGCCCTGCGGAGCCACTGCTGCCGCTGGCTTTGAGGAGCAGCACCGCTACCAGGGCTGGCTGAGAGGGATAAAGGCAGCCTTCCCTAATTGTGCTCGAAAAACCCGATCTCCAGCAAGTTTCCTGTACGATTTTGAATGAAACAAAAAGGAAAAGCCCTCTAAAATACCACGACATTTCACAGGGGACCCTTGTGTTCAGGGAGTTTAACAAAATCACATGGCTATGCAGGCGATGAAAAGTATGTTTATCAGCTAGGAGTTCAATATGATATTGAAAGTCTTGCAGTTCAAAATCTTAGTACTGCAGGAATACCTGTGCGAAACGCACTTGTCCAATCTTTTATGAAGGAAATTACTGAAAAAAGTAGGAGAATTAAGCGTAATGAAGGGTGTCAACTAGGAAGGTGTTTGGTACATGTCATACAAAGAAAATGGCAGACTTGTGAGTAAGAGTTCCCCTGAAAAAAAGAACATCCTAGCACAGATTAAGCCAGCTTCTTGAAACCAGAAACCCGCAGAGCAGAGCCTGCCTCCTGAGTCCACTCCTGCCATCTCATTCTGCCTGGGGGTCACTTTGCCACAGCCACCAAGCAGAGCTCCTCAAAGCACGAAGAGTCACAAGTGTAAGTGACATTGCTTTGGGAAACAGGGGCAGACCCCTGTGCCACGACTACAGCGTTCAGAGAAATGGTCTGTTCCTTACAAGAAGCAGCAGATTTTAGATATGTGAAAAAGAAGAACCTTTGCTGAGGATTTGAAGATTCACTGCCAAAAATACAAGATGAAGGTCAGCTCAGGTTTGGGCTCTACTTTCTGCCAGTGGAGCTGCTTGGGGAAGTAAAGGCAGCAGAGCGGTGTATGAACAGAGCAGGGGAACAGCAGGCACACAGCTGGATCGTTAACACATGTGCCCACCCTGTGCATTTGGAGCAAAGTGGAAAAATAGCTTGGTTATGAAGCTTTGTGCCCGGTGCTGTGAAATATTCCCAGTCTGGGATTGTGGACATTCTGGAAAATAGTGAATTGAAACAATCTGCTTGAAGTAAGACAACGAGTTTGATGTAGGTTGCAGGATTATAATCTTTAAATGTAGCTTTGGAGGAAAGTGCAGCAGCTATTGCTCCGTCTCACGGGCAGCATTTCACCTTTCCCATGAAATTCCCCCTTTCCTGTTGTGACATGCTGCACAAGTAGTATCTGGAGATTTTGCTCAGATTTACTCTGTGGATTTTTTTTTTTTTTTTTTTTTTTTTCCAAAGGATCTGCTCTTCCAAGGAAATTATTTGGGAGAAAGTATGGTTTCAGGCTGGGCACAAGTTCTCTATTATTAAACCAAGATTATTGTGTGAAACCATTGCTTCCTGGTGTTACACCACTGCTTCAGAAGTGTCAGCCAGCATGGTGCTGGTGGACCAGAGGCTGAAGGCTGTGTCTGTTTCTAGGACTACGCCATCTGTGATCAGGGGAAGCTTAAGCAGACAACTGTGTACCCCAGCTAATGTCTGGAAATGAATATAATGCTCCGGGAAAAATGCTTTGAGATCTTCCAGTAGAAGACAGTGATCTTATCCCTTTATTAAATCTGCAGTTTAAATAAGGATTTAGGTTATAGCTACTTAAGAAAACATATGACTTCTTGAAGAAAACATATGACCCCTGAGCCCGAGGCCTCAGCTGCCGTGTGACGGGCTGGTGCAACAGCCCCAAGGCAGCCGGGCTCTCTCCGCTCCTCTCCCTGAGGGCGGCGTGCGGCAGAGATGCCCCCTGCGCAGTCTCCAGACTGCATGGGGGTGCAGTGAGGGACGGGGAAGGAGGACTCAATCACCACTGGAAGCTCACAATTCTTTATTGGCAGCCCAGAGATGAAGGCAGGCCGGCTGTGCTATGCCATCTCCACTTCCTCCAGCTGTGGGACACCCATCTTGGTGGCTCCGTCATCTGCCTGCTGTCGGGGTGCTGAGCCATGGGCAAGGAGCTGGGCCCAGCCTGAGGCTCCGTGTCATGCCAGGGCCTCCAGGAATGGCGTGAGCAGTGATGCCTCGGGCACCTGGCATCGTTGTGAGGCCTTGCCAGCCTTTCTGGAGGTGGCCCCACCTGCCTTGGCTGGATGTCACCTTCTGGAGAGTCCACGTCCATGGGCAGGACATCGTTCTCTGTGGGTGGCACCTGCACAGCCTGCACCCACTGTTTCAGCCAGTCCCTGTTCACAGCCTGGCCATTGTCCTTCGAGGGTGGCACATTGCCTGTCCTCCCTCTTTTTTTTCTGAGGGTCTCTGTGTGTGGGTTGGACATGGTCTTGCACAAGTGTCACTGTGATGTTCTGCACCTGTTTTTTTGATGGATTGCAGTTTGTGGGCTGGAAGTTGTCCCACGCTGGTGGCACCTTGCTGGTCCTCTCCCATTCTTTGTTGGGGTCCCTGTTCACAAGCTGGCTGTTTTGCTGCGATGGCGGCACCTTGCTGGTGTGCACCCATTTTTGTGGTTGGCCGCTGTTCCTGGGCTGGCCGTGTTCTCTCGCAGGTGGCACCACAGTCATCTGCACCCTTTCGTTTGGCCAGCTGCCATGCCTTGGCTGTCTCAGGGACTGGGTGTTGTCTTCCACAGGCGTCTCCTTGACAGTTCGCACCCATTTGCTTGGTGGGCCCCTGTGCCTTCTGTGGAAGTTGTCTTCCAGAGCCGGTACCCTGCTGGTCTGCCCCAGTTCTTTGGGTGGGTACCTGCTCTCGGGCCGCGTGTTCTCTTGTGCAGGAGGCACCTTGATGTTCCACACCCACTTGTTGGGTCGGCCTCCATGCCTTGGGTGGAAGTTGTCCATGCTGGGGCGCGCCTGATGGCTTCGCGCCCATTTCTTCAGTTGGCTCCCCTCCACCGCTGGGTGTTCATCCATCCTTGGACATTTAGCGGGGGGTTGCCACTGGAGGTCCTCCCTGTCTTGGCTGTGCTTCCTCTTCTTCCCCACCTGCATGCATTCCTCCATTCCAGAACACAGAATGCACATTCTAGTTGTGAAACCCTCTACTGCTGGATGTTCATCCATCCTTGGACGTTTGGCAGGGGGTTGCCATGGGAGGTCCTTCCTTTCTAGGCTGTGTCGCCTCTTCCTTGCACAACGCACCTCTCCTCTCATCCTTCAGGCTGAGCAGGACAGCACCCAAAGGCTGGCAATCCCTGCCTGAAGCTTCCCGGCACCTGGGCTGCTCCAAGTCTCCTCGGCGCTCCAGGAGCGAGTGGTGGCCAGCGGCAGGGCTGCACTTTTTATGGGGCTGTGGACAATGGGCACCAAGGGCAATGGTGACATCAGGGGGGCACTGTGGTGGCAGCCCAGGCACCATCACAGTGGCCTTCTGTGCTGGATCTGGCTGGGATGTTACCTTTCCCTGCAGCAGCCCATCCAGTGCTGTGCTCTGCACGGGTAGCTAGAGCAGCACTGGTATCACAGCAGTGTTGTGTCTGCTGCTGAGCAGTGCTGGCACCGCATCAGGACTCCCTCCAAGCCCCCAAGAGCCAGCAGGCTGGGGGTGGGCAAGTGATGGGGAGGGGACATCCCCATGGCAGCTGACCTAAACCAACCAAAGGGATATTCCATGCCATGTGGGGTCACACTCAGCAATAAACATGGCTGCTCTTGGCTTGGACTGGCGCACGCTTTGTTGGGTTAGAAACTGGCTGGATAGCCAAGCCCAAAGAGTTGTGGTGAACGGAGTTAAATCCAATTGGAGCCCGGTCACTGGTGGCATTCCCCAGGGCTTGGTGCTGGGGCCGGTCCTCTTCAATATCTTCATTGATGATCTGGATGAGGGCATTGAGTGCACCCTCAGTAAGTTTGCAGATGACACCAAGTTAGGTGCGTGTGTCGATCTGCTCGAGGGTAGGAAGGCTCTGCAGGAGGATCTGGATAGGCTGCACCGATGGGCTGAGGTCAACTGCATGAAGTTCAACAAGGCCAAGTGCCGGGTCCTGCACCTGGGGCACAACAACCCCAAGCAGAGCTACAGGTGGGAGATGAGTGGTTGGAGAGCTGCCTGTCAGAGAAGGACCTGGGAGTGATGGCTGATAGTCGGATAAATATGAGCCAGCAGTGTGCTCAGGTGGCCAAGAAGGCCAACAGCATCCTGGCTTGTATAAGAAGCAGCGTGGCCAGCAGGGCTAGGGAGGTGATCGTCCCCCTGTACTCGGCTCTGGTGAGGCCGCACCTCGAGTTCTGTGTTCAGTTTTGGGCCCCTCGCTACAAGAAGGACATGGAGGTGCTTGAGCGGGTCCAGAGAAGGGCGACGAAGCTGGTGAGGGGCCTGGAGAACAAGTCTTACGAGGAGAGGCTGAGGGAGCTGGGCTTGTTCAGCCTGGAGAAGAGGAGGCTCAGGGGTGACCTTATCGCTCTCTGCAGGTACCTTACAGGAGGCTGTAGCAAGGTGGGGGTTGGTCTGTTCTCCCACGTGCCTGGTGACAGGACGAGGGGGAATGGGCTTAAGTTGCGCCAGGGGAGTTTTAGGTTGGATCTTAGGAAAAACTTCTTTACTGAAAGGGTTGTTAGACATTGGAATGGGCTGCCCAGGGAAGTGGTGGAGTCACCATCCCTGGAGGTCTTTTAAAGACGTTTAGATGTAGAGCTTAGGGATATGGTTTAGTGGGGACTCTTAGTGTTAGGTTAGAGGTTGGACTCGATGATCTTGAGGTCTCTTCCAACCTAGAAATTCTGTGATTTCTGTGAAAAGCGGAAAGAGTGTGTGAAGGGGGGGCTCTCGTGGTGGAAGTGTCTGGCCTCCCGAACAACCGTTACGCGTACTGAGGCCTTGCTTCCCAGGACATGGCCAAACATCACTCATTGATGGCAAGTAGAGAGTAACT
>CM021744.1:15791924-15877944 GCA_011075105.1 Heteronetta atricapilla
TTTTTTTTTTTTTTTTTTTTTTTTTTTTTTTTTTTTCCCTCTCTGTTTTCCCTTTAATTCCATCATGCTGATCTCAAACCTTGAGCTCTTTGTGTCATATTTTCTGAGCAGCCGTGGTGGAACTCGCCTGCCCACCTGAGTAAAACCACCGCAGCTTCTGCCATCACCAGCCTCTGGGGGAGCCGCTCACAGGCTCAGTTATTAGCACACCCTACTGGCTGCTCATCCAGTCCAGCCTTCAGCAGCTTCTCTTGGAGGAGCTAACGGGAGGCAGTGTTGCAAGGCTTCCTCGAGAGCAGGTAGACAACACCCAGCTCTCCACTGGTGGTTGGAAACAGAAGTGCAGTCCTGGTTTCAGCTAGGATACAGTAAATTTTCCTCCTAGCAGCTGGCAGGGTGCTGGGTTTGGGATTTAGGATGAGAAGAATGCTGCTGCCACACTGCAGATTTAGTTGTTGCAGAGCAGTGCTCACACCAAGCCAAGGACTTTCCAGCTCCTCGCTGCGTCCTGCCAGCGGGCAGGCTGGGGGTGCAGCAGGAGCTGGGAGGGGACAGCCCCAGGACAGCTGACCCCAGCTGGCCAAAGGGGTATTCCGTACCGTCTGGCGTCATGCTGAACAATTAATATGGGGGGGCTGGCCGGGGTGGGGGGACCGGCTGCGCAGGGATGGGCTGGGCATCTGTCAGCGGGTGGTGAGCATTGTGCATCACTTGTTTCGTACACACTATTGTTAGTAGTAGTACTATTGTTATTATTATTTCCCTGTCTTAGTAAACTGTCCCTATCTCAACCCACAGGCTTCACTTTCCCGTTTCTCTCCCCCGTCCCAGAGAGGGAGAGGGGAGGGTGAGCGAACGGCTGTGTGGTGCTTAGCTGCCGGCCGGGTTAAACCACAACACCTGGCCACTAGTGGTGTTCAGCAAGGCCTCTCCTCCTGTGGCATTGCAGTTGCAAGTTGTGTAAGCTCCACCACTGGACATTTCAACCCACTGACAAATTTCAGTCAAGTTCCCGTGTTGCATAAATGGGGTGGAGAGCCTCGAGGTCTGTGTCAGATTTAGGAAACAGCAAAATGCCAGAGCTAAGCCCGTTGAGGAGTCCAGTCCCAGCAGTTCCCACTCTGGGCTGTTCCCACCCTGCAGCCACGGAGATGGGGAGGGAACATCTGCCAGGGGGCAACAGGCAGCCCTCTGCTCTTCCCATGCTGCCAGCAAGCTTGTGAAGTTTGCTTCAAACAGCAGGTAAGGCATAATCTGGAGTACAGAATGTGCCTCTGACAATGGTCTGTTTTAACAAAAATCTCCCCAAAACATAGCATGAACCCTAAACTGTGCAATTGCTAGTGTTTCTTCCCAGAGAAACCACTTGCTCCAGGTGCCGAGGACCTGGCAGCGGGACAGCACCCACCAGCTGCTTACCTTCAGAGCAGAGTTTACTCAGCTAAGGCTGCTCTTCTCCCACAGCTAGCAGCTTGCAAGGTGGAGGGACTTTCTGCCGCTGATGCTGTGGTGATTTGTGGTGAATGGCATGTTCTCCATCCCCTGGAACTCAGCTTCGTAACACAAGCAAGCAGATGACCAGCTGGATCCTTTTCTCTCCATGGGCTGTCTGAGCAATAGTTGGAGTCTGCATTATTTCCTTCCTTGAGTTCCTACTAAATAGTCTGAATACTCAGGACCCAGAGTGAGCTCAACTCTCTCATATTTTTATCTATCCAGCCTCAGTTGATTTAAAAACAATGGGTGATTTTAAAACTGGCAGAATAATCATTTCTTGTTTATTCTACCAGCAGGCTCAGGAGCATGGTCTGAGCCAACAACACGACACAGCTATTCTGTTGTTAACGAATTAGGCACGCTCAGGTGGTGCCAATAAACTATACCATGTAGCCATGTGTGCTGCTTGGTAAACATCAGTAAAGCATAACATCAAAAATTTACACTGGCCCAAGTCTGCTTTGGTTTCACAGGAACTTCCCTCCGGGCAGAAGGTGTGCGTATCTTGAGATTTTCAGTCAGTGCTGGTGATGCTGGGTGGGCCGCCAGCCGCATCTTCAAGCAGCCTGCCCGGCAGAGAGCACCTGGGTAAACGCGGTGTGTGTCTGAAACACAGTCTCACCAGACCTGTGAGCAGTTTTTAAATAGGTCAAGTAATCTGAGCATCACATCTCAGATCAGACCTTCCTGTGCAGGAGGTTTTATTTATAGCCATATCTGTATCAGTATAGATAGAGATGCAGAGGTACAGATACAGCCTTCAGCATTCACGGGGGAGTAGTTGATTCTCATTAGACTCTTGGACCCGGTTCCTTTGGGATTTCTCATCTTCAGGTGTTGGCAGGGACTGTTGTATTGTATCCAGATGGAAGGTGACAAGCACTATATAACCAAATTATAAAATGAAATCAAGACATTTGGTATTTGAAAGAAAAAAACACTTCTCCCAGTGCTCATCATTTATTAAAACATGAAATCAAGAGCTGAATATTTATAGTTTACTTTTGTTCCTTTTTCTTGAGCTCTCTAGACAAACATTTTCTTCATTTGGCCTAAAAAATTAGCTCCACATGCAGAAACAAAAAATCTGAAATGGTTTTGTTGATTTATTTCCTCTTGGAAGAAACTAAGAGTTTTGCCCACTGAAGAGCCTGTTTTTTTCCAGCTAACTTTCTGGCGCTTCTTCATTTGGGGTTTTTCTCTTGCACTACAGCGCTGTGATGCTTGGGGCCCATGCGAGCGGGGGTGCTCGGTGCATCCCTTCCCTGGGGCTGTCACACATCGGTGCAGGACTTCTCAGCCACAAAGACATGTGCATGTACTGCAGAAAAACCCTTTCCTGCAGAGCAGGTGAAGACGTGGAGATGTCCTAGAGCACAGAAGGGAGTTTGAAGTTTTGTTACCTGTATGCCCAAAGCCTAAAACCTCCTCACCAGAATGGGCTTTGGGAATTTGGCACTTCTCTGTGAGCAGCCCTTGAGCCCACTGGATAAAGTGTCCAAGACACACATTTAGTCACAGAAAAGCTCAAAGATTTATGGTTTTTGACACCATATTGTGAAAAGCACATCTTAGACTGCCATGCTGGCGTCACAGCTGTGTTAAGCTGCAAAAGCACCCGACACTCCTCTGTGTCAATGGCTCTGTGAACACAGAAATGCTTGTAAACAATTAAGAAAATTTTCCTTTTTATTTTTTCAGGATTTTGGCAGATCCCATCCCATCACGCACATGCAGTCACACCTATTTTGCACGTGCTGCAGCTCTCTGTGCTGCCAGATTCAATCCCTTCTTCAATCCTGGCTGACAAACATACGAAACAACCGCTGCAGCGGTCCAATATAAACAGCTACACGCACACACGCATCCTGCTGTGCTTTCAGAAGGCAAGCGGCTGGATACAGGCTCCAGCGAGGGTCTCCCAGTTGCTGCATGCACCCCAACCTGCCCCATGCTCCAGCACTCCTGGGCCCCCTGAGCACCTTGGGGCAGGAGAGTGGCCTTTCCTCTCCAGGTGGGGAACCAAGAATCACAAGGTGAGCAGGAAGCTTGACTGAAAGGGGGAAGAGGCCAAGCGGTGAGAATTCATCTCCTTAGCATGGGCCATTCCTTGGGCTGCTTTCTACAGAATTTAATAGTAATTACTTCACGCTTTTAGTGACATGCCGAAGCACAAACACTTTTGTGCTTGTAGTTACTGCATACTGATGCATACAGTCGAGTTCTGGAAAGGAAACACTCCGCATAAAGGCACATGCCTGGTACGAAACCCAGGGGCAAAAGGAAAAGCTGAACCGGTGCTTCTCTGCACTTCTGCAGTTCATGGGTCCTGGTGCAATCCCCCTGCCCCCTAAAAAGTTGTTTTATTTACACATGCAGCAGGACAAAACCTTGGCTGGGGCTGCATGTGGAGTACTTCAGGAACCAGCAATCGGCAGCAGCCCCAGGTCAAGGCTGGTACAGGGAGAGACAAGAGGTGGGGTTGCTGACTTGTGTGACACAAAGCAACCGAGTTCCTCGCTGTTGTGCACGTTCGTTCAGAAGGGCTTAGCACTGCGTGGCAGATTAACCAGACATCCACAGACCTGACCTGCAAGCTGCACGTGTCAGGAGCACAGTGGCCTAACATCATGCATGCAAGGACTGCTTTCCCATGGGAAAAGACACTCCAGAGGCAGGGTGTCGATCCTGATGGAACAGCTTGAAGCTTAGCATTTTCTCCAGGCTGTTGAGATGGAAGTTACTGTCTTCCACACTTCTTTTTTTTTTTTTTTTTTTTTTTTTTTTTTTCTCTGCTTAAATAATTATTTCAAGTCAGAAGACACCATTAGGTAAATCTGCTTTGTGCACCGTGGAGTTTTACACAAGGGAGCATAAACTGCCCAGAAAAGCAGAGTATCCACACTGCGCTTTGGCTTGTGCCAAAGGATTTTCCTTCCAGCACTGAAAAGAACATTTGTTCATCAGTGAGAGGCAAGCAAGTGGCTTGCTATACACCTCCTGCAACATATACAATTATACAATACAGCAATGCTTTGCAATTACACAGCCTCTTTCATTCAAATGCAGCAAATCATTTTGCAAGCGTTCATTAAGTAACTTGCACAACATCCTCACTGATAAAACACACATGTTAATTGTGTCTCAACCACAGGCTGAGGCACGGAAAGATCTGGGGACCTGCTGAGGGCCACACTTTGAGGATCAGGAGGAAACACATCTTCCCTCTCATTATCTAATGCCAGTTCCTATATGCAACTTTCTCTGTTCAGATTTTAAATACAGATGACTGATGCCATCTTTCTATTCCAGTTGGAAAAACCTTACGTGTCAAATTTTGAATGTGAAAATACCATATTTGATACAATATATACCATAAAAAGAAATGCTAATAAGAACTTGCAAATTCATAGGCCTTTAAATCCTGAAGCATCTCAAAGATTTCTTCCCTGCATATTTATGATTTTCACTTTGCCATCTCTGAAGTGGAACAAAACCTCCCCTTAGCTGCACTCAGCAAAATGGGAAGTGAAGAACCATATCCGAGAACGGGGATGAGAATGAGAAGGGATTTAAACCCAGAAACAGGGTAGTGCTTCAACAGAAGGCTCAATTGAGAATTCCAATTCATTTTTCCCTGCTTACCTGCAACACTGTTATGAAAATATGCCTGATTTTCCACTTGGCACTGAGCAGAGAACTTCAGCCCCAAGTTCTGTACTGGGACGAGCAAGGAGCCTGGTCACTTCACCTAACCGCGTCCTTCTGCAGCACAAAGTGCCAGGTGCTCCCAGCCAGGCAGAAGGAAGAAAGCTATGTGCAGTGCAATTTGCTGAAAACGATCCCATAATATATCATTCCCCAACAGCTTTGTTTTTATTTATAAAGGGACAGATGAGCAGTATTAATTAACAAAGAGTCATTATTAGAAACGGATGAAACCTTGGACTCAGAAAGTCCACAAACCGCAGCTTGCTGGAGCTTGGGAATGTGCCCCAGGGCAGAGCTGCTCTGTCCTTGCCTCGCTGTTTGAGGAGGACATTAACCTGACCAGACCTTTGCTCTGACCTGCTAGTGCAGTTCTTATAGAGGGAATTAAGGGATTCCTGAGTCAGAAAGTACCCAGACCACTGTGCCCATTGGCTACCAGAGAACCCAGTCATTTTATTTCTGTTTCCCCCATATTCACAATGAAATTCTTAATTGTTTCAGTCGCCTTTGGATGATCACATATATTTTTTCTAACATATGCAAACATTTACAGCCAAAACAGCTGCAGCACTCTCCAGCCAGAGGATGGCAGCCCCACAGCAGGGTGGGAGGAATGAGTGGAGAGGATGTTCCTCATCCGCTTCAGCGCTAGGTTCACTGTCCCAGTTTCTGCCCCCCGTGGCTGCCATACATATGAAACATTTTGACTTTTTACTGTGTGCATGGGTGAAGGATATGAATGCTCAGATGACTGGGTAGGTGAGGGGCAATGCCTCAGAATGCCACAGCAATGTCTGGAGGGAGCACCTAACGAGCCCTTATTGCTCTGCCACTACTGGCTTGTGTCTGGGTACAGCATTGTTCCCAGGCTGTTTGAGAAAGGCAATATGAATTCAAAACTGGTTCAGATGTGGTGCAGCACAAACCCCTGTCAGTGGCTACACATTAAGGAGTGATTTATTGTAAACTATGTGACTTGCTCCATGTAAAGCAAAGACACTGAATTTCAAAGAGCAAAGGTGATTATGAGGGCTAACCATCATCTTTTCCAGGCTTGAGCCTCCACCAATTACATGGGCACAGCTAATACGGAACATGCAAAAAGGACCAAAAGGAGATGGAAATCTCCTCATTCTGCTTCCTCCCAAGTTCTAGCCCTCCAACTGAATACACCCCCAGGGAAAATCAGTGCAGAAGAATTAAACAAGACACTAGAGGAGAACACTAACAGTCCCTTTGGCATCCAATTCTTTCTTTTCTTTTGTTGCTCTTTCCCAATACTTTGGATTTACTGCCTTCCTGCTCTCTCTGATGAGCAACCTCTTTCAAAGACAAGTGTTAGGGAAGGACAGCAACCGCTTACTGTTTCTCCTTTCTCCTTTTACGAGCTCCCTGTGTGACTCTGCCTGCCACTCAAAGGCCTGATGAAGGTAACTACTTGACCTTTCTTCTGCACCATAGAAGGAGGAATCGCTGCTCAGTCCTCCTCTCCCATGCACAGTCTGTTTAAATGTGGAGTTTCTCTTCTATTTTTTAATTCTCTTTCCTCTACTTAAAGTCATCAGAGCTTGTAATTTAGGCAAATAAGTTCTAAGTTTTCAGATCTTGTTAACCAAGGCTGGGATTTCTTAATGAGGGAAGTTAAGAGTAGCACTTTTATTTGATTTTCATTTCAGAGCATAGAAGAGGACTCAATAAGTTAAGTGCTAATTTTATTAGATTATTATCCATTGAACTACACTGAGATTGGTGTAATAACTCAACTAATGGCATCTGTAATTATTTGATTACAGTTGCTGAACTCTGGAGCTGTGAGTATTAAAAATATTCTCCACTAAGATAAAGCCAAAGAACAATCTAACTGTCATGAATTCAGGTAGAACAGCTATAAAAAATGTATTTGCAGCATTAAGCCTTCAAAATGAAAAACATCAATATATCTCCTGCTTTCCTATCTCTAACTCAATGTGATGCTTCTAGGCTATTTAGAGAAACATATTACTATTTCAAAAAGATTAACTTCTTTTTTTTTTTTTTTCTTCTTTTTCAAAATAGTTAAGTATCTGTATACTGAAACAAATCTCTTGCACCTTCCTCATTCCAAACACTCTTAGTGTTGCCAACTGTGACACATCATGAGTCAAGACACTAAACCTGTTCTAGACCATTTCTTTACCCATTTCTTTCTTTCTTTCTTTCTTTCTTTCTTTTTTCTTTCTTTCTTTCTTTCTTTCTTTCTTTCTTTCTTTCTTTCTTTCTTTCTTTCTTTTTCTTTCTTTCTTTCAGCTGATCACATTGCTGCTCCTCTGTGATGATCTGGTCTAAGAAAACCCCAAAGCTAACTCACAAAATATCTAACAAGACCAAACGGGTGCCACTGAAAACACGTCACAGGTACCTTTGAGCCAGGTTTTACTCATAGTAAATACGAAGCTACCAAACTTGTCCTGCCAGGAGTGGTCAGGTGCAGGCTCTTCAAAACTCTGTCAGAGCTAAGCTGGCAAAGAAAACCAAATAAACCCTTCAGATGTTACAAAGCACAAAAATTTCCCGCGTGAGCAGCCCCTCCAGGTCCTGCAGGTTGCCATGCCCTGGGCTTCCAGCAGACCTTCCTGGTTTTGCACAAGGGTGTTGTAATGAAGATTGGGAGTTTACTGGATGGCAAAGACACATAGCCATGGGGCTGGCAGCACGCTGACACAGCCTCCTGCAGCTGTGCTCCTAATGGGACACAGAGAATTAACAATAAATTTGAACTGAGTTGTTTAAGCATGCTTGTTCATTCTGCATGTTGTACTTACGATTGTATGCATTTATGATTATGTATTCATGATTTTCCCCATCATCTGAGCAAATAATTTATCCTTAGCAAAGGCCAATGTCTAAAAAAAAAAAACAGAATCACAGAATCACAGAATCACAGAATTTTCCAGGTTGGAAGAGACCTCAAGGTCATCGAGTCCAACCTCCAACCTAACGCTAACAGCCCACCACTAAACCATATCCCTAAGCTCTACATCTAAGCGTCAATTTTTTTTTATTATTTTTTTTCTTTTTTTTTTATTTTATTTTCTTATTTTTTTTTCTTTTTTTTCTTATTTTTTTTTTTTTCTTTGCTCCCTCAGTCCCATAATAGGCAGCCAACCCACCACCCAGCAAGGGCTGCCCCCACATTCCAAGGGGCCGTGCACATATAGCAGTCAACTGACACAGGACCAACCTCCCCCCTGCCCCTGCCACCTCCACACCCACCCCCGCTACACAACCTACACCCGCACACATCATGACAGCCACTTCCCGGGGCTGCAACCACCAAAAGGGGTGCGGGTCAGAAAGCAAATTTTATTAAAACTGCTGTGCAGGACTCCCAGGAGGGGGGCTGCGGTGGGGCTCCCTGCCCAGTAGTTCTCCCCTTCCCCTGGCGGGCAAGGCATTGGGTGGCACCCATCTGTCCATCCTTGCGTGGGGAACGGATGCTGGAAGTGGGCTTTTCACTATTGCTTTTGGTAGTTGTGGAGCAATTGCCTGAAGTAACTAGGCAAATTAAACTAATATTCACCTTTTAAAGAAAACGTACAGCATTGAAGAAGCATTAGAACACTGCGCTACGCGCTCCCTAGGCCTCCAGCATCAGATGCTATCGCACAAGGGGAAGCTGGCGTGCTGACGCGAAGGAAGAAGACGGAGTGTACAGCAAAGTGTAAACACCGTGGCTAGGCTCCGAGACCAGACAGGGACCCCATAAAGAGACTGGGGCACTATAAATCAGGTGGACTTAAGGTAAAAACACTTTGGAAAGTGTTTTTACCAAAATATAGCCCTACATGTCCTCTAGGGCTTTCTGTGCACCCACAGCATTTCCTGTGTAAAAAGGTACTTTGTCTTGCTATTTATGCATGGAAAAGGCATGGGCTGACTTAATGACAACAAAAGACTGCTTATTAGAAGCTGCTTCTCAATGTTTCATGCAAGTTCATACGTATTAGCTAAGGTAGACTAGAAGTTCATGGGTTCACAATACTTCATATATAATTTATGTGAATTTTATTTTTATACATACCTGCTGCACTGACTTAAAACCCATCCCCAAACTCACCAAGGCACAACCCCAACCCAAATACAGACGCGGCATTTCAGCCCCAACACAGCTTTGGGAACTGCTGGAAAGCAGGCTTCATCCTCAGTGCGGCATGCTCAGGCTAAACAGGAAAGGGCTTCAGGCACCTCTTCACCTGCAGAAAACCCTTCCCTTCCCTTTGCTCTGTTTCCTCCCAAAAATACAATCTAAAGGAGAAGGGGTTAGTTAGCTAATATTTCACCTACAGAAGAAAAGAACAATTTAAACCACAATATTTGGCTGTCGTTTCTTAATGACATGACATTGATTCAAGCCTGCTCTGTCACCAGGATGTGTCTCACCACCTCCACACCACATGTGAGCAGTGAACCAGCTCAGGGAACTGATCGGACTGAAAACTAGTATTTTTCAAGCACAGTAAGATAAAACAAGTCGTTTTCAAGCTGATCCGGTTTGCTATGGGGTGCATTACTGTAAATGCTGACATAAGAGAAACGGGGGGTAAGTTTGTATGGGAGTGGACCAGGTGACTGCCCTAACTTTGGTTAAATGTGGCTTTGCTTTTTCACTGCCCCCCTCTCCCAGGAAATGAAATGGGGGTGAGCCTGAAAGCTAAAATTAGGCAGAGGTGACCCAAACTGCCTAGAGCTGCAAAGCCAGAACCAGAACTTCAAATGTGGAGTCAAAGGCAAAGAAAATACAGCGGGCTACTTTTTTTTTTTTTTTTTTTTTTTTTTTTTTTAAGAAAGGAAACTTATCCCATTTCCATGTTTATTGGATTTAAGGGCCTGTTTCTGTTCTATTCCCAAGAGGAAAATACAGGAAGAGTTACAGCGCATTTGCTGACAACAACGGGCTATAGCTGAGGGGGTTGGGGGGGGGGATATGCTCTGGAGTAAGCTCTCCAACATCCTCATAAATCCACACTGGAACAGACTATAACCATTGTATTTCCATGACTGTTACAACAGAGCACAGCAGGACATACTCTCACCATAGCAACTCAGAGAACTGCCCCATCCGAGTGTGTTTCCAGTCTGTAACACCAATCTTCCCCTGTCCTTACTTCTCAAAGAAAAAATGATATATTTGGGTCTTTAAATAGCACTTGAAGCCTGAGTCCCAGCTCCAATGCTACTTAAAGTCCTCAGTACTCTACAAACAGCAACAGGAAGTGTTAGTAACATCTCTCTTATGCTGCAGAGAGGTATTGAAAAATGGGGTCAAACCTGGGAAAGAGTCCTTCAGATTCCTCCAGTACACATCAACCCTGCGGGGCCCAGCGCTCTCTCTTTATAGAGCATAGTGGAGAGGTCTAATGACCTGTTGGGGCTGCATGGGATGTGGTTTTAACTGTGCTCCTCCCAAGGTTACCCTCCTAGCTAGCCCTTGACGAAGGGGTCCCAGTTCGGGACTTGCTCTTGGTGGAGGTGATTTTGGACAGACAGTGGCTGGGGCGGTGAGAGATGACATTCAGGCTCACGCACAGCCCTGCTCCCCCTGCCCCTGCTTCTTGCACGTGCCAGCCATGCAGCTGGAGGTGATAATGCCATGTTATGTCTGTTAATCCAGAACTGGTCCATTAGACCTCTTATTCTGTAGTATTTCAGTTGTGTTTCATTCTAAAGATTTCGTTAAAACTTTATGAAAAACACTTGTACTTGTGTAATTTTCCTGCAGAAAGAAGACATTTCATTGCACGCTTTTGTTCTGAATAGGACACCACTCTTACTTTCCTTGAACTAGAAAAAAGGCATTCCAGAAGAGCAACTGCATACATCATCACCTGAAACTGATGTGCTAGTCCTTATTTCCTACTAACTGGAATTATTCTGTTAACTTCCCCAGATTGCTGTTATGTCCTGTTTACTCAGGACAAACGTATAAGAAGATTTTAAAGAACTGGCACTATGGTGATCCCCGAAGGGATGGTTTTAATTCCATGCTTGTTATGGAGTAGAAATGTATTATCTCCTTTACATAGGTGAGAATTTAGCAGAGAAGCTAGAAGACCCATTTTGGGGAGTGCTGTGCATCCTACTCCCACACAAACTAAATGAAGTCTTCCCTGGCCAGGGTCCCAAGAGATTAGTGGTATTCAAACAACTATTGAATCCTCCAATGGCTGAGCTGCAGGACTGCAAATATTATATTTATGAAATGCTTTAAACTCAGACAGTCAGTCCTTACAACATGGGAGTAGGTGGTTTGATTATTTTTCTTTGTCTACAAATCAGAAGAGTGTGGGGAGAGATGTGCCTTTTGAAAAAATCTGGTCAAGCAAGAAAGGGCATTGCTGCTGAAGTTGGAATCAGAGATTTTGTGTCTATCTCTGTCCATATCACCTCTGAGCATAGCTGTGCATGATAGGCATGCTTGCTCATGTAAAGAAACAGTTCAGTCAAATTCAGATGACCTTGAGCAAGCAAAACACCAGTGGCTTCAGTGGGGTTCTGCTGAGCCTCCAAGTTTTATCCAGGAGTTTGCTTTTCATGGCTTATTAGGCCTCCTAATCCCACTGAAAATGCCTCCTAGAGAGCTCTGTAGGCACAGCTGAATCAGGCCCTCCCGCACTCCTTTTCATGTGCATCTGGTCCAGTTGTGGGACCTGTGAGTGCAGCTGAGGCAACCTCAGCTGTAGGACCGATGTGTGCTACTAGATGAAGGGAGGAAATTTATTCTTGTTTGTAGCAGCATCAGGTGCAAAAACATGATGGGATCTCTGCTTTTCAAAGCTATCTCCAGCAGTATAAAATGAGACTTGTTATGACAGTACCCAAAAATGTTATGTACCTGCCTACCTGCCACCCTGTACTCTACCTGCCACCCTGTTTCTTGATTAAAGAAGCATTGAATTATACAACATTATCAGCTGTATGCAGGTAAATTTATGACAGAAAAATAAAGTTATTGGGATGGGACATTTTGGGTAGAAACAAAAAAACTTCGAGCACAGGGTTATCTCAAGAAACACTCCTGTTGTCTGTGATTCCCAAACACTCTGCAATGCCTGATATAGGAAGCTTCTTTTCCTTTTATAGTCTATGATGCTCTAAAAAGAGAGAGAGAGAGAGAAAGAGAGAAGAGCTAAATGCTGATGTGATTCATAACTGCCTTTGAGAGCAGGCAGGCAACCTCCTGTAGACCTTTGGCATCCTGCTGCTCCTTCAACTAATGAGCGACAGTAAGTGGTGGAGTGCCTGCCAGCGGCAGCAATTCAGGTAGTGCCAAATATCTCAACATCACACCACAAGATCTCATGGAGACTTCTGCTTTCATTTATACTCTATTAAGGATTTTTAAAAGCCTTGGCTTTCTGTCTCATGAAGGCACAGGAGCAAGTCATGTAGTCTACAAGCAAAGGAAACTCCACTTAGATGGCCCACACAAGACATCTTTTTCCAATATTTCATTTATTCTGTAGCCTTTTTGTTTTATAGGCCAGTCATATATCTGCACTAAGTGATTCAGACACTTTACAGTTAGACTTTGACCTGCAGTAATCAGAGATTATTGGATATTGCTTTTCCTTATGGACTGAGTCTGCAGCCTTGGATCTGGCTTTGCAATTGGGTTTTGGGTAAAAATTTCCAAATTGAACCAACAGTTACTACTGACAATACTAGCTTCTGTACACACTAATAAACTCGTGTTATTAGACAGAGTAGTCATCTGCTCATTCATTGTGTACCATGAAAATATTATACTGTCCTTTTTCTTCCTTTGTGTTTTAATTGCTAGTCCTTCACATCAGAGATCGCCTCTTATTTGTGTATAGCACACAGCAATAGGATCTTGTTCTTGAATATTAATGGGCTATGCAGAAGTCATTTTTATTTCTGATGATGCACTGGAGATTTGAATCTGGAAAAAAAAAAAAAAAAAGTACTATTAACAAGCAGAGTTCTCCTTTCTGAGCGGGTCCTAAGGCATGAAGAAAGATCAGGCTGCTCTGGAGTCCCGAGCAAGAGAACAACTGCATATCCACCATGTGCTTTACCTTGCTTTGCAAGAAACAGCATTTATTTCAGAATGAAACACATGGCAAGTAGCAGCATTTATTTCAGAATGAAACACATGGCAAGGTACCACCCAGTAAAACTGAAAACCAAGTCTGCTTGGTAGGACTGGAATTCACGTGTCAATGACCTGCACCTCTGTGCAATGTGTGGCCTGTCTGGCAAAAGGAGGGTCTTGATGCAGATAACACTGTCTGGACTGTGTAATCATCTCAGTAACAAAGCTTCCACGTGAGGTTTTGAGAATCTTGTTCCCACCGAGTCAAACTGCTTTTCAACATAAGCTGGGAAATAAATAGTTTTATTCTATTTCCCTTCTTTCCTGCTTCAGAGATTTTCTTGTTCAGGTTATTCAGTGAGGAATAGTAGTAACAAGTCAATATATATAAAAGCCTAATGGATTACATCAATAACAGGTTAAACAGTCTTGATTATCTGGTATGCAACAGCCAGCGTGTCATGTTCTTTGTAAGGCAGACTTCTCAGGGATACCTGCTGCTGGTTTGCTCCTGCTTACTTCAGGTTGACGTGGGCTGAAAACTTTTGCCTGGGAAACATTGCAATTTCCAGTTGAGCAATTTCCTTCCCTGGTTACCTGCTTTTATTTTATTTTATTTTATTTTATTTTATTTTATTTTATTTTTAGGAGAGCATACCTAGAGTCTGATGCCAAAGGACAAAATGAGGAGAAATGAAAATACTGTCACTCAGGCAAGTTATTTTTAAGCTTTGGTGCAATGAATAGCTGTTCTCTTCAGTTCCCCCAGTAGCCTAAACCATCATGAAAGTTTTCTTGTACAAGTATTCACAATTTTGGCCATAGCACTGAGAAACCATTTTCATGTCTATAGTCAACCATCGAAACATTTAAATATTAAAAAATATTAGTGTTCCCTTTGAATACATACTAGTTGATAAATCCTCCTCCTCCCCCAGTTCTGTATTTTCCTATTTAAAAATGTTTTCCATTATTTATCATTAAATCCAACTCCCAGTAAGAGTCTGCATAAGGGAATAAAACAAGTCTTCAGAGCCTTTTAAAATTAGCATACCCTCATCGTGCTCCAGTAATTATCTCCCCAGAGACTTCAGTTGGGATGCCACACTGCTCTCATCACTACCATGTTCCCATGGGGGAAATTAAGAGGCAAAACACCAAGGTTACTCGGATGCCACATTTGCCATGCACAAATCATTGATCTTTTAGTCCTTTTGCATTTGACTGTAGCCAACAAATGATTTACCAGCAACCAATAACAGCACAGCTGTGTTTGTTCCAGGCCACTTATGGCAGGTCATGATGGATTAGCATAGAACTTGTTCTTTATTTACAGAGGGGAAAATTTCTTTAATAAATCAGTATTGCTCAGAAGATACAGGCACAAAGCTCAGGAGGTATCAGGGAGAAGTGTGTTTGGGTATGAGAGGGTATTTTGACATGTTGTACTGTTGTTCCTTTTCCTTTTCCTCTCCTCTCCTCTCCTCTCCCCTCCCTTCCCCTCCCCAGTCAATATTGCCTTCATTCTCCAGGACTCCTTTTCTGCATTATTGAAATCCCAGAAAACACTTCACTTCATTCTCAGGTCCCTATCTCCCTTTTTATCTTCATGTGGCATAAGGAAGTTAGTGTTGACCACATGAAAGTTCTTCAATCCATCCTATCAAAAATGACATTTTCTAATTTTATGAACTGCGTGTAATTAAAATCTCTAAATCTGATCACATGCAGGAAAATTCAATATGCCAGTTCTCAACTATGCTAAGTTTCTTCACACTGCCATCCCAGAAACTGCTTCAGTACAACTCCAATGTCACCCATCACCATTGGTGTAATACATGTAGAAAGGCGAACAACCCTCTTAAAATCTCAGCAGTTTCTATCAGCTGTAGATATTTCCAAGAACTGTGTGTAGCCAGGTTTCTCTAAACTAAACCGGGAAATTTGGCTGCTGTATTTTTACTCAGGATTATGTAACCTAGTGATGGCTTACATCTCCCTGCTTGATTTATACTGAATGGGAATCAGTCATAGCCAAATTTCGGGGCTGCATGCTTGATAAATCATGACTAACGCTACATTGTATTGCAGTAACCAACTGTTTATTTCAAAGTTGCCAACATTATGCAACTCTTTACATATTCATCCATACATATTCAGAAAAACAGATGTGTTTCAAACAAAGTCCAGGATAACCACGTCCCCTGATACATCAAGCTACATGCACTCACTTCTGATCTCATATCTTACTGAGAGCAACTGCAAGGCCCACTGAAGTTGACAGAAGCATTTCTGCTCACCTTTGATCAAGGTCTGATAAGATGTATTTAAGTGTCCTGTTTATGGGAGTAATACCGACCGCAATCCCATCACACATTCCTATTTGATGCCTTTCAATACTTAAACAATTTAATAACCTAAGGAATGAATGTTTCCAAGTTGTAGGTAGCTTGTAAGAAACGATATTCAATGGGGTGGATAGTTGATATTTCTTTTGTTCTTTTATTTTCCTTAAAACAGTTGCACAGGAGAAAAATTCATGTCTCACAATAATACATACTAACTGGCTTACTGATCAATATATGATTTACAAAACAGAATTTTATTTATTGTCAACATTTGATATTTTATTTATTTATTTATTTATTTATTTATTTATTATTCCTTTCTTTTCTTTCTTTCTTTTTTTTTTTTTTTGGTAGTCTTTGTACATTCATAAAGGACCAATAGCTTGTACCTAGGCCTATTCCTAAGCCTGCTGAAGTTGTTAATCCTAATGAAGGACTTGACAGAGCCATACCTAAAAAGAAAAATAATATCCATGCTTCTATCCATGTGTACATACATTAGTGTTATGAAATACTTACAAAAAAGCCAATGCCACAACTTCAGGTTAGAATACATGCAGAGAGGCATGGATACTTTCCTCCTGTCTACTTTTGTGTGGTAGCATAGCATAACCCTCAAGCACGATGTCCCTAGTCTCAGTGGTCTAAGTAAGATGATAGCCTGCAGCTTTAGTTTTTAGTGGTCTTTTATGTCTTGGGAACAAAGTGATATAAACCTATTTTAATTCCACTTTAAACATCTCTAGAAGCATAAAGGACCTTGATGTTGCCCAATATCCTATATGACTCAGAGTATATTGTGCTGCTCACAAGACTAGTACAGGGAAAACTAAGGAAGTATTCTTGGAACTGCTGTAGTTGACATTGACACCATCCAGGAATTTCAGTAATTAAGAATGGCAGAACTAACTTACATTATAGCTGTGAAGTAACCTTGACTCACTGAGTTCCTAACTTAGGGCTCCATTAGAAACAAACAAACAAACAAACAAAAACAACAGTTAAATAAATGTTACAGCTAGCATGACAGTAAATTATATATCTATTGATATCTAGCTTGTATCAACATCTCCAGCTCCAGAATAGAGAATTACATACTTCCATGGGTATTATGCTTGCGCTAAAATTAAGATGCAGTAACTAGCTCAGTTTCCCTCTTCATTTGAGTGCATATTTGAGGTACAATTTCAGATATAAGCTTCTTCTTTTTTGGGGGGATTGAAAGGAGTGGGTGGAGGCTGCACAGGAATTGCATCACCACCGTACTTCTCTCTTTCCCCTACTGAATCCAGAGCCAGCCTCATCTCAGTCATGCACAAAACCCAGTCTTCTCCTAGGAAGCCAGAAGCTACCACGTCCCATCCAGCCTCATGCCGGAGAAGGCTCCTCAATCTGCTGACTTCACTGCTCGTTCTTCGCCAGGCTACCTCGCTGAAGTCATCCTCCTCCTTCCTCACTCTGACACACACATTCAGTCATCCCTCAGCTCTCCTCGCTGGGCTGAGGAAATTTCATCACTTGTGTTCCTCAGGCACTGCAGCAACGCCAGCAGTTCCCTGGCAGCTCTTGGAAACTACAATTCCCACAGTGCTGCACTTTCAGGGCGCACACTGCAGAGCTGAGCCGGGCTGTACCTCGGAGATGTGTACTGGCTTGTGAGTGCGGAGGGGTTCCCCGTTCCCAGCACCTAAGGGCGTTGCGTTATGTCAGTTGCTCTGTCACTGGAGCTGTTTGTTGAGCGCCAAGTATTTTACAGAGGACGCAAAGAGAGGGAAACACAATGTGCCTGCCAACTAATCAGAATTTCTACAGAAAATCATGGCTTGTCTTGCATAGAGGCTTGGAGGGGCATTAGCGTGACTTGAGCAGTTAAGACGTGAATGTGATTTCCACAGCTGTATTTTGAAGAGTGTGAGGTAAATGAGGGCTTAGGCACAAAGAAACTCAGGTTGTCAATAATTTATTGGAATTGTGTCTCACACAGTGCAAACGTACGATGAACAACAACCCCCCGCGGCCTGACGGTGCCGCAGGGCCGGCCAGCAGCTCTGGGCCGCCCCGGCAGCCATCTTCCCCGGGGCATTAGGTCCTGGGCCAGGCGGCGGCGGCGACGTGTGAGGCGGGGACGTGGCCCGCCGCCGGGTCAGGTGGCGGCCGCCTGTCACTGCCAGCAGCCGGGGGAAGCCCGAGGCGGGGCAACGCCTCGCCCGGCTCGGGGAAGGCTCCGGCGCCAAGATGGCAGGACCGCCCTGCCCTGCCCTGCCTTGCCTTGCCGTGCCCTGCCCTGCCGTGCCGTGCCGTGCCGTGCCGTGCCTGCACAGCCCCGTACGCCGCCTCAGGCCCCCCGGGGTCGCTCAGGGCCGCGGTCCCGGCGGGGGGGCGAGGGGCGGCCGCGGGCGGAGCCGCCTCAGGGCTCACGCCAGGGGGAGGGGCAAGGCCGCGCCGACGGCTGGGGGGGAGGGGGCAGGGAGGGAGCTCCACTGCGCCTGCGCCTGGCTGCCGGCGACGTCTGCGCACGAGTGTGTGACGGCATGACCAATCTGCGGCCCGTCCCCGCCCCTCGTGACGTGACGTATTGATGGGCGTGCGGAGCAGCCAATGGAACGAAGCGCTGCCGTTCAAACCGGAGGTGCCAGGGCAACGGCGGCCAGTTGTGCTGCGGGGCGGGCGCTGGGCGGCGGCACGTTCCCGGGCGGCTCCGCCGGGCTTTTACTGTGCTCGGGGCGGCGCCGGCCCTCAGTGTGTGTGCAGCTGACTGACGGAGCGGGCCGGGCCGCGCCCGGGAGCATGGGGGTGAGGTAGGGCCGGGCGCCGAGGAAGAGGCGAGCGGGGCCGGGCCTTGGCGGCGAGGTCGCGGAGCCGGCCGGAGGATGGAGGACAAGAAGGAGGAGGGCGAGGCGGAGATCCAGGAGCACGGCCCCGAGCACTGGTTCAGCAAGTGGGAGCGGCAGTGCCTGGCCGAGGCCGAGCAGGAGGAGGCGCTGGCCCCGGAGCTGCAGGACGAGGCGGCGGCGCAGCCCGAGCACAAGCAGCAGAAGCTCTGGCACCTCTTCCAGAACTCGGCCACCGCCGTGGCGCAGCTCTACAAGGGTGAGCGGGGACGGAGGGCGCCCGCGAGGGGGGGCGGGGGTTGCGTGCGTGTGGCAGTGCCGGGGGTGCGGGGGCGGCCGGCCCCGAGCGAGGCCGGGTAGGGGCCGGGCACAGCGGAGGGGGGAGCCCGGCGGTGAGGGGCCGGGCCGGGAGGGGGACACTGGGGTTGGGAGCAGGGCCACAAAGGGGCTGCGGTGGCGACAGCGGCCTGGGCAGGGGGAGGAGCGGGCTTCCGGCCCGGGGCTCCGCGCCCGTCCATAGAGGCAGCCGGGAAAACAAAATGGCGTGAGGGGCGAACCGCCGCCGCTGCCCGGCCCTTGCCCGTGGCGGCCCCCAGCGGAGGGTCCCGGGCCGGCTGCTGCGGCCCGACCGGGGGCTCGGCCCCGGGGGACGGCCGGAGGGGCCCCGCCGGTCCCGGGGCGGCCTGGGGGGGTTCCGGGGGAGGGCGGCCTCGGCGGGGGGCCACGCCCGGAGGGTGCCGGGCCGCGGGGGCGAGCCTCGCGGAGGGCCCGGGGAGTTGCGGGGGCAGGAGGGTGGGGGGGAGGCCGGCCCTGCCGGCGGCGGCTCCTGCCGCCCAGCCCGGGGAGGAGGCTCCGACAAAATGGCGAAGTGAGGGGCCGGCCCCATTGTGCGGCGGGGGCTGCG
The DNA here is from genome assembly GCA_011075105.1 of Heteronetta atricapilla. Lineage (NCBI taxonomy): Eukaryota > Metazoa > Chordata > Aves > Anseriformes > Anatidae > Heteronetta > Heteronetta atricapilla. The sequence continues at coordinate 15,811,311 of CM021744.1, forward strand.
GGCGGGGGCAGGGCACGGCGCTTCCCCGGCGGGCTGCGGGCGCCGCCGTGCCCGGTGCCCCGGCCCGGGCCACAGCCGGTCTGCCCTTCCCGGCCCGCTCCCGAGTTGCCTTTGGAAGGTGGAACAAAATGGCGAAACCTAACATGGCCGTTCGGAGTTGGTGACTCCAAAATAAACAGCGTCTGTCCTTCCCTCCCTGCAGACCGGGTGTGCCAGCAGCCGGGGCTCTCCCTCTGGGTCCCTTTCCAGAATGCAGCCACTGCAGTCACCAACCTCTACAAAGGTAAGGGGCTGCTCCCGCTGCCCTGGCAGCCCTCCCTGCTGAGTCCCACTCTGCCTCCTGCCTTGGCTTACTCATAAATAGGGACTGTTAATGTCTCTTATTCATGCTGATAAAATCTAACCCGAGACTGCTTCCTGAATCTTGCAAGTTTTCCCAGGGCCACTTTAGCTGACAGTAGTTGAATCTCTTCTGTTGCCTCATGCTAGTGATTAACAACTTAAAAGCTGTTTTATTTTGGAACCCTTGTTCTTAATCTGTCTTGTGAATTCAAGGGAAGAGTGCAATAGCTTCTTTAGTACTTAAATTTCTTGCATATCATGTATTTCATGGTGTGTTAAATATTAGGATATCAGTATGATAAATGCATATCTGCGGTGAAGCATAAGTTAGGTGTAGTGTTTGCAGAGTCTTGCATAGTTCTGTGGTGAAAATAAAATTTGTTCTTGTGACAGTGAGGCTTCTTAAATAAGCCTCCCAGTTTATTTTAAGCACCTGAATCATGTAATGACTGTGCTTTCTTATAGACACCCTGGACAATGTTAGTCAAAGCTTTGATAAGAATGCACTTTGTACATGGCTGTGCTTTTGTGCTGTTTGATGCTTTCTGTTGATCAAGGCCTGCTTCTGAACTCTGCTGTTCTTTGGGTTGGCATTAAGAATTCTTTGCTGCAGAAGAATCAGTCAGTGGCTTCTAATTTGGTCAAAAGATTGTGCAGAAATAATTTGTTTTGGGTAGAGGCTTGAATTGGCACAATGTGAATCCCATTATTACTGTCTTCCATTACTGGGAAGAAACAGACCAAGTTCCATGGTTTTCTGATGGAAGTTTCCATGTTTCTCAAATTCTGGGGGTGTTTTTTTCTTGGTCTGTACAACAATGCTTGTACATCCTGCAAGTTTTTTGCTTGTCTTGAGTTTCCTGGTTTGTGTGAATTGCTTTAAACAACTGAATTTAGTAATGTTTGTGATGGCTTATTAGGTTTTTGACAGATGTGGGAAAAGCAAAGAGTAAATGTAGGTAAATAACTCACTGGTAGAGACTTAACTTAAAAGTGCATGTGAATATTGTGTATATGTGATAGGTCGTATAAAGGGGCAGCACAGAGTTGGCCTGAAAGAGTTGGTCACTAGAACGTGGCCCAGGACACCAGTCACTTGAGCATGGAGCCAGAGTAGCAGTAGATACTTATGTTGTCTGTTTCACAAGTTGCGTTGGTCTTTACAACATCCTTGCTGTGGAGTCTGAGGCTGCTTATTTTTGTTTAAATCAGTTGATTACTTGTGTTATAGGCAAAATGAGGCCTATTTTTTTCCTGCAATAATGTGAGTAATGGAAGAATATGTGGTTTGTCAAGGATCAGGAAAACTAGAATTTAAGTAGGAAGCTGCCTTCAGCCAGGTATGACTTAATACTTCAAAAAGTAGGTCTGGAAACCTTTCCTTAAAATGGTCTCAGTGCTGAAGTAATACTATAATCTTTCTTCCAATTTTCACTTAACCTCCCAAGTGGAGATATTTGAGAACATGCCTAGAACCACCTAGACAATGTTATACCTTATAAGTTGGAGTTCCTCAAAGTGAATTTGCCTTCAGTGATAAACTGCTCGTAAATATCCTGTGGCTTCTCACATACCCAGTAATGTTTGATTTTAAAGAATTTTGACATGGCATTGTAGAATTACTTGGTGTGGCTGACTATGCATTGCAAACTGTCTTGCCCCATCAACAGATCTCTGATTTGCTAACTGAGGCATCCAAAACTTTACAGTAGCAACATAAGTAACAATGTGTAAGGAGAGTGCCATGGTATCTTGAATGTCAGCATTTTTTCCTCAAAATAGATTAAAAGTTCAATATACCACAGTGGGAAGGTCCTGGATCGCCAGTCTCAGAATGGTGCTGGTGATCGAGGCCTAACTGAAAGACAACAGACTTTCTTCCAGGTGGCAGTGAAGAAGTGAAGGTCTGTTTTCTAAGGTAGGGTTTAGAACTTAAGAGCACAGTAGAAAGTCTTAGTCATTAGAATGACTTTCTGAGCCTATTGTTTACCTTACTAATAAATGTTGTATATTTGGTGGTGTTAGTACTTCATAATTGCAAAATGTAGGCAGTTTGACTGCTTGTATCTTTTACCAGCTGAACTTTGTAAACAAAGCAGCTGTAGCTTTTGATGCTAGTCTAATCTTTCCCAGGGTAACAATGCTTGAAATTTGTCCAGGGTACATCAGTAGTCAGTGTTTGACCTCATAACAATTTCTAGTTACCCTTTGTCAAGTGTACTTGTATACAAGAATAGCAGGTTGTTTACATAAAGCTGGGCTCTTTTTTATCTTAGGGCTTTCTCAAGGTATTTCAGGAAGGGATTAAAGGAATGCTGTCAGTTTCCAAACTAGGTCTAAAGTGTTTGAGAGCTTTTACTAGTGCATTGGATTCTTAGATGCTGTGGAGCATAAAATGGCTGGAGGAGTAACCTGTTGCGTTGCCATTCCTTGACAGGGATTAGCAGTTGTAAGTTGTCTAGTCCTTTGGTTAGAAAGCAGCATAAGGAAAAATACTCTTATAAAAGTGCATGGAATTAAAGTGTTAATGTTCTCAGTGTACCTGTACAGCTTACAGTGAAGCCTTGTGGCTTTTAAAATATGATCTGTTTGAGATGTTTCTCTTGGTGAGTTGCATTCTGTTTGGAGAGCATTTGATAGTGTTGGTTTTAGTGCTGTCTTTTAGGGGTTGTGCAGTGGTGACTTAAATGCCATTCTTAAACATTAAGTGATTATTCTTGTTTTGTGTGTGAGAACTAGGTTAGATGTGTATGTCAGTTTGCCTGTAAACCAGTGTCTTGGACAGCTGTTCTTAAATTTCTCAAAAGCTGTTTGCCCAGAACAGTATTACATTAGACTTCATTAGTAATGCAAGAATACCAAAAGTAGTTTTAATTAGCTTTGCCAGGTTTAAAACAAACATGGAAATAAAGTGGAATTGGAGTGGATACTATTTTACTTTTAATGGAGCAAGGTCTAACATGGTGGCAGCTTCTATAAAATTGAAATAGTTGCTGGCAAAGCTCTGAATCTATCTCAAGACAGGCATTCCTGGGTAGAGAAATACAGCTTGTTCCACCTGTTACTTTTCTGTGAAATTTCCTTGTAACTCTTAAGCTAGTAGCCAGAAATGTACTTACTGAAGTTTGAAAGCAATATAATGCAAATAATTTAGGAGTGCCTTTTAGAGGTGAAGTGTACTTCTGTACACAGATGACCATTAACATGAATGGAGAATTAAATTGCTTTTTGTAGCAGGTTTAATTACAAGTAGCACATTTCAAGTTTCTGTGTATCAAACTTTTAATGGGGTCTAAATAGGGAAAGAAAACTTGAGACTTCCTTTGAATGTTGCTGCCTAATGGAAAGTCACTGCGGATACTGTTTTTACTTTTCAAAAATGGTCTCCTGCAAATTGCTTCTCCAGAGAATATAAATTAGAGGGACTCTAAAGAAATCGGAGTTTTCTGGAAATTCCTTCTGTTGGAATTGAGAAAATCTGTTGTTCCTTTATGTGGGTTTTGCTAACTGCTGATCTACTTCAAGAATGCAGTCAAAACATGCGGCTGCTCCTTCAGCCAATGCTTGTCTGTTAAGTACCCAGTTTCAGACTGACCACCTGATTTTAATGTTAATACACTATGACTTCCTAAGTAGTGTTGTACAGTTGATGTGTAGAATAGCGAACTTTCTGACTTGTAATGCTGGGTGGGAAGGGGAGCTTCTTTTGTTCATGTTCTGTTTAGGTTTAATATGCATCATTCCATAGTGACAGAAGAAATGTTTAATGTTTATAGTTGACAGGAAGACATCAGTGATGTACCATGCTATATGTTGTTTCACCTGTAACATGTACTAAGAATACTTTTGTCTTCTTGCAGAGAGTGTGGATGCCCATCAGCGAAGCTTTGATGTAGGAATTCAGATTGGCTATCAGCGTCGGAATAAGGATGTGTTAGCGTGGGTTAAAAAACGCAGAAGAACTATTCGTAGAGAAGACTTGATCAGCTTCCTATGTGGAAAAGTTCCTCCTCCAAGAAATTCTAGAGCTCCCCCAAGACTGACTGTAGTATCCCCTAACCGAGCTACTTCCACAGAAACTAGCTCATCTGTAGAGACTGATTTGCAACCCTTCCGTGAAGCCATAGCTCTGCATGGTAACAGTAATTTTTTCAATACTACTTGGTTGAAATTGGGTGGGGGTTCTTAAGTGTCTTATGCTTTGGCTTTTGGTCATTGTTGGTGTCCTAATGTCATGTACCTATGTTCTAGCTGAAGACTTACCTAATTCTCTAAGAGCAGTTCTGCATGTATAAGGCTTGTTAGTTACTAAAAAGTTGTATTGTCACATTTTGAATGAGGAAAAGGTACTATATAAAAATCCATTTTGGATCCTAACAGAGTTCAGAGCTGTAGAACTAAGTATCAACTTCTGGTAGCATTTTTGAAGCACCAAGAGACTTGGCGTTTTTACCAATGCTAAAGTAAACAGAATTCTTGGAAAATGATAATACTATGCTAGCAACTAGTTAAATATTAAGTTTTGGCTAGTAGCAAGTAACAGATCTATGCAAGGTAGGGGAGGTCATCTAATGTCTGGAGTTCTGTCTTTGGGGAGCCTTACCTCACTCTAGTGTCCTTTTTGTTCTGCACAGGTTAATACAGTGGTCTTCTGCTTCAAGAAGTGCACTGGAAAAAGGTGTTGTAGGTTGACCTCACTGCAAGAGTCCTGTTCAGAACTCTGTTCTAGTTCTGTCTTAGTATGAGGATTTCTAAGACACTGAGCTTTCCTTGCTGTCATCAGCAATGTTAGTGGTGTGGCTTTTTCTAAGATAAGGATGTTCAGCAGCTAGTTCTGCATTGAACTTTTTCCTTGCAAGTGTTAAAATGTATTTAAGGTGAAAAGGAGTTCACCTATGTTATGTATTCTGTCTTCTAAAAAATGCTGAAGGGTAGCAGGTACCTTGAAGAGCAGGCTGAGGGGGGATCTCATCGCGGTCTACAGCTTCCTCACGAGGGAGAGTGGAGAGGCAGGTGACCTATTCTCTGTAATCACCAGTGATAGGACCTGTGGGAACAGGGTTAAGCTGAGGCAGGGGAAGTTTAGGCTGGACATCAGGAAGAGGTTCCTCACTGAGAGAGGGTGGTCGCACACTAGAACAGGCTCCCCAGAGAAGTAGTCACTGCACCAAGCCTGTCTGGATTTAAGTGATTGGACTGTGCACTTAGTCACATGGTCTCTACTTTTAGGTAGACCTGTGTGGTGCCAGGAGTTGGACTTGATCCTTATGGGTCCAGCCCAACTCAGGGTATTCCGTGATTCTATAAGTATCAATAGTTAGACCATTCATGAAGACTTAAAGATGAAACTCTAGAAATAATAACTGTGGAAGAAGAAACAATCTTTACTGTCTAGTCCTTAGTGGGAATAGAATTAATAAGTTAACTAGATGAGTGGATTCCTGAAAATGCAGTCTTTGCTTCTGCTCTGTGGCAGTTTTTCAAGATACATAAGCCAGACACTGTTACTGTCTAGGTGACAGCCTAATTCTGGTATTTGCTGCTCTGTTGCCGTTTCAATGAAGCATGCTGCTGCTACCCAGTCATGTAGGCAGTTTTCCTTCTTATACTGGAGGCTGGTTAGGGAATTGTGTACCAGTACTGCTTATTCACTAGGTTATGCTAATTTCATGAAGGCAACTGCTGCAGAAGCTGACTTTCACCTGATACAAACTGATAAGCAGCCTTCTGATAAGCTTTACTGTATTTACTGAAACCATAGTTAAATCCTGTGTGCAGCTTGCTTTAAAGGCTGTTGTTGGGTTAGAGTAAGCTAGGCAGATGCATATCAGTGCAGATAGTTCTCTCAAGCAGAAGCAGCTTGTTGTCACTGGTAGTATAGCTATATTCATGTCCTTGTTTCTTAGTATCTGCTTGATAGAGGTGTATTATGGAAGTAACAAAACTAAAGGAATAGTTAATGGCATATGAAAGAAATAAGGCTTATGAGCACTGTGGGAAGTTCTCTGCCCTGTAATGCATTGTAGGGGCTGGAATTGTATTCTCCATCAGGTGGCTGACAAGACTACATGTCTGTCACCTGGATTAATTTTTCTCCAATATCAGTTTATACCTGGTCATTCTTACTTTTTGTGCTACTCCTTTAGTGACCAAGCCTGTGTTGGGCCCAATATTTTTTTAGGTTATTGCTTACAGTGAGCATTCCTACATCTACTTCCTGCCCTTTAGGGGAGTAGTGACCAAACTACTCCTGAACTATCTTCCTATTTATCATTGGTCTTCTCAGAACTTAGGATTTTTGAAATCTGTGAATGATCTGCAGGTGTTCATAATTTAAAGCACTTTGTAGGGCTGTGCATGTGCATTTTTGTTAGGCTGTTCAAATATGATCTGCTTCTAGGCATTGTGAGGAAACTTGATGGTAGTGAGTAGCAGCCTTAGCAAGTGTTCAGGATTAAGGCTCTAAGCAGGGTTTTTGGCTACTGTGTAAAAGACTTTTTATGCTGATAGGTTTCCTGTGGAAGTGGAGTATTTCCTCTATTGGTGGCATGGATGGGCTGAAACAGTTAAGGGTGATACTGAAACTTGCTGTTTTAAGCAAGGTCTTTAATGAAACAGATGAGCATGCATTTAAGACACAAAATAAGCTATGAAGCTTAAAGCTGTAGCTGCACACTAAAGGTTTTTTTCTAAAACGACATTTTTAACCTTGCTGTTTCAGTCTTAAATGTTGTTTCATCTGGCCTATATTGTAGCTTAGCAAGATGGTTAATGGCTTTCTTGACAAAAGCTAGGGATTTCAAAACCAAAACTTAATTTTGTGATATTTGGGGAAGAATTTACAGTAGCTAAAAATAATGTTAAGGCAAGCTATACTTAGAAAAAGCTTTTATAGTATGTGATCTACCTCCTCACTCTACTGATATAACCACACTGTGGACCTGTTACTGAAATCCTGTAGTGTAACTTATGGGTACTGTAGGATGAATTTTTTTGGAACTAACTACTGTTGAGAGAGTAAACTCTGGTAAGTAGAAGTGTTAGCTTTTCATTATTGGTGTACTGGAGGGTACCTTTGAAATCAAGTATGGCTAGAAACTCATTGAAGACTAACTTCAGATCTTAAGAAGCCTCGAGCAGTTAGCTCAAGGTGATGTATAATCTCTTACCCTGAGGTCCAAGTGGATTTTTCTGAAACTTCAGGAACTGCATCTAATGTCATTCAACTCTTTTAGATGTGATGGTGAAAAATATTTTTGTTCAGCTTTTCAAACTAGAGTTTTAACTCCCACCTAATCCTAAAACATTCTTGCAGTTAGCATAGGTGTAGATGCATTTTTATGTACCCTGAATGTGTATCAATGTATCCCAGTTCTGTAAAAGAAGATTTTCAAATAAAGATTGCATCGAATTGAGCTGACAATAATAAAATTCCCAAAAGCTGACATGTGCCTGGTCACTTTCTGCCTTGATATAGCTAACATGCTATGTTTGTCTGCAAGACTGCATGCTATGTGCTGGTGGTTGTCCACATTCTGCTTGTAAATATTTGTTTTTAATCTGGGATGCGATCCATGGTCTACAAACCAGTCTTCCTGCATAATGGGAGAAAGTGCTATCATTTGAGCAAGATGTGAAGCAAGCCTAGGAAGGTAATATTGAACAGCAGCGTACCTAATACTAAAAATAATGCATTGGGGTCAACAGCATGGTGAGGGAGTGTTACTGCTCTTGCTCATTAGCTTTAATGTTGATATATCTCATTAATTCAGTCCCTCTGGGGCAAACCCTTACTCTACTATGTGGAAGTATGTGGTTTAAAACCCTAAACTTCCATTAGGTCTTGTCTTAAAATATTAAATTACAATATAGAATGTCATTTGTTTTAAAAAGTGGGGAAGAAACAGCTGGTGGAAGTCTAGATGGGAGGGCAGAGTTCAGATTAGTTTCATAGGGTTTAAATTGGCATGAAGGTTCTGTATATGCCTATCATAGGACTGTTATGTACTGCTGAAAGTTGCCCTATGAGCAGTAATTTAAAGATTCAGCATAGAAGGATGAGAAGGATCTGTGTATTCTGTATGTATCTGGGGTTAATTCCTGCTTTATTTGCACTTAATGTGGCTGTTCCTTTTGGAACTTCCTGATTAAATCATCTAGAAAACAGTAAATACTGCTGTGCTGAGTAGTAGCTACTCAGGATGTGAACCTGAAGTAACTTATTGTGGACATGGTTGTAGTGCAGGTAAAACTTCAGCTTGCAGTTCACAACGCTTCAGTTCAGTCAGTGCTAATATATACTATAACTGGAAATGAAGTTCTAAGCAGCGTGACAGTGCGAGCCATACTCAAGCTTTTCCTAGTAGTGTTATAGAATGATCTAGATGCATTTTTCAGATGCAAGTAGATTTTTGTGAAAAAAGGAAGAGCAGGAATAAGTAATACTGCAAAATACCTTGAATATGGCATACAGTTCTTTAAAGTTGGAAAAGGAGAGCATCACATGTTTCTAAAAAGCCTCTGTAGTGAAAAAGATTTCTAATGCAGGAAGTGGGAAACTTCAGAAGTAAGCATGGGCTAATGAAAGAACTAAAGCCGTAGTGGCTATTTGAGTCTGTCCTGTTGTGTAGACAAATGTGCCTATGATTAGGTCCTGTTAATCACAGTATAGAAGTTTGAGGCTGTGAAATGGTGTTGCTAACAGTCATGTCATCTTAGTGTATATATATTACTGCTTCCTTCTTTAAATGTTTAAATGCTTTGGTAGATGTGTTGGAATACATTAAAAACCTCAGTGTACTCTCAGAATAATTCACAATAAATGGATTGAGATTTTTTTACATGACCACTTTACTAGAAGAAATGAACTGTGGATCACTGCTTCAAAAAGATGCTCTGTCAACAAAAAACCACATCTCTTCAATTGCATTGTTGAGTGTCTTCAAAGACATTGCTTCCATGAAATGGCAACTTGAGGTTTCAGTACATGCCTTGAATTTTCTTTGACTCTCCCATATTAGTTTGATTGCTTTGTCTTAAACTGTAATGTGTTTGTAGTGCTATGTAATGTAGTAACTGAGACAGACTCAGTGTACTTTTAGTGTACTTAGTGAAGACTTGCTTGTTACATCAGTATTACTGAACACCTGTAGCAGATGCAAAATTAAACAGTAAGGAGAAGTATGGTGTAATGTCATGTTCTGAGCTCTGTAGAAACTAAATCAAAATGACTACTGCCTTTTGGCACCAGGTTTGAAGCTTTTAGCTTCCAAATAATCTCCTGGAGGCTGGCTTTGAATTTAAGTTTGCAGTGGTTCAGTATTATGTAAATATTGAAGAATAAATGCCTGCTTGAGGCATTGCTTGCAAACCTTGTCAGTGTGTTTTAGAATGTTGCAGTGTATTGGATATGTTTTTTAATTCTGACTCTTGTATCTATTCTTAAAATGCTCCTTACTTGATAAGGCTCTATTTAAAAACAGCTTTTGGGTGCCTAAAAACATTCTTACCTCACAGGTCAGTTTTTCGTTTTACTTAGAATACACTTTTGATAAGAGAACACAATGACCATTTGATTAAGAGCTGCATATAACAACGGTGACTGATAGAAGTGGTGTAAGCTGTTGATTCTCAGTGGAAGTAACAGTGCTGAACCTGTGTGTTCAGAGCAGTTTTGTTTGGGATCAGTGTGGGGAAGTCTTCACAAAGTATCAACTAGGCTTTGAAATGATGTCAGAACACTTGTGCTGCTCTGTGCTGTCAGTCATTTTTCCAACTGAAATGTGCAGGATGAACTCATGCTTTTCTAATGTATGTTACATCAGTTGAAACTAAACTTGCTGCTGTGTTTTGTGCAGTGATTTGTAACCTCCCCAAGTTTTGCACGCTTGTATTTTTTTGCTTAGGTATCTATCATCCAATTAGCTGCTTTACTTCCTTTTGGAAGGTATATATGAGCCTCTTCTCATAATTTCCAATTTGAGCTCAACCTTAATGCTGGGAGTGCAAGAACAAACCTCTATTTTGAATGAGCTTTTAATAAAAAGTTTCTGCTCTTCAAGTACTTTCTGTAGTACTTTCTGCCCCTGTAGATAGCAGCTGACTACAAGATTCTAGTCAGGCTTTAAAACATGCTTTTAAGTATGTACAGTGTATACAGTAATACTGAAAGAATGAGCTTTAAATGTTAATTCAGCATTCATGTATGATAGTGAGATATGTGGACCTGCCCCATCCTGACTTGTGTATCAACCTGCTGTCACTGCAGCTGGGTTTAGAAGCCATTTATCTTCTACCTGAGGTTTCTAGCACCTGATCTAGTGGCTTTTTTGTCTTAAAACTCTTCATCAGGAGATACTGTGTACTGTAGATAGCAGCCTAGGGTGCTATTTCATTGCTTGACAAGTGGTCAGATTTCTGACTGGTTTGTTTAATGCAATGATATTCAGGGAGCAAATCTGAAACAGCGGAGACTTTCTAACCTAACACATGCTGACTGAGGGAAGGCATATGCTGTATTTATTGCAATATAGCCTAGCTCTAGTACAGAATAGGAATATCAGACTTTCAAAGCATACTTTTAATACTTTAATACTTAAATGGAATGTGGTTCATCTGGTCAAGAAACATGCAGCATGTATGTTCTGTTGATTGTTCTTCCAAGTAACCGAATTTCTCCTAACCCCAAGGCAGAGCTTGCATATAAGGTAGCTTCTATGGCTGAGCTTCACAGAGCCTTTGGAGCCCCTTGTATGACCTATTGGCAGCTAACAGGTAGGTTGGGTTAGGCTTTACTTGTCAGTATGTGGCTGCTGGCTGCCCAGCTGACCGCATGTGATGTGGCAGTGCACACAGATCAGAGTGAGTATGATGGCTGGACAGAGGTACAGGGTACTTCTGACTGGTGAAGACATCAAAGAGTGCAAGCTCTTCAGGGTTACTAATATGGAGCTCAATATCTTCAGGGTTAATAATAAGGAAATCCCATTGGAGAACTTAATTTGCTTGTTCTTATTTCTAGAAAAAATCTACTTATCTAGATCTTGTTCTGTCATTCTCACAATTCCTGCTTTGGTAGTTCTCCAAGGCTAGTAGACTTTTGTACTCCAATATTGGTTTGAAGCAGTTAGGACACTGAAGATGCTTGCTTAAAGTGTAGCCTGAATTTCAGGTAGAGGAGGATTGTTAGTCTTGCATGTCCTGACCCTGTTCTGGAATGTCCTGCTCTTGCTAGCTGAGCTGTAATAGTAATGTTACTGAAGAGATGTTTAAATCAGCATGATGTGTCTACAAGAAGCTTATTTTAAACAAGAAAAATAAACCTTAACACCTTGTTGTTGCTTTGCATTATGTTCAGGTTACCTGTTATAACATTGTTTTGGACCAGAACTGCCAGTAGTAAATTCTGGGGGTTTGACATGTGGCTTTGCTTTTCTGATTAAATGCTCTTCTAAATACTAATGTGTTGGCTAATAGTGGTAACCCTAAAATCATGTTTCATTATTTAAATGATTTACTGTGCAAATGTACCTACAATCTGCTGTCATACTGCCTTTTTCTTTAGAATTAAGGGGACTTGCTAAATAAGGCTCTAGTAGGGAGACTTTCCTTCTGTGAAACTAATGGTTTAGGTTGAAGCCTGAAGTAGCCTGTTCTGTCTGTGTGGTATGTACACACAGCTCACTTGCCTATGGAGCTACCATTTATTGTAGTGTACTGTTACAACCTGCTGTTTAAGATCACTTTAAATATCACAAAAAGTGGTTCCTCTGATTTCTAGATGCACTAAAAGCTGGGAAGGTGTGTTGAAATAAGTAGGTGTGGTACAAACAGAATGAAGTTCCTGTAATGTATCACTCTTAACTCAATATTGTCCCTTCTACACGCAGGAAATTAACTTTCTTTACTGTTTGACCTAAATGCTCTTTTTGTTTTTCCCCCTAGGTCTTAGTGGTGCAATGGCTAGTATAAGTGTTCGCTCAAGTACCCCAGGCTCTCCTACTCACGTGAGCAGTGGCTCCAATGCTAGTCGAAGGAGAAACGGACTCCATGATGTTGATTTGAACACTTTCATATCAGAAGAAATGGCACTCCACTTGGACAATGGTGGAACTAGAAAGCGTACCTCAGCCCAGTGTGGCGATGTCATTACAGACTCACCAACTCATAAACGCAACAGAATGATCTAAACTGCAAAAATTTCAAACCCACCATGCTGCTTGAAAGCCACTTGATCCTCAGAGTACTATTGAAAAGGAAACATGAGACCATCTTCCCATATTCACTGTTTAAGACAAATGAATTCAATAATTGCCATAAGAAATTTTAGATATTACATTAGATGCCTCTTGTTACTGCGGCTTTCTTAAACTATATTCTTAGCAGAGGACATCAGATATTGTGTAGTAGTTAGCAAGATCATCATAGGTGAACATGTATCCGTTCCAAGGCTAAAAGTGACCTTACTTGTATTCTTAAAGGGAAAGGAAATTTCAGATGTTTATTTGGTTATAGAATGCTTTTTTTTGTCCTTTATTTCCTGCTGTGTTGAGTATTTGCTTCAACAGTATTGCCAGTTTGACTGAAATTGTCTACAACATGACTTGGCATCTTTGTCAAAACTGCAGGCTTCCATTTTTGCAGCACTGTACCATGCACCTAGTTTCTCTATAGTAACAGTGTGCAAGTTATAAATATTGGACTGTACCCTTTTTAGTTTTAAAAGCAGTTGATAATTCTGGTGATTGTGTGATTAATGTAAAGAGGTGCTATGATGGTCATGCAATTAATACTTAATATTGAATCAATACAAGGATCTTTACTGGGTTCACTTTGTGTTCTAGTGCTCTGAAGTAGCAATATTAAACTTCCCCCAATTAACTTCATAGGCTTTTAAATCTTCAGTTTGAGGAGAATATATGTACTTATTGGTATTATCCTTGTGGTAATAATACACAGTGCAGACTGCACCAGTGCTGACCTAAATTTAGAGGAAGATGTCCTGTAATTGGAAGATAGGCTTTTCTGTTCAGTATTAGTGGAGGGTAGGTTTTGTGTACACCCATATCCCATTTTACATTTCTTGTGAAGTAATTGCCCATTGCTGGGGAGGGGTGGGAGGAGAGGGAGTGTGGGGGAGTAGTTGGAAAAGGGGTGTTCTCTTAACAAGTAAGACTTCTGGTCACGTGGAAACTTGGACTAACTTAAGGGTCTGTGTGATGCTATTTCCCTTGGGAGGGAGAGGCACACAGGTTCTGTAAAGTGCTAAGAAAATAATTTAAAACTGGAAGTTGATTTAAAAAGCTCTGGATAAACATGTTGTAAGGCTGAATTAAAAAGAATAAATGGCTTTCTTTTTGTGTTGAGCTTACATTCATAGGATCAAACTCTGGCTGCCATTACTTAAGTATAATCTAAAACTGAAATGAAGATCAAGATTGATCAGCTGCAAATCAGTTTCTGAATGGGGAAGGATATGTCAAGGAACTTTTATGTAGCTACAAGAAGTCTCTCCTTTTAGGTGGAGATGGCTGTGCTTTAGGGCCTCTGAATCTCTGCCAAAGGAGAGGATAATACAGGAGGAATAAAAAACGAAGAAATCCAAACCTGCAAGTTGGGAAAGGGATATTAGTGAGATGGTATGCATGCTTAACTGGAAGCATATGCTGATTTGTCTTACATGAAATGCAGCTATGCTAGATCCACAGATACACAATACTAATTTCTGTGTTCTAGCTAGTTAAGGCACCTTGAGCTCTGTTAAAATACAGCTCTTCAAGACTTACAAGCTTATGTGCTTGTAGAGTCAGATCTTTTTTGTATTATCTTCCCTGTTATTTGAGGCAGACTTAACTGTAGTCTTGTTCCTTTTTACCCTGATGTCCTTTCATGGGTGTTCTGTAGTCAAGGCAAGACAGCAATGATGTGTTTAAAATTCTCAGAATTCAAGGCTCTTTAAGAGCGTGATTTCCTTGCTTTGTGGTGCTTCCATCAGATTTCTTTACAGTGAAGAGCTCTGAAAGATGTCAACAGTTGCACAAAGTTGCACAATATTGTAGCTAGAAGTTCTGTAGTTTATGGGACAAATGTAAGATCTTTCCAAAGCAAGATAGTAAAAACTTCAAAATTCCCCACCTGTGTTACATAGCTTAACTTGCACATCACCTGAAGACTCAATATACATTACTTTCAGTTACTGCTAGTAACTAAGATTCATAAGACTTAAGTAAAATAATACTGCATAAAGCTAGTATTCATCTGGAGGCTGCATTTCCAACTGGGGCTTTGAAATAAGATGGTGTCTAAATGTTAGTATTTATTTGGCTGAGAGAAGGATTTTTGTCCCAAAAGGAGAATCACGGGTTGGAATCGTGAGCGTAAAGGACATGTGAAAATCATTCTTCATCTATTCTGTTTATTCATTAACTGGTGTGTACAACTAAGGTGCTTATGCTCTGCAGCTTCTAACACTTTACTGTTATGTGTAGTAAAGGTAATGTACCGGTATCAGAGTTCTGCATACATGAACTAAAATACAATACCATACATCATCTAAAATAAAATAGTGCTTCTGGTCTAGCCTGAATATACAGAGCCTTTTCAATTATTTCTTGCATTTAAATCCTCCTAATACTCCGAAGCACCATTTCAGTCTAGCACCACTTAAAACAAAATTTATCTGGATCTTTTTTTTTTGGTTTGTGCCATTTTTTTGAGAGAAAACTTTATAAATTAGTTGCAGTAATACATTTCCTTGTACCTTAAAGTAATTGGCAATTTGTTTTTCCATCTTAGTCCTGGTTATTTGCTCTGTTAACCCCTGCCACAATGATAAAAAATGCATGTATTTACCTGATAAACACAGGGAGGACAGATTGTCTTAAGACAACAACAGTTAAAGCCCAGTACCTGTTGCTTTGAAGATTTCCTGTGCTAGTGTAGAAAATTGACGTGGAAAAATAGCATTCTGTTGTTATCCAAACTGTAGCTCCTGGAGCCAGAAGCAAGTTGATTTCATGTAAGAAACACTGAATTGAGAACTGTTTTTGACTATAAAAAGGTGCTTATTTTGCTTTCTCCTATGAATCGTATAGTTGACCAGTCTCTTCTCCATGTACATCAAATTTAACATGAATGTGCGGCAAGTTACATACAGTACATCCTGCACTGAAGCTACTGAGCTTGGCTTGCTTATTAATGAAGTAAGTTTTAAATGTTAAATTTAAAGCTATATTACAATAAAGTAATGCAAAAATGATTTTGGCTGAAACTGAAGTCCTGCAGTTAAACTTACTCAAATGTGGTTTACCCAGCTGGAGTAATAGAAACTCTAAGTCATAATAAAAAAATAAATACAAATGTTAAGGCTGCTTGTAGTTATTTTGAGTAACATAGTCCATCAGAAAACCCCAAACCAGAAGATTAAAACTCACACCAGAAGATTAGAATGAGGCAGTTTTGTTTCTGCAGAGCAGAATTGTTCTTCAGGAATGTGTTTTGTTGGTGGTAGCTGTTTAAAGCTAGTTAGGCTGAAACTGGTTATGCTTAGTTTTTCCATTGTCTCCTTGATCACAAGCTGCACTTACAGACTCCACTTATGAACTCCAAAGTCTTAAGAATGGGGATGTTCTGTTTGCATTTGCACAAGGAATTTTGCAGAGTTCCTATGTCACACAAATATAGGAAAAATGTGCAACTTTGTAAGAAATTTGTGGTATTAGTTTTAGCAGTACAGCTTTTCTCTAGCCAGAGGACTTTCTGGATGTGTGTGAAATTAGGTGCCATAATAGCTTTTTCTGCTTTTATGTGGCAGTCCCTAAACCTGCAAATGTTTTTCCAATTGCTTTACCAACAGGCTTTTGAATTTAGTTTTAGGGGAAGTTTTATTTTACAGGAATTCGGGTTTAAAAATGTTAATATTTTCTAACTTACAGACAGTTGTATGTTCTAGGGGTGACCTAAAAGTATTTTGAAGTGAGTCCTAATAAGTCTTTCCAATGTTAGCCTATAGCTAGTAACTCTTTTGGCAGCATTAGGGAATGTACACCTGTCTTGTTCCACTGAGTTCACTGCACCAGGTGGGGCTGATGTGGCTGTCTGGGGAAGCCACAAGGCCCTGTGACTTTCTCCTTCCAGGTCCTCTGGTTATTGAAGGTAATGGGGAAGGTGCTGGTGCTTGTTAGTAACTGTTCTAACACCTGTCTCTGATTTTCCCTGTGTGCATATAACTCCTTATAATGGAAAGGTGAAGCTGTGGATAGTTGGAGGCTGTTGCACTCTTTGACAGCTTACCAAGAACTGGCTCTGTAGTGACCCTGATGCTTTCTGCTGTCTCATGTTGGGCCCCTTTCAGACAATTTCAAAAGAAAAATCTGTCTTCTAAGTAGCAAATGAACCAAGTCTACTCATTTCTGTGTAGCATGGAAAGCGTCACCTAGGTTTGTTATAAAAGGGGCTTGGAGAGTGAATGTTTTTGGGGAAGGAAATTTCACCATTTCCTGTCACTGTTTTGACCAGTGATGTTGCTTTTGTAGTTCATGCAGTATTGTCATGGGTGAGGTGTTACAGTGTTCCAAGATGGGTTGTGGTAAGGGAATGCACAAGAATATGGCCTTGTTGGAGTTGGCTCTGACACTTGGGTATATGCTAGGGTTTGTAGTATGGGGAGTACTGGTTAATTGGTTGCAGCTAAAGCAGCTTTTAATCATGTTTTGTAATATCTCACTGTTTTTGTATCAACCTTTTTTAATGTAAAGGTGGAAAAGGTGAAGTTGGTTCTGGATGCCATATGAGCAGGGGTAGTGAATCACGCGAAAAAAACCCCACAAGATTGGGGGCTGTCTTTGTATCATTATGGTATAACAGTATCGTGCCTGTCAGCAGCTGGTGGTGTTCTTACAGCTCAAATCCCTAAGCCATGGGAGTTGTTACGTGTATCTTATATATAGTGTCCTTTTCATAAAGCATCAAAGTAGAGGATACCAAATATTTATATTTAAGGTAGGTACACTAAATCTTGAACCTTCTAATGGGGTTTTGACAGGGTCATTTCTAGCTCCTAACCACGCAGTCATGCCTTTTAATACATTCCTTTTTATGTTGGTAACTATTTGAACCAAGCATTCTCTTTTTAAGTGAATTCTTTGTCTTACCTGAAATGCAGTATGTAAGAGTAGGATTAATACTGGAAGAAAGTACTAGGTTCGTTCTTTGCTGTTTATCCGAACAATTCTTTGAATACAGTTAGTAACTCCATGCATCTGTAGCATTGCTGCTTTGCAAATTGATGTTGTTAGACCACTTTAAAACCATGAATCTTTACATCTTTAGAATGCTTTAGGGTGTTTTTTTTTGTTTGTTTGTTTTTGTTTTAGAAGATGAGGCTCATTATGAATAAATAGAACTGTAAAGCCCTGGGGAGGAATTTTTCTACAGGTTTGTGACAAATATATTTCTATATCAAATTTATAAGGTGCAGCTGAAGGTATCTAATGCTGTCTTCAAAAGTTTTCTAATGTCTGGCTTCCTCTCCTTTTTAAAAAGCACTGAGAAAAAGAAATGCGTGGATTGTGCTTAGAGGTGAGGAGACTTAGTACAGGTGAGCTTATAGACACTTGTATTGCATGTCCTGACAATAATTCAACCTTTCATTTTACTGAGGGAACCATAACATCTATATGTATAACTTTGTTTGTCTCCAAGTTTTTGTGCTAGAAAAGCTCATGCTAAGTCATGGCCACATTTAAATGACTCTTGTGGAAGTGCATCTGCCATCTTCCATGCTAGGTACACTATTTCCCCCACTTTCCAAAGAAACTTGTAATTAATGTGAATCACTGGAGATGTATTTCTCTGCTAAAATGATCTTGACTTAGGTGTTACGTGTTAGGTGTTCTTGAGTAGGAAACTGCTGAAGATGCTCTTGAGTGTTGCCACAGAAACTTGTGTGCCACAAGATGACAGCACAGCTCATCTAGATTTTAGTGTATTCATTAAAAACTGAGTATGGACTGACCTAATTCTTCAGATAGCTTAGTGCGTAATCTTAACTTGTTTGCAAGCTGTAGTGGCAAGGTTTTGGTTCCAGGGGGCCATAGGGGTGGCTTCTATCAGAAGAATCTAGAAGCTGCCCCATGCTAGATGAGGGCCCCACTGCTGACCAGAGCCAAGCCAATAAGTGTGCCTCTGTGAGAGCATATTTAAGAAAGGGGGGAAAAAAAAAAAAGCTGCTACACAGCAGCTGGGAGTGTGAGAGGAGTGAGAAACAGCCTTGCAGGCACCAAGGTCAGTGAAGAAGGAGGGGGAGAGGTGCTCCAAGTGCCGGAGCAGAAGTCTCCTGCGGCCTGTGGTGAGGCCCATGGTGAAGCAGGCTGTCCCCCTGCAGCCCATGGAGTACCACGGTGGAGCAGGGTCCCACGCTGCAGCCCGTGGAGGAGACCACGGTGGAGCAGGTGGGCCTGCACCGACAGAGGCTGCGGCCTGTGTAGGACTCCTGAAAGAGATGTTTTAGGGCTGGATCTGTAGGCCGTGGAGCAGAGACGAAGTGCTATAGACTGACCACAACCTCCATTCCCCCGTTGCCCTGAGCCACTTTGAGGGGAGGAGGTGGAAGAGGGCGGATGGGGGAAAGGCTTTTTTTTTGTTTGTTTGTTTGTTTTGTTTTTTTTTTGTTTCTCACTTCTCTAGCTTGTTAGTTAGCAATAGGCAATGAATCTTACTATCTCCCTATGCTGATTCAGTTTTGCCTATCACGATAATTGTTGAGCGATATCCCCATCCTTACCTCAACGCTTGAGCTCTTTGCATAGTATTTTCTCCCCCTTTACCTTTGAGGAGGGGGAGAGAGAGAGAGCAGCTGAGGTGAAGCTTGGCCACCCACCTGAGTAAAACCATCACAGTTCTTTTTGGCACCCAACATGTGGCTCAAACCCACAACCCTGGGATTAAGAGTCCCATGCTCTACTGACTGAGCTAGACAGAGATCTGGATGGGAATATTGCTCAACAATTATCGTGACAGGTAAAACGGAATCAGCATAGGGAGATAGTAAGATTCATTGCCTATTGCTAACTAACAAGCTAGAGAAGTGAGAAACAAAGGAAAGAAACCAAAAGTACCTTCCCCTCCTGCATCCACCCTCTTCTACCTCCTCCCCGAGTGGCTCAGGAAAACGGGCTAATGGAGGTTGTGGTCTTCTCCAGAAGCGCTTCTTCTCCACTGCTCTTTCTCGGTCACTCTCGTCCCCTGTGCTGTGGGGTCCCTCCCACGGGATGCCGTCCTTCCTGAACGGATCCGGCATGGGCTTCCCACAGGCAGCAGCTCTCCAAGAACTGCTCCAGATACGGGTCCGTACGATGGGGTCCATCCCTCGGGAGCACACTGCTCCAACCTGGGTCCCCCACTGGCAGCAGCTCCTGCCAGGTCACCTGCTCCTGCGTGGGCTCCTCTCCATGGGCTGCAGGTCTGGCCCGAGGCCTGCTGTTTCTCGCTCCTCTCACTCTCCCAGCTGCTGTGTGGCACAGCATTTTTTTTTTCCTTTCTTAAACATGCTTTCACAGAGGCACAAACATCACTTACTGGCTCAGCTCTGGTCAGCACTGGGACCCTTATCTAACATGGGGCAGCTTCGAGATTCTTCTGACAGAAGCCACCCCTATGGCCCCCTGCTACCAAAACCTTGCCATGTAAACCCACTACAGAATCAATGGACTGCCAGGCAAACCACTGCAAGCCCCAGAAGGAAGTGGCCTAGTTTGTCTCTACTTGCTTTGGGACCCTCACTACAAGAAGGACATGGAGGTGCTTGAGCAAGTGCAGAGAAGGGCAAGGAAGCTGGTGAGGGGCCTGGAGAACAAGTCCTGTGAGGAGCGGCTGAGGGAGCTGGGCTTGTTCAGCCTGGAGAAAAGGAGGCTCAGGGGTGACCTTATCGCTCTCTACAGGTACCTTACAGGACGCTGTAGCGAGGTGGGGGTTGGTCTGTTCTCCCACGTGCCTGGTGACAGGACAAGGGGGAATGGGCTAAAGTTGTGCTGGGGGAGTTTTAGGTTGGATGTTAGGAAGAACTTCTTTACCGAAAGGGTTGTTAGACATTGGAACGGGCTGCCCAGGGAAGTGGTTGAGTCACCGTCCCTGGAGGTCTTTAAAAGACGTTTAGATGTAGAGCTTAGGGATATGGTTTAGTGGGGACTGTTAGTGTTAGGTCAGAGGTTGGACTCGGTGATCTTGAGGTCTCTTCCAACCTAGACTATTCTGTGATTCTGTGATTCTGCTTTTTAGCGGAACTTTGCATATGGCTTTGTCAAAATTCAGATTTCCTTAGGCCCAGTTGTATTTCCCAAAATACAGACAGTCTCTCACACATTAAGCCTACTTGCCTGGAAATGTTTTACACATTTAAATTCCAATAATTGGGAATAAAAGCCTGAAAGTTCCTTCAGAGCTACTTTTCCATTGTTTTCCCAAAATGTGCACACGAGTTGTGTATACATTTACATTTTCTCTCCTCTGCTCATGATTATGGCCCTTTTTGACCTCTTATGTGAAGTCTTGTGCCAAATGCAGCCTGACTTGTGAGGAAAAGCACTCCAGAACATCTAGATATTTCTGGTAGGTGTTTGTACGTGGTACATGTGATATTTCCTTTAAATGAACATGGTCTTAGGTTGCCTATAGAAATTGTGTGGTCTTCAACCCTGGAGACGGTCACAACTCAACCAGACAGCTTAGAGCATCCAGCTCTTGTTGGACCTGCCTTGAACATGGTTTGCCCCAGAAAAACTTAAAGGCTCCCTTTTCACTTGAATTGGTCTGATTCCTATGGTTTGCGGCAGTTTTATTCAGGAGGGAGGTTTAAAAAAACAACCAACCAACCAACCAAAGAAAAAAAAAGAACCACAAAAACCCCACAACTGTCCTTGTTGCCAAATAACAGATAATAATTTAACAGATGAATTTTCCTTTCCTATGAGACATATGCTGTCTCATGTGTTTCATGGGCTTCAGAGTAATAGAATAGATCCAGGCTGAGTTTCAAAGTGGCCTCTGTGTGATGGGTGTTCGCAATGCTCTGCCTGGCTAATGAAACGTCAGCCTCCAGAGGGCAGGAAATCATCTGCCTGAGCCTGGTTTTGGTAAGACACAAAAATGGGTATTTGGGCAATTTTGTAGGAGGTGATATGTTAACTAGAAGTAGTTAAGTGTTTTTATATCAGGGCCAAACCCTGTCAAAAATGTTCTGGCAGACTGGCAACTGATATTGTGAAATTTGTAATAAAATGTGCATGTTAGCTGCTGTTGGTATGTTCTGAATCAATCTGCTATAGGGAAAACAGGGTATAGATGTGAGGCTGTCAATTAAAAATAGACAAATCATTTAACACTCTAATTGTAGTCACATTTGTTTCTCATGATTTATTGGAGACATCTGATAAAAATTACATCATTTATAAAGGTCTAAAACTTTTAGCTTGCTAGATGTAGTCTATTCTGAAGATTCAGATAAGCATCAGGTGGACTAATGGCTTCTTGAAAGTGTTTTTTTACAAACCTGGGATATTGCCTGGAAAGTAAAACCTGTATTAGTTATTTTGCTCCAGTCTACAATCTCCAGAAATTCATTTTTTTCAAGTTGTTCCAGTGCCTGAGTTTGTTGGCTCTGAACTGAAATGCCTGGAATTGCATTACTTTAATTTTTCACTTCCTGAAATGCCTTTTGCATTTTCCACCTAGACTAAGCAGCAGGTCCCAGCTGCGCCTCCTTCCTTTCATGGGTGCCTCAAACTCACAACAGAAACTGGTGGCACTCTAAAGCAAATGTAAAAAATCACATTGAATGTACATCAAATATTCCAGCTTGGGAGGAACCTAACTACCACCTGTTGGCCAAAAGCTCTTGCAAGTGTGTACTGCAGTGTCTCTCTTTTTTCCTTAGCTATTTAACCAAATACTAGTATTTTGACTTCCAGGTTATGGTATTGTTATCACAATGCTGGAATATCTTCAACTCAGCCAGCAGTCACATTTTCTTGTATCTCCAGAAATGGGCTTTACAAATCAGAAATGTCACTGGAGCATGTCAAAAAGGGTGGCAGACTGGAGAGGGGTGGGTATGTTTGGCATCTGCGTGCATCAGTGAAGAATAATGAGGCATCATCGGACTTAATCATGCTAACTTTTGCAGCCATATTTTATTGGCTTTATATGAGCCACATGAGGTTCCCAGCACTGCTGGTGACTAACCCACCATGTTGCCTTTCTACCAGTTGACCAAAGAATTATGAAATGAATATTGACTTTCAATTCCACCGTTTACCTGTGCATGTACATCTGAGATGCTATTGTTAACTTTAAGTTCTGCCCACATTTTGTGGCTATTTTGCCACAGCTGTTCTGAACAGAGATTACAAAGCTAAAACCAGTTTTCCCCAACTCCCACCACCATAAACTTGCCCAGCGCAGTGCTCCAGATCAACCTGTAAATCCTTGTGGTAGTGGCATTGATGTGGAGCTAGAAGGCCATGTGGAGACTCCAAGCTTTTTTTTTTTTTTTTTTTTTTTTTTTTTTTCAGAAGTCTTGAGGAATGTAAAAACTATGTGATGGGAAAGAGGTGGCACAGAGGTTTATGGAGGTAAAGTGAACTTGCCCACCTGCATTATAGCCCTCAACTGCAACAGCTCCTTAGCCTGGACTGGATTAGCTTTGTATTCCTGTTGTCCAGCATTGGCTGTACTGGCTAATTGATGACTTCAAAAAAAGTCATTTACAACTCTTGCATCACTTAGAGCTAAAACTCTTAAGTTTTATTTAAGCCACTTAAGTGGCTTAAGGTCCTGAATAAAGGCATGCTGCACTCCTAAGGAGAAGAATCCTTTCTCTTTAAGCTGTAGTTTGGTAAGTGGTTTATGCTCAGTGGAGATGTCTCCATTTCAAAATATCACTGTGGGATTTTGCAGGGGTGATGCTGATGCTTTAAAGAATCTGAGTTTCTCAAAGCTTTAAAGGAATGTAAAGAGCCATTGGGATTACTTAACTAGCATGCCCCGTCCCTTTACCCAATTTGAAAACCAGTCATTCAGCAAGCAGAAACAATCCCTCGGGTGACTCTTGCCAGTGATTTTGAAATGGTTCTTTGTAAAGCAAAACATCCAGAGTTACATGAGCTGCGCTCAGAGTCAGGAAGATGACACCAGAGCATGGGTCTAAAAACTGCTGATATGCTCTTGCTGCACTGAACATCTCATTGCTGCTTGCAGAAAAAAATATGTCCTGGCTATGAAAATGAAGTTTTGGCCTGAGGAATTTGTAGCTGTTGCAGATTAGGTGTCAGCTGTTTGTGGGCTGTGGTATGGGGCAAAGTGGCAGGAGTGCTTTGCCACAGGCTTCCAGGAACACTGGGAAAGTTGTCAGGTGGGTGGAGAAGAAAGTCCAGCTCCTGGTGCCTGAGTGTTGCTGGGAGAGTAGATGCAGGTGGAGTCTACAGTTTTCTGCAAAGACTGATGTTTGGTAACGGATACAATTTACATGTGGAGGGAGAATAAGGTGTAATTCATCAGAAACAAAAAAACCCTCACAGATTATACAACAGCATTTTCTGCAAATTCAGCCTTTCCATATGGCTGTAGCTGGTTGCACTCATAAATATAACTGACCTGAAGTAGGTCTCTCCAGCCTACCTGATAAGCACTTGGATAGGCACAAATAAAGATCTCTTGAAGGAATACAAAAAGGGCCACCAGAGGCCACCACCTTGAACTTGTCCTTTCAAGCATTACCTTTAAGTGTGGTCCCTCAGAGCAATCCAGCTGGCAACCTCTAGGTAAGCTCATTGCAACCTCAGATAAAACTACTGTCAAGCAGAGTCAGATCTTCAGCTGCTTTATGGTGCTGTGCCTGTTTCCACTGCTTGGGAGTATGAATCACAGGAGCTTCTTCACGTGGTGAAGCCTCACAGCAAATTGGCAGCAGGAAAAAGAGGTGAACCTTCCAGTGATGGGCAGGCTGCAGCTCCCTGACATCCATGGTGTGCAAGTAGAGAGGAAGAGGAGGAAATCCAGTGCAGACACTATGCCTCCTAAATCTTACGTGGTGGTAGAGCCCTTGAAGTTCCAGAAACCATATGTCAGTGCATTCCACACACTGCTGCAGTGATTTGGCTGCTGCCTTTCTTTACTTGGGAGCAATCTGAAGCTCCAGCTGTTAAGCATCAGATGTATAGAATGACTACCAGGGAGTCCTAACCACTCATTTTTGAATCTTTCAGCCCTAGTTTCTGGACAGCGCATAAAAAATGTCTTCAAGTGGCATGAATCCTTGCATTATCTGGCAGAGAAAAAGATTAGATGACCTGAATGGTCCAAAGCATATGGAATGAACTCTAGCTCTCCTGAGCTCTGGAGGAATTCTGTTGCTTATTTTATTTTAGCCCAGATTTTTCTTTTGTTTCTGGCATCCAGCAGCTTGTGCCATTAGCTGTGCTGTGCAGTGGCACTAGCTGGGTTTGTATCTGTCACCAATGGGTTTGCATCCTTCACTAGTGGGTTTGCTTCCAAATGATTCTTTTGCCTTCTAGTGCCTCAGATTTTTTTCCTGTCTATAACTGCTAAGGAATTAATGCTTTTTTAGCTGATGAACTAAGAACATCAGATGAACAGAACTATGGAACAGAAAAGCTCTCTTGAATTTACTAGCTGTATTTGTATCCTTAAAGAGCTGTGTGTTGTTATCTGTCTTTTGTGAAGATCAAAATATATCTTGACAGATTGCTTTCCTACTTTCTCCATGGCTGAGGGCAACTTTGCTGGCCCCTGGTACTGAAACTGTCACTTTTTGTTAATCCTACATGTTTTATGCATTTAAACTTTCAAATAAATCAGTAGAGTTGTTGTAATCTCCATAATCATAACATTACACAAGAATAATTCTTGCATGTCTAACCCAAAGTTAGATTAGGCAGCTGTAAAATATAGGATGAGATGGCCAAGACAGTGCCTTTCAGATAACTTGGTTTTCCTGGAGAACCTGTGTCTCTGTGGCAGTGCCAACTGTCATTCTACCTGCTGGTTTGCACCTCTTGCTTCAGAGGCCCAAATACTCCTGTCTTGCGTGTGTCATTTACTGATTCACTTCCGGCTCATCCCCTGTGAAGTAGAGAATATTATCTATTATTATAATAATGTTATCTATATTGTTTACACACAGGCAGGAAACAGTGAGAGATGGACTGAGAGCAGACACAAACAGTGCTACTGCCCAGCTGGGAAGTGCTCTGGCATGTGCCTTCATCGTGTCAGGGTAATACACAAGGCAGTGGATGGAGTGACGTCTTGTGTTTTCCTGCTTCTGCAACTATCTCCTCAGTTTTACTTTTTTGAAGATATATTGTTTCTGCCACCCGCCAGAGTGACATTTAATCCCTGTAGCAAAATCCAGGTTTACCATTTCACATAATGAAACTTTGTTAATAAATTATGAATTAAATGACATTATTTGCTTTCTTCTTTGAGCTTTGTTTTTATACAGGACACAAAGAAGTGCAAGATGGGGAAAGAAAGTCAGTATTAACTGATGGTAAAATATTAATGCTCCTTCAAAATCAAAGGTGGAATAAATGACTTGATTTTCTTCTACATGGCCTCAGGCCTGGAGAATTTCATTCCCAGGAATGAACTGCAAAGCTCATGGTAGCACAGGAATCTGCAGGTGAAGCTGGAGAGCAGAGTGAAAGGCAAGAGCAATCAAGGAGAGAAAAAACATCCAATATGAATTAGCAGGCATCCTCTTTCTCCCTTTTAGAGGAAAGGATTGAGACGGGAGCAGGGCCTGGAGGAAGAGCCTGTTCATATGTCCTAAGAGTCAGGGTAGTGGAGAAGCCTGCTCATCGGGGGCGTATGGGCAAGGTAGCATAGAGAAATGTTTCATCACTACACCAGCTTTCACTGTGTCTGTGGGGAGACGGATGTCCCCACCTGTCCTTGCCTTTGCAGGTCTCTCCAGGTGGCATGATGTGCCTGTTAACCCTGTGGGATCCTCACCTTGCCCAGCAGGTTTGCTGATGCTGGCTGGCAGCAGCCCAAGTTTGACAGGTAAATAATATGAAAATCCCTTTAACTTTCTCTCCACCCTGCTTTGGAGTTCACACAGGGCTCTGGTATAAGTTGACTTCACTGAGGTCCTTTGAAGTACCACGGCAAAGTTCATGCAGCACAGCGAGGGCCTGTATGGTACCTGTCCTATGTGCTGGCAGGGAAATGGCATATGGCGGCATTTGCTGCAGAATGGGGCCTTTACAAATCCTTTTGAGCTGTGCTTGTGCTGCTGTCAGGTAGCATACCAGGAACATGTGCGTGAGCTGGGTCCCCCAAAAGCTGCTCAACCCTCTGACACATGGTTGATGTGTGACGGTGCTTACCTGGCCTATGAAAAGTATGAGCCAAGTGCCCAGCTCTGTGGATAGATTGGGTGGTGAGAAGGAGAAGGGTCTGGGCTGTGTGGTGGCTGCTTTGGGCTGGCCTGCACTGTGCCCCCATGCTGATGCCCCCTCCGTGCTCCTGTGCAGTGGTTTTCCTTGTGTCCAGGTGGGCACACCTGGACACAAGTGGAAGTATGAAGAAAGACATGCCTTCAGCAAGCTGGCTGTAAGGTACGAGAATACTGAAATGAGTAAAGTTACCTTAAGGTCTGGGCCAGACTTACGAACACACTAGACAAATAGACCTAGACTTTCCCCCGTTAAGACTGTCATCTTTACCCTATGGTTCAGCCTGCTGGTTACATGAAGCTGGTATGTTTACAGTAGGTTTATTGCCATTATTATGACAGAAATGGGTGCCAATAGTAGAATGGAGCAGGCCATTCCCTCAGCTCTTTGCTGGCCACGCTTGCAGAGCTGGCTCCATACATAGCCAGCAAGCACAGTGGAGTTTAACCACAAGCTTTGTTTCGACTTTGTTAGGAAATTCCTTGTCTCACACTACACGTCTCTTCTTGTTCAGTCTCTGAGATTTATTTATTTCTTTGTTAAAGATTGAGGCCTTCAAGCAGGATTTATGTGGACATCTCAAGCAGATTTCTTCTGGTGCTCTGTGGGCTATGTGTCTCAAAGCAGGCCGAGGGCCCAGGATGGGTTTTGAGACACATTCTTTGAATCGTGCTGCCATCTAGGGTGCGAGCATGCAAAGACTTCTCCACAATCACAGGCATTCACATTCTGCAAATATTTTCCACAGAGTTTTCCAGTTTGTTTACTCCCCGGGCAGGGTGGATATTCTGCCAGGCCTCGGCCCACCTGGGCTTCTGGGGCAGAGCGCTGCTTGGAGATTACACACATCTAGGATATTACACAATATTATTCCATGGAAAAAAGTTCTTAAAAAATTTTAGGCAATGTCACTTTGTGGCTCAGGAGTGATCATGGTGTTGGGAGACCAGGAACTAATTATTGGCATTGCTGTTGGCCTCCTGCTTGGCCACTGGTGAGACCATTGTCACTTTCACTTGATGCAGGCTCTGGGTGGGCTGTCCCTACTGAGGTTAGAGGCCTGATCTCAAATTGTCCTTGTGCATGTGCTCAGGCATACATGGTTATTTTTACAAGTACCTGTACAGCTTACAGCTTGTCAGGTTTGGTGGAAGATGTGGCTTTATGTGGAGCAAGCTTTACTCATGGTGCGTACTCGCTCTGTGCAACATGTTGCTTAGCACTTCCAGGGTTGTGCTTGTGCACCTTACAAAAATCTTTGCCTTGCTTTTATTTTAATCACTTTTTTTTTTTTTTTTTTTTTTTTTTTTATCCAAGAAATTTTTACACATATGTAGGGAAAAACTGAGCCAAGGCCTGGCTGCTGACCAGTTTATGCCTGGGCTTGCAGGCGTGGTTAGGAAACAGATGTTCAATTCAGCCTGAAATCCCGTGCTTGAAATCTGCACTAATGCACTTAAAAATGCACTTTTTTTTTTTTTTTTTTTTTTTTTAAGTTTCCAGTTCAAGTGTATCTGAAATTGTTTTACAGAATATTTCCTAAAGACTTTGCATTTGTGAAGCACAGCAACAGATTCTCTCATTTTTCTGATTTAAACTTGAGCCTGTTTGAGTTTGCTGAAGTTGCGTGAGTTTACTGTAAGCTTACCTTGGTGTATGAGTTAAAGACCTCAGTAAATCCAGCTGGTATTTTACCCTGAGCTCAAATTCCTAGTTAAATGAATTTACATACAGTCTTAAATTCCTCCTAGCTGGCTGTCTGAGTCAGAGACAGACAAAGAGTGGCTGCCAGGGCTGTTTTGCAGTCCATCTGTATAGACAAACTTGGCACTTAATTGTCCAGATCAATACCTATTTTAGTTCTTCCACAGTTATATTACTTTGACCTTCCTGATTGAAGTAATGGTATCTGGAAAAGCATGTGTGCTTTGGAAAGGGGAATATGACAGATGTAGAGAAGTGAGTATATTTTTTTAAAAGTGCCTCTTATTTTTAACTGTTTATGGCTGTAAAACAAAGGATGTGGAGTTTACTATGGATCTCCATCCTATTCCTGCACATTTCTTCTCCCTTATGTCCTTCTGTCAGTACCTTGCTGAGGTGGTTTGGAAATGGGCAGCCCAAGCAGCCCTGATGGCTTTGCTCTTCCCTGTTGCAGCCACTGACTCCTCCAGAGAGTGGAGCAATATCATCACTTAGAAGCCCCTACCGTTGGGTGGTACTAACAACTCCAAGACAGTTTTACCCAGGCAAGGGGACAGTAAGGAGAGTGAACCTATAATCTCAGATCTCTCTGTGTGTGCAGGACTTCTGCCTGGGTGGGATTACTTAGGCTGTTCTGCATGTATTTTTCCACTGAAAATTTACTTCAAAAATCACTTTATTGACAAGTTGGACACACGACTTTTTCCTCTGAAAGCAGTGGTTAATATTGTGGGGTTTATCTCAAGAGAACCCTCTCGAGGGTACTTTCAAAGCTGTGTCATGCCCCCGGTCACTAGGTCAGTCATTGCTGCCACTTTCTGCCCATACCAAGCAGGGAGCTCAGCTACATTGCACTGAAATCTGCTCAGCAGAAGCAGTTGCCCTATTTTCATGGTGGGCAGCTGCAGAACTGTGTCTTGGCCTGCCAGCAAGGAGAAAGTGACAAGAAACGGGCTGTCAGAGAAGCTTGGACAGACCCAGACAAAACTCACAGCCTAGATCCAGACCAAGCTCGGCTGTTTGAATAGCTCAGATGTAGCTTACGGAAATCTCTGGGGAAGGAATTGCTACTGTGTGTATGAGATGTACGGTGTGGGCTCAATGTGCTCAGGACACCTCATCTGGGTCCTCCTGGTTGCTGGGGGCATCTGAGCCCCTGGCCTGAGTCTGGTGGCTGCACTGGGCAGAGCAATTCCAGACAGGAGTGCCGTGGGGCACAGGAGGAACATGCGGAGGCCAACCACGGTATTGTTACTGGAAAATCCTTGGATCTCTGTACTCTGTATCTTGTTTAATTTGTTCCTCTAGTTGAAGCTGTTGCTTTGACTTTGGACATTTTAACATGTAATTCTCTAGATGCTGCCTCTAGATTTTGAGGTTGTCACGCTGGAGAAAATGGCTTTTTATTCCAGTGCAATGCTTGGAATAAATCAGTCCAGTGGGTCTGGACTTATCTGAAAATAGTTTTTGCTTCAGTAGCCCCATACTGGCTCATATATGGAGCATCTTATTTGATTCAAAAGACGTGTCAGTCCCTAAAGCTCTCATCCATCATTTCTTTAAACTACAAAACCCCCATTAACCCAAAGTTAAGTCTCTGTTAAGGCCATGTCAGCAAGAGACATAAAAAGTTAATGGTGAAACTCATAGCTGTCTTTGCTCTTCTTTAGCCAACTCTGGGGCTTTTTCACAGGTGTTTTTGTGTTATTTTAAATAATATTGCAATGAAATGATCTGCATATTCCATAGTATGTATAGAGTTGAGGCAAAATTCACTAGAGGGTTGGCAGGAATTGTGTGCTCATTTGGTTTTGCTGTTGCCTGTTTTTATTCTGATGAATTTTGACATTTTAGAGCACAGACTCTGGCATATTTTTAATATACTGACTGTAGAGCAAACTACAGATCAGGCTTTAAAAGCCCTAGCACATTTGAAATGGTTTAACATATATTTATGGATAGTCTCATGAAGATATATAAGCCATGAAGGCAATTTTCTCCTCTCCCTTTTTTCCTGCAAATCAATTCAGATGATTGCAACCATTTGCTCTTTTGCAAGTGTGGGGTTGATCAAACCTTAATATGTCTTCAGTAGTGGATGCACTATTTGAAACCTGCAAGACAATATTGGAGTGAATTTGATTTGTTTCTCATGGGTCAGATTTAGATCTAAGGGGTTTTACACTGAAACTTCTGGTCTTGCTCTTTGCTTACCATCAGTGACTATTAGAAAATATAAGTATTTACTGATTTGACTCACTACACTGTTTCCTTTCATATTTTATAATGATATGAAGCAGAAAGAATTCCCTCTTTCAGAGAGCAGAGGAGTCTGCACACCAATAATCCCTTCAGTTGGTTGTTTCCTTAATTTTCTTTTGGGCAGTCTCATATTTTCCCTTGCCTTCAGATGTACATAGCAGAGTTTATGCTTTATTGCAGCCCTGAAGTTCTCTTCCATTTTTAAGGTTTCTAGCTGGAGGTCTTTCTCCATCTCTGAAATGCTTTTTGGAGTCCTGAAGTGCCAGTAGGTTGGGTGTTGTTAGAAAAATGTCTAGCTGTAGCTTTTTACTGTATTTTTCTTCAGATTCATCTCAAAGAGATATTGTTAATGCAGTACTGATTTCAACATGCTTTGATCTTGACCTTTTTGTTTTTTGTTAATGTGGGTGGAGTTATCAGATAATTATTATGGATGGACTGAAATCTATATGTTAATCAGAGAGCAATTAAATGCATCATTCTTCCTGGTATTTTAGACAGAGGCTGACTTTATTATGAATGCATTTTTATTTTCACAGATATACATTATGTTCTTATTTATGAATTCTATATGACTTGAACCGATGCTCTTTGGCAGTTAAGAGAAAAATCAATCTCTTTGCTGAAGAAGCTGAACATGGAACACTGAGGATGGAGTCCCTGCAGTGGTGATGCCATAAACCCAACACGTCCCTCCTCTGAACCAAATGCAGATGCTGTTTCACTAGGGTAATCACTGCCTAAAGCTGCCCTGAGCACATGGACCTGAGAAGTCCTGGAAACCACGCTCCCTGCAGGGCAGGCAGAAAGAGGGCTCTGGGTGTCAGCTGTGATTTCATGGAGAAAAGCAGCTTGTTAGACACAGACATCAGCTGGGAGTGGAAATTTCAGGAGAGACCTGTTGTGCCACAGATGTCTTTAAAGTCCATTGGTTAAATAATGCTTGCGTACTAGAGAGAAGGTCATCTTCAGCAGCCTCCCTTGGTTTAAGGCAGAGTCATGGGGTGAAAAAGAAAAAGGATTTTTTGAAGGCCTTGTCAACAGTGCTCTGAATCCTGTTTGTGCTGGCAGATGTGGAGATACAGAGTGTCTCAGATGGAGGGTGTGTGTGTCCACCTTCAACATCGGTTACCAGTCCTCATTGCCTCCTGAAAGGATGCCTCCATCCGTGCCCTGGGTTGTGCCCTGACTGGTACTCTGTAGGTGAAGCCTGCTCTTACAGCACATGAACCAGCTCAAGAAAGTTCCAAGTTCAGCTGCTGCCGTTTCAGTCCAGAAGATTCCTAAATCTGGTGGTTTTGGTATTAAGGAGCAGCCTCCTCTACCTGACCTAACCAAGATGCTCTTCAGTCAGGTAGCCTCCTTGATATAATTCTTTCCCTTCATATTTCAATTTAGGACTGATTTTATCAGAAATGTGGTATTATTTCCTGCTTGTACATCTTTCTACAGTAAACAGACTGAATATGGAAATCTGTTGATGGCCTTTTCCAAAGAGGGTTATTGTAATGCTACTGGTGTTTTCAGTTACAGCCACAAACCACCTATTCACGGCTCCTTTTGAACTCCATCCAATGGTACAGAAACACCTTTGGTGTCTTCTAAACCTAAATTCATTTTGGTGTGATGTTCCCCTAGTTTCTGAAGTGCAGCCCTGCTTCTTGATCTGGAGTTCACAGCCCACGGAGTCTCCACTCGCAAAAGGTACTGCCTGTAAATAGGTTTATAGAAAGAAAACGACAGGAGACCTGGCAGCTGGTAACAAGAGAGCCATTTGTTGTTTCTAATGAGCAGAGTACAAAGAATTAATTTAAGTTACCATACAGTTTACTACAACTTCTAAATATTGGCAAACTATAGAAATATTGCTACTGATGAGCTGGGAAACATTTTGGTACCAAGTTTTGGCTGACCCTGTTACTTATATGTGGCATGGTAGAGGAGAAATATTAGGAGTAAGAGTGAAGAGCCATTTAAGGCTGCCCATTACTGATCATAGAGGCTCTGTTCTCACACTGGCCATTCCTGGTTGTAACTGGTGATGGTGAGAATAAGACTAAAACCATGAAAGCAGCACAAAAAGCACATTAGAGGGTGAATCACAACCACCAGCTCATCCGAGCCCTGTGCTTAGACTAGTCAAACTGGTACTGTTCCAGTGGTAGCAACTTAAGTTTCAGAAGACAGAGCATCCCCAGGAGTGAAGTGTGACTTGCCAGGTGGTACAGTCCAGCCCTGACTGCCCATGGATGACTTCTCACTGTGCTGATGGCAGCAGTGTCACCGAAGCCCTGCTCTGCCCAGCAGTGTCTCCAGTAGCTCCAGTTTCCTGCACAAGTCTGCTCGCAAGTTTGCTAAATGTGAAAATGTGCTAAATATGTTTGCGTTGCTGAACTTGCATGTTTTTTGCTGTCCATGTGTTCAGCTTATTAGTGTTGTCTTAGCCTGGCTGATGAGTTACACAGGGAATATATATTTAAATATGGTGGAAAAAAAACAAACTGCTTTTTATAGGAGGTGCGGAGGTGGTGGTAAGGGAGAGGTACTAATCTTTTTTTTTTTTTTTTTTTTTTTTTTTTCATACAATAATGAAAAAAATCCATTCTCTGCTCAGGAAACCATTTAAAAAAAACAACAACCCAGTAATTTGAAATGTTTCTACTGACACAAAGCGCATTTTCTGTGTAAATGAGACAGTCCCTGCATTTCTTCCATTAGTTTAACAGTCAAAAACCATGCAGCAGTTTTATTTCATCCTTTCCCCCCTTAGCCATTGGCTGGATCCAGCCCTGGCCACAGAAATACATTAACACTGTGGCGTCGACTGTGATGTGAAACAAATGAAAACTACTGACGATAGAAGAATAGGTCAGAAACTGGAAAATCCTATTTAATAGAAATGTCTTCACTGCTGAATTTGCCTTGCAAGGCTGCTGATGTGCTCTGGAAGTCAGACATTGCTGGAGTTTGTTTTGGGGAGTTTTGAGTTTTTATTTGTCTTCTGAGTTTTGAGCCATCAAGTATCACACTTCTCCAAGCACAAGATTTAGAAACCTTTTATTGTAATAGCCTGGCAACTGAAATTTCCACATTATAGCATGACTCCAGGCAGTGGTGATACAGAAGAAAAAATTCCGTGTGACGTGTCAGTAAGAGTTCTGCTATTTCATTCCTGTCTGTCTAATTTTTGATCATCCTAAGGCATCTGAGAGACCTTGCCTCTAGGAATAGTTCTGTCTTCTAGCAGTAGAAAGGTTTGCTTCTTGTTCTTTTGATTCCCTCAGCTGCTTTACCACGGATGATAATATTGAACCAGAAAGCAACTTCATCAGAGGTCTCCTTGAGAAATCCTCAGGATGCCTGAAAAGGGAGTTGTTGGAAAACATTCGGTAGCATCACCACTGCTTTTGCTGCTGTGGTAAAATGAGGATGAGTCTGTGCTGTTCTCATTAAGAAACGGTGTGAAAAGTCTGGAATACAGTCCGGGTATAAAGGGAGTACAAACTACCCTGACTTCAGGCCTACTAACAGTTTCCCTCTGACTTCAGTTTCCTCCTCTGTGACTTTGAGAATACATTAGACAGTGGCTGGAGCTCAAGTCACAGACACAAAGTGTAACTGAATGTCATTGAAGATGTGTGTTGGAAAGAAAATCCAAGCCTGCTTTACTTAATGGAATTAGATAGTTTGAGAATTATTTCTTCCTAAATGGCCCAGAGCAAATGATAATTTTTCTGGGCTGTGATGAAGGGGATGCAGTGTCCAGGTAAGTTCTGCCACATTTTCACATTTCTGCTAGTCACTATTTATTATTCTGTAGAGGAATGTCAGGCTACGTTTGGGAATATTTCCACCAGCCTCCACACACATGCAGACGTGCTGTGAGGTGAACAGCTGGTGCACACTGAACAGGAGAGGGCACTGGCACTCCAGCAGCGGTGCCGGGGCTCAGCACCCTGCCGCAGCACGCTCTCTGCAAATGCGTCGGCTGTGCAGGACAAGCACCCAAGGTTTGATTTATTGCACCTCAGTGCACACTCTCTTCATCTTACTTGCTTAATATAAGGCAAGAGCCTAAAAAAAGAGAGTGAAGGAGCTGCATTTGTTGTCTGTATGTCTCCGGAGGTAGGGAAATCAAGGGCTGGGGCTAACTTGCACCAGCCGGGAATCTGCCCGTTTCTGTTTAGCATAGGCACATTCATCTGCTGTTGTCTGGTGGTATGGCTCCTCTGCGTTTTTTGAAAAGCTCTAATTTAGTGTTTCTATCTGTTTTGCACCTGCATTAGGCATTTAATACAGAAGCTAATTTGACATTGTGACATTTGTGTTGTCCAAGCGAACCTCAGGAAGTCACTGATTCTCCTGAGGCTGTAAAGACGTGCGGTCCTTCACCCTGAGAGGCAGCATTTGCTGCTTCTCCACCTCCCCTTTCAGCCATCAGAAACTATGAAACACTGAATTTTATTCCAGCTTCACAGCATTAACAAACAAAGCTGCGAAGCCATTAGCACTTGCACCCTAACAAGCAGGCAAAGGGTGCTTGGTCAGGATTTGTCCCTCTGGCCGCAGTCCTGCCATCTGCCAGCTCCACTGGTGATGCTGGTGAAGGGCTCCTTGCCCTGAGTCAAAACACTGGGCACAGAACCTCGTTTTTCTTAATTTCCATCCTTCTTTTCAACTCTTGGCCTTTTTGCTCAGCACATGTAAAGTGCCTGTAGTGTCAGAAAGGACCAAGTTCTGTTTGTCTTCCACTCTCATAGTCTTAATTAGACTAAAAGCAAAGATCTAGTGAAGCTGTCAGCATAATTATGGGCTTCCATCCCAAACTGAAGCCGCCAAGGAGGTCTGATGCTGAAGGAGGAATGGGCTGTCTGTGGTTCAGTGAAGGGGAGGCGTTGTTTCGAACCTAGACCCAGCCTCTCAGCTCCCTGGTCCCATCAAAGTGTGGCAGAGGGATGGGAGATGAGATAGGTGGCAGCAGACTGTTCGTTTCTCTTCCAAATCCCTTTGAAATTTGTTCCTGCACCACATGAAGGGTTGCAGACAGCAAAGCAGAAAGTGTGTCCGACTGTGCTGGAGAGAAATATATCTAGAAACATGAAAAATAGGAAAGGAAAATGGTTTATTTGCATTATTCACCAGCTTCTATTATTTATGTTGCTGTATCACTTCTGTATCTCTGTATAAGTTCCCCCAAAATAATTGTGCTTCTGGAGGGTGACTTTATATTGCTGCAGCCTATCTTTTATATAGTCTCTTTATGTGAGATCTTGTTTGGCTATTTCATTGTTGCTTGGGTTAAATGATGAGTATTTCAGGTTGGGCTTTGACATGGATCCACAAACCTCAGTGACCTTTGTGGCACCACCTTGTCCTCAGGCCCTTGTCCTCAGGCTCACCTAAGCCTGAAGGCACCTTCTGGTCAGCCAAGGCCTGCGTGGGTCTTGCACAAGTGTGTTTAAGAGGTCACTGCTACCCAGTGATGTTCTTGATGGGCTGTGGAGCAGCTGGTATTTCTGTAGGTATTTATCTCATCAGTCTTGATGTGCTCCTGCTTTGTGTCAAGGGCACAGGGATCACCTGGGGACCTTGTCTGTGGGTGGAAAAGGGAGGCTATAATGTTCTGACTCATCTCCTAAACCCGTTCTGAGAGTGTCTTCCATTTGTCCCTCGCTATTACAGGCACAACCCCAGTTCATCAAGAAACTGTGACTTGCCCCCTCGTGTGGGTTTTCCCCAGCTCTGGCTGTCCTCAGCAATCTGCAGTTCCACACAGCAACAGCGCTTGGTGGAAGGGAAACCTAACAAGTTAGGAGACGTTTCTTGCATCTCTTTACAGAGCCCAAGTTATTCAGCCTGAAGGTACCCGTTTGCCTCCTTGATACAGGTGAAAGGAGAGGTGTGTGGTGTTTGGTTCCCTGTTGCTGTTTGCCAGGTTTGTGGGAGCACCATCTCAGGGCAGTCCCTTCTTGCTACTCCAAGTGCTGCCTGGTGCTTCTGCTAGATATTTCTTTTTACTCATGAGACAAGCAAAACTTCTAGTTTGTCTAAATCTGCTTGTAGAACCTATTCCTTCTAATCTCTTTCCACTGGCAAGATAAACCCACCTTATGTACTTGCAGGTTCTCATTCAGGTTCGGTGCCAGTCCACATGCCTCCTCTAATGAGGGTCTGCCTGGAAACCCAGCCTCAGTGTCCATGTGAAACAGGTGAACCCTTAAAGCCTCAGAAAAAAATAACCAAAAATGTTTCTCTTTGAGGATGCATAAATATTCAAATGCTAAACTAAAAGGGCTCTCCATTCATCCTACAAGCCATTTGAGAGCATTGCTCATTCAGTCACAGGAGTATTTTAGTACTTAAAAAAAAAAGCCACAAAACATCTGCAGTCTGCAAAGAGCTGTTCTGAAAAGCATCTTGTAGGCATTCTGTGATGCGTCCCCAAAGGACTTATTACCTCCAGTTGGCTGATTGCAGCAAGTTCTCCTTCCTTCGTCTAGATGGCACTCTGCAGTCTGAAAAAGCCCTTTGCTGATTAATGTGGAGAACAAACTTTCTGCAGTCACAGCAGAGAGCCTGGATTTTTACTTTTAATTTTGTCAAACTGGTTACATGAATGGGCAGGAAAGGAAAGGGAGGAGAGGATGGGGAAAAAGTGACATCAATGGATTTTTTTTATTATTTTTTTTTTAGGGTTTATGAGCTCTGTGAAATTAGAGAAAAAGTCTTTAAAGTCTTTTCTCCTGAACAGGTGCTGGTCCCATACCATTCCCTTGATAAATACATGCTGCGAATTTCAGAAAGCTGGTGCAGTTGGATCTGCTTATCTTATCCTTCAAGAACCTGTTCCACCACTCACACAGCGATTTCTTGTCCTCGTAGGCTGTCCTACTTCTGAACCTTTCTGTTACAGAATACTTGGCCCATCCAAGATCGTTTGCTCTCTTCCTCAGGTCCCTGCATGTCATGCAGCCCAGCCTTCAAAGGTTTGCAAGTAAGCACAGCAGGTTAAAAAACTAGGCAAAATGCCTACTGTTTACATACTGGTATACTGCAGAAAGCCGTGCTGCTAGGACAGTGCTTTCTTCCTTTTTAAGGCAAATTTGTTGCCCTTTTCGAGTTCATTTTTTCTGGCTATTCTAAGACAGCAAGGGGAATGACTGGGGGACCAAATACAAAGCAGAATGTAACAAAGGCTGTTTGTGGAGGATGAGAAAGGGACGTATAGGACATGCTACAAGGACCAGCAGAAGGTACAGTGAGATGGAAGTAAGGAGAGCAAGGGAGGCTCTTGTAACAGCTATGTGCATTTTAAAACTGTTAAAATGCCTGGATCCCCAGTGGAAGCAGAACACCACTACTGCCATCCTTCTGATGGTCTGGGCTCATGACATGGATGCGATTTAGACAGATAATGTCAAGCAGCCTTAATTTTTGGCCAAGGAGATGTCCAGGGGTGCCCAGGGTACATATGCCACCTGTATATGTGGTTCCTCCTAAGGCTTGCTGTAAAACTGTGGCATTTATTGGTCTAAATAGAAGGAAAGGTGAATATATTGTATGTCTTCCTGGTGATTTCCTTACCTTAGCATATGTTGGTGAAGGGAATTTTTGTCCATCCATGTGGCCCTTGCCTGATAGGGAAACTGTGGTTGAGCATTCAACTGAGCATTTGCTAAATCTGGTGCAACTCTGTCAGGGGCCTTTGCTCAGAGCAAGACTGCTTCTGATTGAAGACATCAGTGCTGGAGATGGTGTTTGGGGACACTAAATTGAGGTATTACACTGCAAGTCTCCTGTGGCTGCTTTAAGTGAGCTCTCTGACCACTGGTGACTCGTTTAGCTTTCACCAGGCACTCAGATCACCCTGACCCCTGGGGGAGCTGCCTTCCTCTGTGCTGTAGAGCACAGACCAGGCCATGGCCTCATCCCAGTAAAAATCCCCAGTATACACAGACTTTTCAGGGGGCTGCATTTTCTGGGTGGCAATTATCAGAGGAGCAATAGCTTTGTCAGTCCCATGTCCATTTTCACCAGCTTGAGTTTCTGCCCCTGGCAGCCCCTAGGTGCTGTCTGGGGATGGTGATGTGGTGGCTCACCCAGTCCTCTTCCAGCTTTCTCCAGCTCCCTGCCTGTCTTACTCATCTCTGGCATGACCGTGTGTGTGTCTGGATGTGTTTCCTGGAGTTACCTTTGCCCCTAAACACTGTGCCTCCAGTGAGGGCGGTGTCTTGAGTCCGGCTGCTTCATGCTAATTTGTTCTGGTTTAGCTTGCAAAACCCACAGGCCTTCTTTGTGGTCTGCATTTCCCTTGCTGTTTGTCACCTGCCTGGGGCTAATGAGAGCTCTGGCATAGGGTTTTGTAAAGCTGCTGCCCTGTCCTTCAAATCCCCGCCTGTGAGGTCCATTACTGCAAAGGCAGAAGTTGTGCCAATTGGAAGTCATAAATAAAATTGCATAATGTTTTAAGGCTTGGCATACTCTTCCTACTCCTTGTGTCTGTCAGTTGGTGATGTGACAAAAGAAAACCTAAACACGTGCATGCATATGGCCATCCTGGCTGCTCTTTCGCTGTCCCTGTCCTTGTCCCCTTCCACTGGTCCCTTCCACAAAGTGCTTCCTTTTGGGCAGGGCTCTGACTTGCAGCTCAGACCCTCACCTGCGTGCTCCTAAAATTGGTAGATGGTTGAAACACCACAGTTGATGGTGGGCTCATGTGGACCCACTTTCTTCAGAGTTGCCTGATGCTGGTTTGGACAGTTTTTACATCTCATCTCTGGCTGCTACACCCTGTTTTCCAAGCTGCTTGAGGGCTGTCTGCCTCGCAGGGATGGTGGCAGGAGAAGAGGTCTGCACATGGTCTGAGCAGGTTGTCACTTGTCACGGGGGCTGGGAGGTGTGACTGGATGGACCACAGGGTTGCTCATGCAGGATGTGAGTAACCTGAAGGAGCTGTCCTGATGCAGAGCAATTGGGGAGTGAGTAAGAGGTGACCTGGTCACGCTGGCATGGAGCAGCAAAAATAACTCCAGGCTCGGCAGAGGTACAGCTGACATGGCAAGAGGAGGAATTTCAGGCTTTTGGCAGTGTGTGGGGTGGCAGGGCTCCAGGTGGGGTTCCCAGTGTTATGAGATGGAGCAGACTTTGAGCCTGTGCCACTTCTGGAGCAGAAATAATTGTTGTGGATGTCCACCATGCCAGCAACACCCCTGCTGGGTGCAGGGAGTGTCTGGCTGTGATCTGCCATAGTGAAGCCCATCTGGGGCCCGGCAGCAAGATTCCTGCTTTCTGGGTATTCTGGTGGGACCTTGTGGTGGTACCAGAAGTATTTTAAAGGCAGAGATTATATCACGAAAAGATGAAGTGTTTAGTTGTGCTTTTTTCTCCTCCTTCCCCTCCCTTCTTCCCCATTTCTCCTGGAAGGCTGTCTCTGTTACTGATAGGATCTTTTTGATGCTTCTCTATTCAGAAGAAGAAGTTTATTCCAACCTTTTTGATGATTGTGCCACCCTCTGGTAAGAATCAGCCTTGAGAAAATTACAGGCAACCAAGTAGAATTGTTATCACTTTCAGCACACATTTCCCCCTCAATTCTGGGTTTCTTCTGAATGATGTGTTTAATTCACGGTTCTTCATGAATTCATATAATTGATTTTTAAAAAAACCAAACACCACAAATGCTTATCAACAATGTTATTGTTCTCTGAAGGTCCTGTCTTGGGAAGGGGTGGACCGAAGTGGGATGAAGGGTGGTTGTTGCAGAAGTTCTTAGCGGTTCCTCCTGATGTGGTGGCTGTCTGGGGAGGAGGGGTTGTCCTGATAACGAAGCTGTGTGGTGGTTCCCAGCCATGGTCTACTTCCTGAAGTACTGTGACTGAAAAGGAGTTTCAGTGCCTAATCTCAAACCATTTGGAAAACCTGTCCCAAGTTTTTTAAGGGAAAACCTTAAAATTCTGTTCTTAAACAGTGGTCCAAAGGTGGTCAAAATTAATTGAGAACAATTTAATATGCAAATTTTTTCTCTGAGCATTTTTTTATGTGACCCATGAAAAAAGTGTTTGCAGCTGCCTAGGAAATTTGCATAACTCTTCATTACCCTGCTCTGTGCTTGATGGTGCTGGGGTCAAAAATCCGTTTTTCCCCCTTAAATGAACACGTTACAGAAGTTTCAGTGTAATCGGCGCGTCTTAATCGCTAAGCGGATGCTGCTGTCAGTGCCAGCCGAAGGGAAAGATTCCGATGCCCTTTGGCTCCCCCAGCGAGGGCAGGAAGCTGGGGGCTTGCTCGTGCCCTCGCTGGGGCTGG
This sequence comes from Heteronetta atricapilla, assembly GCA_011075105.1. Taxonomy (NCBI): domain Eukaryota; kingdom Metazoa; phylum Chordata; class Aves; order Anseriformes; family Anatidae; genus Heteronetta; species Heteronetta atricapilla. The sequence continues at coordinate 15,852,398 of CM021744.1, forward strand.
CAGCGGGCTGCCACGGGCTGACAGCTCCAGCCCTTCCTCCTCCTCCGGGTTGGTTCAGGGGCTGCCCTCGCTCTGCTCTGCTGCCTCCCTTCCCATCCCTGTGACCATTCTTATGTGCTTTGTCTGTACAAGGAATATCTTGTACTCCTGTGTGCAAAACATGTCTTAATTTGTGCTAATTATTCCAGTGTGCAACTTGATTGTTAGGAGCTTGGTCTGCTGGCAAGCCTGTCTCTGGCCTGTCTTTGCATACAGCAATCGTGATGTTTTATCTTAAACAGAGCAAGGGGTGCAGGGCTAGAGCAGGGAGGGGGCAGTGGGTCCTCCAGAGGGTTTTCGGGGAGCGATAAGTGCATGGTGGAAGCCACAGCGGCTGCAGAACCACCAGCTTTTACCCTCCCTTTTTAATGGAAGTTTTACTTGAGAAAGCTTTAGTTAACATCGTCATAAAGTTTATTTCCATTTTGTTTATTTTTGAAATAAAGAGGCTATAAAGCTCCTGGCTGGGCTTTTCAGTTTTGCTGGCTGGGGAAGAGAGGCGAGTTGGCTGCTGACCTCCTGTGGGGATGCTCCTGGCGCTGCTCAGCCTGTTTCAGCCGGCAGCGCCTCGCAGCCTGACCTACCTATGGCTGTGACTCATCTGCTGCTGCTTTGGGGCAGGTGAGGATGCAAGGTGCACTCTTACAGCCTCAGGAGTTGTATCTACAGTGTGCAACACTTCTTGCAAAACCCCTGGTGTGTGGGTTCCCTGCCAGCATTTATTTCCTGAGCCATTTGGGTTTCCTTTATTTCCTGAGCTGCTGATGCCCAAGCCTGTACATGACTGAGTATATTCTTGCCAAAGTCCTTGTTAATAAAGAAATGATGAACCCATGTTTTGGTTACAGGGCTGAGGTAGATGCTGCTGCCCTTGCTGGTGACCTGAGTGTGTTCATGGGGTTGGAGCAGCAGTCAGGGACCTGGGGCGGTGGCTGGGCAGCGCTGGCATATGGCGACTTGAACATCCCCGGTCCAAAATGTAGCACCAGGACAAAACTGCAACACTGCCAGGCAGGAGCTCAGTGTCACCTGGGGGCATCTCGGAGCAACAGGAGTGCCCTGGAGTGGATGCTGTGGCAGATATTTCACTTACATCAAACAGGCACAAGCAGAATGCCTGCACTTGGCCCCCATGCTAGGCATGGGGCTGGCTGTGCTGCCTGAAGCCAGGACACATGACTGGCAGCAGGTAGGAGGGCAGTGATCTTATGTTCTCACGGCAAACTTGGCTGAGAGCTACCCTGTTGACCCCCCTCCAGTTGTACTGGTGGCTACTGGTCTTGATCCTGACCATTTGGCTTTCCAAGGAAAGATTTTTTTGGGTCAGATTTTGGGAATCTGTTTGGATTTCAGGCATTTCTAGCAGTACAGCACGCAATGCATGTGAACCTATGTCTCAGGGTCTGTCGTGTGATGCATGCGGCCAGAGGAGCTTCCAGCCTCAGAGCACACTTTCTTCACCCAGTTTATTACAAAAATCTATTCAAATGAAAACAAATATTGATGAAATGCTTATATGCTGAGACTTCGCACAGTCTTCTCTTTGCTCCTCTTATCTTGGCTGGATCAGTCACTCCCTGAAATGATGTCAACATACCAGCACACCTGAGTGCACTTTGTTGTTAAAGGTCTTTTTCAGCGATGCCAAATTTGTGGCATCTGAGTTGCATGTCATGCAAGCTTCTACTGAAGCAAGAGGGAGGCTCTTGGGTGGCAGTGCTCAGTCTCGGGGATCTCAAGGTTTCCCCATCCCTTGCTTCTGCCTCCTGCTTTGCTCCCGAGCAGCAGCATCCCACACTCGTGGTGCATCAGCACCACTGGCCATGCTGTGAATGGATTCAACTTAAAAATAAAACAGAACAAAGGTTTCTTGGAGGATAGGTCAGGTCGGGAGCAGAGGCGGATGGGAGCAGAGGTGGATGGGAATGGCTATTGTGAAGCCAAGTTTGTGGGGCTAGCTGGTTAGGAGAGAGGGTTTTTTCCCTTTTCAGACTGTGAACACAATATCAAAGTGCCACTTTTTATCCTTAAGCATTTCAACAGAGCAACATGTCTGATGGCATCAACCCGCATCACCAGGAATGTGCTGCAGATTCACAGTGCTCCTTGAAATGCATTGTTCTAGAAACATCTTTCTCTCTAAGGTTAATTGTTTTTTGTCAAGTAGCATTATGGATTTTGTTCTCTTAGTAATTCTGAAAAAGAAAAAAACTATGAAGTTATTTTTTTGGTTTTTCTTAATAGGCAGCACTGGTGCACAAGAGGCTCTGATTTATGAGCGTTCATGGAAATGCAGCATTTGGGTCCTCAGGCTGAGCCCAGCACCGTGTGAGGATGCTTGGACCCTAATCCCTTGTGCAGGCTGGAGCTGGGTTTGCTGGGTTTGTTATTTTTCATTTCCTTTCCTGGAATTAGGGAATGCTTAGAGTTACAAGCCTATGAATAAAGCTAAATCAAATAATAAAGTATTTCATTCCAGACGGAGAGCATCCACACAAGAAAAACTGCTCCAGAATAATTTATCGCACAGGTGATCTATTTTAACCAGAAAAAAATGAATAGAGCTTTGGGAGTCGAGCACGGCTCCTGAAAACACATGAATCACAGATCACAATAGGCTCTTTAAGAGCTATAGAAATGATAGCGCTGTTTTTTGGTAACGGCACATAATGATCCCAGCTATACAGGCGTGTAATATATTTATACTTCAGACACATATATTCCAACTTTTAGTTCTAGAATATAAGGATCCCAATTTGCTAGTGTGCACTTTAATTAAGAACTCTGACTTGTAATTTTTAGGAAAGAAATAATATGATAGGAAGGTGGTAATTTATCAAAAAAGACTGGCGAATTTATGATAGGAACAGGGAGATAATAGGATTTCTGAGACTGTACAGATGCTCTTTGAGATGATTTAAGAGGACAAGCTAGGGAGGAACTTCAGTGAAAGAGTTCTCATCACCCTGAGATTGTTTTAAACCTAATCTATTTGCACTTGGCTCTTATTTTATGGATGCACATGGATTCTTATGTGAATGCTGAATTTTTTTAGAACTTTTTTTGTAACAAGTCTTTTCTGCCTGGAAGAGGTCTCATGCCGCAAGCCTCTGTTAATGCTGGCAATATCTTCTTTTGCAGTGCCAGTGTGTGTGTGGTTTTTAAAACCTTTCTGTCAAATTCCGGGCTTGAATTAAAACTGCTGTTATGATACCTCCCCCTTGCAACCTCTCCTCACCTCTCCTCACCACTCCGGAGGTCTGTCGCATTCGTTTCCTCCTTGTAATCAGGCCATGTGTTGGGTCCTACCAGCTACCGAACGCTCTAGGTGTGATTTAAGTGCTTGTGACACTTTGGAAAGCTCAACAGTCACGTGAGTGGAGGTGGTAGCTCATTTCTGTGTAATTAGGTGTAAAGGCTTGATGAGTCCTTCTGTGTTCCACTTGTGTGTGATAACTTGACCCCGGTGGACTTGCTAATGAATAAAAGAATATTTCTGCCTGCAACCCAGCTCTTCATTAGGTTGCTTTTGCTGGGTGATTACGGGTTTCTCTAAAGCAATCTGCGGTGACTCAGTAAGGCTTTCCACTACAGGAGGCTTCTGCAATTTCTTTTTTGACCTGTTTGTCCCCATAGCGTGGTCACTGTGCACAGCGGCTGGCGGTGGAGGCAGCGCTTGCTGGTTTATTCCACCGCCCCCTGTGATGGTCTCAGCAGGGAGGTACAGCAACCCCACGTCTTTGGGCCGCGCACGAGTCCCCTTACAGGAACAAAACCCCAATGCCCTCAGTATCCTCCCTACTGCAAACGGCTCGGGCGGCCAACGCAGGTGCCTCCAGCAGTACGTGCGGTGGCAGCAGGGCTCTGGCTCACAGCTTTTGGCTTGGTGGGCACTTGACTAGCGCCACGTGTGCTGAGGTTGGTGGCGCAGGGATGCTCCCGATGGAAGCAGCCACGTGTGCCTGTGCCCTGCTCTGATGAGCACGGCACTTGCAGGTGTTGTCTCTGCATTCAGTGGAAGCAAACCACATGTACCTTGTTCTGTTGAAAATAATGGTGCCTCATAAGCACTGACCTGGGTTAGTAAGCAGTGATGTGATTAAAATTTTGCTTACGGGCAAAAAGGAAAGTCACCTTTATACAGATGTGTGTATATATTTACTTATATAAAAAGCCAAATATTATTTTTATACCATTGACATCTTAATCTTATTAAAGAATAATTACTAGTCTAGACTTCATCATTAGAGGAAAAAGTTTAGATAGGAATAACATAGTTAAAATTGTTCTACACATCCCAATTTCTGTCCCTTTCCCTGACACTGTGCTCACATTGCCTGTGCTCCTCTGGGTCTTGGGGTCGGTGGCTGCAGTGCCGTGGTCACCTGCCATGGCCATGATGTTCATCTGCCTCCCTTCAAGATGCCATACAGCATGGTACCATGTACAGGTGAGAAAAGGCAAACTGGTGATGGGTGCAGAGGGTGGCTCACGCCAGCAGGCAGTGGCAGAGCTGGAAGCACACCCCACGCACCCACCTGGGGCTGCCGTGAGGAGCCCTCAGCACGGCGCATGAATGCTCTGGGCACCAGGGCTGAGGACTGGCCACGTTCTCCTTCAAGTCTTCCAGCTGCTGCTCTCCTCATTTTCGGTACTGTAAAGGGATGCTGGAGCACATGGGACAGAGATGGGGCAGCAGGGGAGGTGATATAAGCACAGCTGCGTGGTTTCTCACCTGCAGGACACCCAGAGCCTCCCGTGTGGGGGTGTCCAAGCTGGAAGGTGGGCTCCGACTTCTGCCTGAGTGCTGGCATTTTTTCCACATGTCACCCAAGCTTTTTGCTAAGCTTCTTAGAGCTGCTTAAATCCCAGGGCTGTGCTTCCAATGACTACTTGCCCTCTGCTTTAAAATATTTACTTGATTTACTACTTCTGCAATGTATTCATTCTGGCTGGGGCTAAGAGCTGTGTGCTATCAGAGTTTCTTCCTCTGGGACATAACTGTAGACTGCGGCTGAATTACCCCTGCCACCACTTGGGAAAAGAGCACAGGCTGAGATTTGAAAGCCTCTTACTATAAGGCAAGTTTTCCAGAGGCTTGTCTGAATCCTTCATACGTGTTCAAGTCTATCCTTAAAATATGGTCACCAGAGCTGCTCACAGCTTCTAGTAATGGTTTCTTGGACTTTAGATACCGAAATAGCACCGCTTCCCTGAGCTGGCTGGTTTATCTCCTCTTTCTGTATCCCTGGATTGCTTCGACCCTCTTAGTAACAGCTTCCCCTTAGGAGTGTGTGTGGCTGGCTCCATGCAAACCTTCTCATTTCTTTTTCTTAATTGCCGACGACAAAAGTCCTGCCTTCTCTGTTGTTAGAGTGACCTGTGCACTTGGTGCTGAGGTAGGTGATGTGCCAGTTATGGCTGTTCAGAGCACTTTGCTCGAATGAACTGGTGTCACCGAGCGTTCCAGATCTGCCCCCATGGGTAATGCTGTGCCTGGCATGGGCTGCTGCCACGCACAAATCCTATCGGCAGTGGTTTCGTGTGCTTTCAGCTGGGGACTGTGCTGAATAGGGTTGGGCCAAGGATAGAAGCTACTTGGCTAATTGTGTTTTTCATGTAGTGCCTATTGGAAAACTAGTTTTAAAGTATTTTGGATAACCTTTTTTTTTTTTTTTTTTTTTTTTTTTTTTTTGTGTGTGTGTGTGTGTGTGTGTAAAATATTTTTAGATTGAAAATCTAGTGCTCTTGAAAGTCAGCTTCAGGCTCTTGCACTTCACGCTCCTGTCAAACAGAGCTGACACAATTTAAATACCCGATTTGTCTGACACTTAATTTCCCATGGCTGAGGATGATGTGCGCCAGTGGTGCCACCGCCTTTTCCCACATACTGCTTTATGTGCCATATTGCTCTTCACCAGGTTTTTGCCCAGCACAGATTCAGACCGACCGGACTTTAGTTCCCAGACATATATATATACACACATATTATTATTATTATTAAAATTAATGGCTTGTGCTTTTCATCCACAGTCCTCAGATGGATTTTGCTATAGTTTTCAAATGTATTAACATGTTGGTAGCAACTATTCGGGGTCTCCTCGGGCACCTATTCTTCGCGTTTTTTGCTGGGAAGTAATAACACGATCCTGTTTGTTTAGGTAGCTTGTCATCAGAGAAGGGATTCTGGCCAGAGGTCCGAGTCCCAGCCCCACTGCAAAATGCGCTGTCATTTCCATCACAGCACTCCCCCTGGTGACAGCCAGCGTCCCGGACCGCTGCGCGCTCTGCGAGTGCTTCTGGAAGGGTTCAGCCCAGGGGGCCAGGGGTCCGCTCACCCAGGAGGTGGCTCCAGCTGCGAGGGCAGCATGGGCTGGCCCTAGGGACGGGTGGCTCTGCGGAGTCCCTGCCTGCAGGCTCCCAGCTTACCTGTTCCCCAGCTTGTTTTAGTAACAGAACAGCTCAGCAGCTCTTCAGGGTCTCTAAGCGTGACCGAGGTGCTGACTCTGCGGTCGGTCACCGAGCTTCGGTAACGGTCTGCAATGGCGGTACCGCCTTCTGGGGCAGTGCGAAGCCGTGCCGTGGGCCGGCCTGGCCCACGCAAAGCAGGCGCCAGGTGCCCGGTGGCTGAAGCTGCGGCAAACAGCTCCGAATCTTCAGCGAGGCGATTTCGCCAGCAGTCCGTTTTGTATGCGTTTAAGCACCTATGGAGAATTATTGCTCCTACAAATCGGAAGGAGCGGAGTGGCCCGGTTTGGGTTTCTATTTCAATGCTAATGAGCTTCACGCTGCAGCTTCCTCAGAGAGAGCACAAATAATATTGGCTTTTATTCTCCCCCGGGGAGAGCATCTCTCGGTTGCAGGGGGGAGTGAGCCTCAGCAGGGGCAGGGGGAGCACTTTGCCAGCTCCGAGGAACTGCATTCAAGCAGCCTGTGCCTAAAAATATAAAAAGCCACCTTGTCGGTAGGTGCAAAAGCGCTGTTCACAGCCTTGGCTGGCTGTTGCCTGTCTCCTGAGCCTGCAACTGGGCCTGGGCAGAGGCAAAGTGACCGGCCAGGTCGGCAGCACCGGTACCCATCACATGGAGGCAGCAGGAGGGCAGTGCAGCAGGTGAGGAAACAAATGCACAGCCCTCTCCATCACTCGCACCTATAAACTGTAAAAGGTAGAAACTTCTACCTTAGGGCACTGTGCAAACAGGGAATATTTGGCTTTGCTTCTGCAGCACGTGCTGCTGCAGCTGTTTCTGTACCCCGATGCTTAAAAAGGGTTGGATGTGGGTTTGGGGGCTTTGCAAAGCAGTACACCAGTGTTTCAGGAGGGATTTGGCTCAATCTGTCCCTGCTAGGGTCGTGTGTGGGGACACTGGTTGCTCTGGTTTTCTTCTTCCTTTTGCATAGTCAGTTTTTCTGCAGCCTCACAAGCCTCTAAGGATCTTCTGCATGAAGATTACTCATCCCTGGCGTTTCTTATTGCCTAGGCCACGAGGGCATATTCACTCTTCTGCCCAATAGATCAGTAAAAAAAAAAAAAAAAAAAAGAAAGGGGGGGGGTATTAAACCAAGAACAATAGGTGAAAAGGAAAAGGTTGCTTCTAAAGAGTCCTGCAACTGCTGCAGAGCACTCTGCGTACTTGCCAGGCCCCTGCAATGCACAGCAAATGTAGGTGTCTCATTTTCCAGGGATAACAGCAAATGATCTGAAAGCCTGTTTCCTCTTGTGTTCATATTTCATCCCAGTGCATTACAGGATTTTGTTCTGTTTTTTTTGATGGTCTCCTGGGTAACGTTTTATTACAGTGATAGCGTGGAGTTCTAGTTTGTAATAACGAGATCTATATAAATGATACAGATTCTGCTGCTTCCTGTAAAGCTGCTGCCTGAGAACACTTGAAAGCCTTTTGCAAACATTAATTTCCTATTATTTGGGATAGAGAAGCACCTTGAGGTGTTGCACAGAGCATTGCAACAGTGTGTTGTGCTGGCCAGTCGCCTGTGAATCACGGGTTTCAAATAATTGAGGGGCTTTTTGCACACAGAGGGAGTAATTTAAATCTTTATTTTTATTTTATTTTTTTCTGATGCTGAGGTTTTAAAACAGATGCCAGATAGTATGAGACTAAGCATGAATTTCCAAGAGCTGAAGATGCTGTGAGAGGAGCATCGGCCTCCGAGAAGAATGAATGTTGGGAGAAAAGGATGATCACAGCATTTCACAGATTGTAACTTGATGTGCAAAGAGCTGAAGGATGCTGTGACGCCAGGACGTGGTGCTGGGTCGGGCATGAGCACTTGGGCTCAGAGCATTGCCCTCGGTGCTGTGGTAATACAGCTTGCCACGCGGTGCTGCCCTGCTCTGGGTGCACATATCATCGGGTACTGGGCGTGGGTAAACTTGGCGCTGATGTTGCCTTAAACTGCCTGTGCTGTGGTCAGGAAGAGAGGGGTGAGTTGGGGTGTGCTGCTAACGGCAGTGCTGGGGAGAGTGCCCAGGGGATGGGGAGATGCTCTGCTCGTTGTGGAGCAGAGCCTGAAGTGCACACATGGCACTGGCAAGTGGAAATGGCAGCGGCGATGTACGGAGTGAAGGTTTAATGGATTTCCTGGAACCCGTGCTTTGTAAGGGTCTGGTTATAAGGATTTGCACTGTGTCCACAGAGGTTTTCCAAGCAATGAGGACTGGGTTTTACAGCAATGGCTGTCACTTTACTTGGCTGACCTGCCATGCTTCCTCCTTTCCGGGTAACACTGAAATGAATATTGTATAACGGAGAGCGCGGCATAATTGGCAGGAGACAGTGTCTGTGCCGTGCTGTTCTGTACAATATCGATCGCTCCTAGACCAGCTCTGTGGATCTGAACTCAGTCCATTAAGTGGCAGCCTCGTTGGGCAGGTGCCAAACTCTTCATGCTGCAGTGGCTCTTGCTTTGTTTCTGCTGCGCTAGGAGCCCCGTAGGCAATCTGCAGCTGTGCCACCCTGGGTGCAGTTGAGGACCCATGGGACCCACCATTCTCCTCCAGCCACCGCCTCCCTGGGTGAGTTGTCTTTGCTCTGCCACCCATCTCCCTCCTGGCACTGGTGGCTCCTGAACCCCCCGGAGTCACCGTGATGCTGGGTGGCACCAGTGCTGGCTGCTACGCGATCTTCAGGGCTTGTGAGAGGCTGCAGCTAGATCACAAGAGGAAACCCTGCTCTTCCTATAGGCAGAGGAATTAACAGGAAAAGTCCTTTCCGTCTGCTCCTCATGGTGTGTGGCCACATGCTGTTCCTGCACTGCTGACATTAATATCTATATTTGCACGAGTGCCTCTAAATACTGCAGGACAGTGCTTCCCTGGGTGGTGGTGGATAACCCAGGCTTAGAAAGGCACTTGGAAAGGCTTTCCCAAAGTGCTTCAGCGATTCAGCCAGAACAGGTGCCTCCTCACCTAGCACTGTGGTCAGCCAGAGACGAGTCCTGGAGGTTGGGAACCTGAGCAGAGCGATTCAGCGGCAGCCGAGGCACATCTAGATTGCAGCTGGTTTGAGAAGGTAAAAGCCGGGCAGGATTCTGCAGCTCGGTCCTGCTGGAGCTGTGCCTGGTTGGTACCATGCTGGTGCAGCTGCCCGGGGCCACACGCTGCCTCTGCTCACCGCACAGGCTCTCTGCCGAGCCCTCGGGGGAACAGTGACACAGCAGACTTCTTGGTGGCCAGCAAAGTGCCTTATTCATTTTTTTCCATTGCATTTTACTTCTTAGAGGCTCCTAAGCCTGTGCTCAGAGCAGAGCAGTGCTGCTTTTCCAGAGTGAAGGGACACGAAAGAGGAAAGGTCTGCGCTGCTCTCCTCCAGCCTTCTGGTGCAACTCCCCACTTCTCGCTCAGCAGACCAAAATGCACTGCAGCCATTCCCAAGTACGTGTTTTAAGACTTACCCCAGCAGGTATTACCAGCGCTAGTACATACGGCATGCGCTGACAGGTGGCTTGGTGGGTGCAGCTCAGGGTGCTCGCACTGCTGCAGGGCTTCAGGCATGCTGCGGAGCAGAGGTGCTCAGCTGCACAGCTCGCTGTGCCCAGCAGCACTGCGTGGCACAGAGCAACCCCACTGCTCTTTGGAACTGGGCTCCAACTAGTCCTGCATCTTCATAGATGCACACAATTTATATCTATCTAAATACTTGAGATTTATTTCTTTAATTTAAACAACTTATTTCTTCCTATAAATAGTGTTCTAGCAGATCCTGCAATAAATTGATCGTTATCGTTCCATTAATCAGGTCCACAAAAACATCCAGCAGTGAGATCTTTTGCCCTATTGATTGATTTATAATGCTTTATTAGCAGATGGCGAATCATGAAAGCTGCTGTGTGACTGTCAGGTACTGCTGGACTTGTGCTACAAGGGGCTGTTTCAGGGTCAGTGCCTCAGTCTGTGCTTTACATACAAAAGGAGTGTGTAAAGGGCTTTTTCATGGAGTTAAAGCTCAAATAACGTGGGAAAAATTCTGTTTTCCTTACCTCACATTACATGTTTTAGATGGATAGATGAGAGCAATATTTTGAGATTTGACAGACTGCAAGAATCAACAGCTGAACTTCTTAAAATAGTCCAGAAGTGGCTAAGAGGCTCGATTATTAACTCCTGCCGAGCTACTGGTGGCTGCAATGTATGCTAAGAGCAGGGCCTTGCCTTTGATTTTAAAGGAAAAGCTTGAGCAAATTGTTTTCCTCATTATTGATTTAATTAGGAATATAATCATCTGAAATAAGATAATTTTAACCTACTCAGTGTAACTTCCCTCTGTGCTTTTCACCTTCCTGTTACCATCACCATCAGGCCATGGGCTGGTCCCATGGGACTCTGTAGGTGTGCTATAACCATCGGCTCTCACCTGGGGAAGGCGCCTGGCTGCAGCAGCTCTCAGCACCGGTCTTCTTGCTCTCCTCTGGGTTACCGAGCAGGAGGGAGGCTGGTGCCTGAGGGCTGCAGGTGTGCTCCAGCTGCAGCATCTCCCCAGGGCCCCGGGGTTTCACACAGCTGGGACAGGCCGCGGTGGTTCTCCAAGGCTGATGTCCAATAACAGAAATAGAGACCAAATCACAGAGAGTGAACTGAGGCCACTGAGAGTCAGAAGCCAGCACAGTTCACATGCCTTTTGGTGTCCCCTGTACAAGCGCTGGCCCAGGGGACGTCTGTGGCTGGTGGGTGGCCAAGCACAAAGTTGGTTCTTCTGTGTGTCTGCCCTGTGTTGTCTGTGCCTGGCCACTGCAGGGCCTTGGCTCTTCAGCACAGGTGCAGTCTGCAGCCATAGCCACAGGCACAAAATGGCTCTGAGCTTCACCAGGGCATTCTTGTAACACAAGTGAACAGCTAAAACAATCTTAATAAGAGATGGTAGGAGTTATTCTGGACACCTCAAGCTTCCTGACAAGCCACACAGCATGCACATCTATGGTATTTCTCCTGTCTCTTGATTCACTGGAAACACAGATTTAAGGTTTGGGTACATCTCAACTAAGATTTGGCATTTCTTGAAGGAAACGGTGCTTAATCCCTCTGGGCCAGCTCTGCAGGAAGCGGAGCGTGATGCACAGCTGGGTTGTTGCTCAGCCCACCTCAGATTTCTCCCACTCTGCAGTTGGAAGTATGCAGTTTGTGGGCTGGGGGCATTTTACACTTCAAGTAATGCTTCATATTTAGGTGGGATGCATATGTGCTTTGGTATGCAACTGATTTTTTTTTTACCCCCCTGCCTACGATCTGTTAACATGAAAGGTGTTAATTATAAATTGTGCTTGGTTTTGGCTACAAATAACACTGGTTAACTGTTTTTTTTTGCTAAGCTGATGAGCTGCAAGTGCGTGGGTACAGTGTCCTGTGCCTTGGCATGGAGGCGGGAGCCAGGAGGGGAGGGAAGTCCAAAAGAGGGTTTCATGGTAAAGCTAGTGGCTTTCTCGGCAGTTGCTTTTCTGCTGGTTTAATTTCCTGAATTGGCCCTTTCTAGGGTAAGATGGGTGGCCAAGCAGGCCCAAAGGCCGCAGCAGGATTATATGTTCCTTTTGGTGACTGACCATGGTTATACTGGCTCTGTCCCACTGTGAAAGCAGAAGGGAAAATCTTAATCTTCTCACTCCTGATGGGTCATCTTTTACATCAGCGGCTGTTTTGTGTCCCTTTCACTGTGGAGGTGAGGTTGAGATTTAGGAAAAGCAACACCAATGTGTGAATTATTCACAGCACCCTTCAGCAAGGACCAGCCTCTGTGGAGGAACATGGGGAAAGAGCTCTGGTTAAGTCCTGAGAGCAATCCAAATTTTCACTCATTTCACAAATTTGAGCCTTGGAGAGCCTAAGGTTGAAGTCATTGATCCAAAACTGGACAGCGAGAAGCATGAGCCTGCTCTGAGTAGCTCACAAAGCGGTGAGCTTTAAGTTTCCATTAGGTATGTTTGCTGTATTTCTATTGTCAAAAAAATTGCCTTTAAATTTGCCAATGAAAATGGGAAAAAAATATTCTTCTAGTTTTTCTTCTGACTTGGATGGATTTGGTATCAAAACCTTAGGATGCAATACAGGAAAGCCTGGGAAGAGAAGATGGAGGAAGGTGCAGAGCTACAGCATGGGCTGAGCACTTGGGAAACTCCGGAGTTCAGCTCAGTTCATGAGTCAGCGTGATTTTCTGTGTCACCTTACCCACATTCTTAATTTTTAATCTTCTGAAAAGTAAAAGCACAATCTGAAGTGCTTGGCTGAATCATTTAATCTCTGTGCTGGGCTTTTTGCTGGTGAAGTGGTGATGGTGATATTTCATTTTTCCCATCATTAGATAAAGAAGACTGTTTGGCTTCTAGGCTCTTGGAAGAGGAATTAGCTGTCACTGTGTGTCCGTGCAGCACCTATGGCATTGCGGTTCTGATCGTGGTGTTCCATAACCCTATAAAAGAATGATTTTTGCTTAGTTGAATCCTGTATTGGATATTTTACACGGTTGGACTTGTTATAACTATCAGCTTTCTTCTCAGTTAAAATGGGTATAAAGTGGTCAAATACAGCAGTGTGTTTTTTTTTTATTTTTATTTATTTATTTTTTTTCTTGTGGACTAATGCGCAGTTTCCCTCTGCAAATACATCACTTGCTTGCAGCAGGGACTTTTTCTGAACAATAAATGGTGAACCTGTTTTCTTCAGAAGTAAACGAAATCTAACTGATGATTTGTTTCTCTATTTGCATCCACTTACAGTATGGGATCTCAGTAAGCTGCAGAAGCAGGACCTGGTGAATTACCCACATCTGTCAAGTCTTTGGGTTATCCACAGTCTCTATACTCTGATATTGCACTTATTCTTGAAAATTTTTGGAGATAAATATATTACTTCTAATCTCTTCCTTCAGTTTAACCCATCAAAATCTGCAAATTTATCAGTAAAACTAGAAGAAACCACTGTTTATGTTCTTGCTTTGTTCTTGCTTATGTTTATGTTCTTGCTTTGGGATTATTTGCTTGTTTAAAAACAAACAGAAACCTCCCCGGAGCATTCCAGAAAGTGTTCTCCAGTATAGCCCAAACAGTGAAATATTCTTCATGAAGATGGTTTTCCAAGTGCAGCAAATCATGACTTTGTAACGCAACAAAGGGTAGTTTTTCCGTGCTAACAGCAGTAAATTCTTTTCCCTAAGAGCAGTTTTTTTTTTTTTTTTTTTTTTAATGCATTTTTCAACCCCTCGAAACTGAATGAAAAGGAAAGGTAAGCTAAAAAAGAAAAAAGAAAAAAAAAAGTTCATTCCTTTCATTAACTTAGGAGTTTTTGTTACAGCTTTATTTCGCTGGGGGTCTCAGTTCCCCAATCGCTCCACAGGAGTCATTCATGTAGTTGAAGTGCCTCTTCCTGATTCTACCCAGTAATTTCACAAGGAAAAGTTTAACAGGCCCCGTGACCTGATCAAAGGTTGAAGTCAGCCCCGCTCTGAGCGGGGGTGGGGGTGGAGACCTCCCGTGGCACCTTTGAACCTCAATCGTTCTCTGCCTCTCATTCACAGGAGCCAGCTGTGTTACTGTTAAGGTATCACTTCACAGGTTGTTTTTAACATGAAATGCATTGTTCCACGAGCAGTGCTATCTCTGAGCATTCATTATTCAGAAAAAGTTTGTTTTCCAATCACATATGATCACAAGAAAAAAAGCGACTGGTTTGTCAGAACTGCAGAGCTAAAATAAGCTGCAGCAAGCACATTTTCTTGGCATGGAGCTGGTGTCTCTAATTAGAAAAGCTCTGGAGACTTAATCTGCTTCGGTAGTGAGACCTGTGTTGTCTTCCTGCAGTGTGTGAGCTGGCTGGAGCCAAGTGTCTCAGAAAAGGGCCTGGAGTCTGGGCTGCAGATAACAAATACCTCTTATTTGGGAACTAGTACGCATGACTTTCCCAAATGTTAGGTTTGGTGTGCTCCTGGCAAATGGCAGAAGTGTGGCAGGGCTGGAAACTGGCTTACAGATGCAAATTCTCACAGCTTTTTTTTTTTTTTTTTTTTTTTTTTTTTAAAGAAAAACTTGGAAGTCCAAATATCTTGGAAACAGTTACTGTGGAGTGGAGTAAGTTACTGCAGCGTCTAGGTGGGTTAAAGAAGTGTCCTCAAAAGGCACAAGCAAAAAGCAGTCACTCAAGAGTACACAGGCTGGGTTGGTTTCTTGTGTGGGGAAACCGTACCTCTGCTGTTACAGATGTACCAGCAGCAGGAGGGGAACAGGTTGTGATAATTAGCTGAGTCTCTTTTGGTCTGATAACTTCGCCCACACTGCTAAACTGGTATTTCAGTATATACTGAAGCCATCATGGTTATCTTCTGCTCTCGTGCTAGTGCTCCCCAGAGCAGGGGGAGCAACTAATCAGAGGGCTGCAGCAATCACTCAGGTTTACATTGAGCCATGGAGTTTAATTATTTTGCAGTTCATTCCACGTTCTCGTTAACCACAGTGATGTTTATTCTGGGAGGTATTGTGTTTATTCTAAGTTGGCTCAAGGGTTTTAACTTCAAACAATAGATTGGCAAGTTGGGTGTTTGGCCTGGGCTCCAAATTTCAAGGGAGTCTGTGGAGCACCGTTTGGCTCTATCAGCATGGTCGCTGTTGGGAAAAACAGCTCAATTTTCCAGAAGCTTAAGGGAGGGAAAAAAAATATAAATCCAAGACTGCTGCAGGTTTTACCTGAATAGTATTTTATTCACCTATATATCAGAGCAGGATAGCTAGCAGTACTGTTTGGCCATTTTTTACACTGAAGCTCGTGACTGTACGTGGTGTGGATGACTGCTGAGCTGAAAATCATCTATCCTGAAGGCAATGGAGGATGTTTCATCTAATGGGGACATAACTGGAACCAGAGGCTAGAGGTAAAAAAGAAAAACACACAAGCCAAACCAAAACTCCAAATAAATTGAGAAATGAGGTGGTTATTTTAATGCTTTAAATAAGGCGGTTAACCTCCAAAAGAAGAGGAAAGAGAGAGAGGAGTCTCCTCCTCTTGAAGTATTCAAACCACAACTGGGTACCTTTATCATGTATATGCAAGGCATGCTAAACGAAAATTTGCTGCCTTTGACACATTATAAGAGTAATGTTAAACTCGGTTTCCTACATAATTCAGCAGAAACAATATGTGGACCTGCCTTATCCTTGTGCCTTAATCCTATTTTTTTTCTGGGTTGTATTGAAAAAGAATGGTTTAATTTGTCTCAATAGTCCTTGGTTCCTCTTTTGAGACATCTACCACGCGTGACAGTTTCATTGTAGATGCTGATGTACTAGTGTTGACTGAATGCCATTGGACAAAAATAACTTGCATTTATTTGTGATTTGAACCAAACTGCTTGATTTAAAAGCAAAAGCTGTGTGTGACATGGCCAGCATACTCTATCTTCTCCCCAGCAAAATTTCTAAACTGCATTTCTGCAGAGCAATGCATGTGCTGAAGATGTTTGAATGCACTGTTAGAGCGGACGGCTTGTGAAGAGGGGCCTATACACATTAATGCTGCAGTAACTCTCATCTGAGTTCTGGAAGAACACAGCTAGTGCCTTGCTGTGCTAAATGCGTGCTGACATACCTCCTCTGGCATAGCTGTGCCGCTGTCTGGGACTTCAAAACACCTTCCTGGTGTGGTGGGCAGCTCCCTTTTAAACACTCAGCAACCACTTTAGCAGATTGGCATTGGCTTAGACCCTGTGCCTACTCCAGAAGCTCTTACTGAGTTAGTGAAAAGCTCAGCAGGATGGTCTCAGGTTTCAGATAGTTGAACATTTGCTCTCAAATGGAAGCTCCTTTGTCCAATCGCACCTGGATAGAGCCAATAGCAACTTCTCTCATTTTAATATCATTTATAGTCACTTACATCCACACCTTAATAACTGTCTCACATCCAGATTGCTAAAAATTTGCAACTTTCTCATCTCAAACCCTAAAAATAATAATTAAAAGTGATGCTGTAGGATTTTTTTAATCTCTGCTGTCAGTCTTCCTATTACTTTGCAAGCTACAAGAACTACTTTTGTTGTTACACACAAGCTCCCTGGCAATGTGCAATTGATTATTCAAAGCTCATGGTACTGCTGCAGGGATTTGTGTGGCTCTGGCTGACTTTGATTCCCAGATAGCCTGCCTCATGCTTCTGTCCCCCAGTGCGGCTGATAGCATTAAGTCCTGCAGCTAGCCAAGTGAAAGAAATTGCTTTCCTTATGCACAGGCCTGGTGCCCTTATCTGACTGGGAGGGTCTCCAACAGAATGAGATGAAAAGTAGGTGAGATAAAAAAAAAAACAAAACAACATCTGCAGGACTCAATGTGCAGTACAGTAGCAGTCCTTTCAAGATCTTCAAACTAGGAATAGAAAAATATATAGAATAATCTATTGACAACAACAGCCCTCTGTATTGGTGTAGTTTTTTCTCTGTTAAGAAGCTAAAGATCAAGAGTAAATGAAGTCCAGGTAATGATACATGAAATTGTTAATTTGAATGTGGAGAGAGAATTCGGCTCACCCGCAGGCTGCTTGGGCACTAATACAGCACGGAGCGCGGTCATTCCATAGAGAAAGCAGCTGGCAAGGACGGCTGCAGAGTTCCGTATTAGCTATGTGTGCACTGGTTCATGAGTATTATTTCCATCAGTGACAAGGAGGAATTTAAACATTATTCACTAATGTATGAAAAAGTTCTTCTCAGGGCTGGGCACAGCCAGGTAATGGTTATTCTGATAATTTAACTTTATTTCAGGAGGCTCATGAGGGAGCATATTCCCTCCTTTTCTTGCTACCCCATCGTAACAATGACCTGTGCAAAACTGATTTGGCTACTAAGTTATTCCTACTAAAGTTAACGAGAAGTATTTATAAGTATCCTTGCAGGATTTGCTGCAAGTAGACACCAGAATGCTGTGAATCTTCCAGTGCCGTTGGATTGAATTTGCATCCTCCCCATCACCTACTTTCTCTGCTTTGTGGAACCATTCTCTCATACACAGCACTTGGGTGGCCCTGGTGGACCTGCAAAGGATCTAAAGTGATGTGGAAGCCCACTGGAGGCTTTCAGGGTGAACTGGGAGGCATTTATTTCACATGGAGGACAGTGGAGAGCCCTGTGAGGCCTCTAGCTTGTGCTGGAGCTGTCTGGGGGACCCTGGGTAGCCTCTCGTGTGCTCTAGAACTGGTTTCTGTGCAGCAATCATTATCCCTCATATGCTGGTTTACTTCAGCCAAAAAGATGCCCAAAAATTTGGCATGGGTGTTTATATAAAGCATGCCTTGCCATTGCAGCACAGCCTCTGGCTAATGCAGGTCCTTGTTTTTGCAATATTTGCCATAAACCCTGTCACAATATTGTATGTAGAGCATCTTAGTAATCAGCTGCTCACATTATATAATTGGTGCATAAAGTAAGTAGTCATTGTAGTCATCATGCGGTGTCAAGAGTTGGACTTGATGATCCTTAAGGGTCCCTTCCAACTCAGGATATTCTATGATTCTATGATTGTCAATGCCCAGAAAAAAAATCATGATTTATTGCTCTAAATAGAAGTGTAACACCTCATGAATTACTAACTGGGTCTTGGTTGGGGCGTATTACCTCAAATTCCAATGCTGTGCATATCCATTTTTAAGTCCTAACTTATTTTTGGCTTTAGGGGAGTTTTGCAAACAGAAGGCTATGTTGAACTGTATCCATTGGGTAAATAGTTTAGCAATAACGTAAAATATATTGTAATCAACAGGAAGGATTGGAAGAAGGATGAAAGGAGTTGATTGCCAGTGAAATCCAGCAAATTTGACATTTCTGTGCATTTATTAAACTGTAAAACACTTTGCAGTAGGAAGTGAAGCTGTGGTGAGCTGGTGTGTGTGTGTTTGTCCCTTGGATTCTTTTGAACATATATCTGCAGTCACTTGCGATCTTTGCTCTCAGGGCTAGGATTGCATTGCATGACAGCTCGCCTGGGTGCCTGGCTCTTACCTCGATGAAGCGGGAGACATTCAGGTCACAGCTGCTGTATCTGGGAGTGCAGTTGCAGATACTCCTCTACCTACCGAAAGAAATGTGAGGATAAATAAACCTATTAAGTCTTTAGAGATGCTTGGATTTATTAATAGCAACTCTGAATCTTGCTGTGATCTCACTGTAACCATGAGCTTGCTGATATTGCTGTGTGTCACCTTCATCAGTAAATGGTCTTTTTAAGAATAATCCCATGTTGATAGGACTTCAGCATGCAGCGCCTCCATGGATGTATTGGCGTATGAAGTACGCCACAGTTTCTTGTGATTTTGTAGTATTCTATATTAATGAGCTTGCTGAAAGTAAAGAATTTTTATCACCTAGATAATTTACTTTAAAACTTTGAAAGAGAATTTCCCCCGACATTCAGAAATTGCCACTGCTCAGAAACCTTGAGTAGCTCACTTTGGTGCATGTAGCTGTAAAATATATATATATATATTTTTTCTGATACTTTTCCACAGAATTATGGCAAAACCTGTCAGGGGGCAATAAGGGCTAATCACTGAGGTGGGGCTCCCCAGGGTGGCAGGGCAGGGTCGATCCCAGTGCCCCAGCCAGGGAGCGGGGCAGGCTGGGGGCAGCCCAGGCTCTGGGCACCGCTGGGGGACAGGAGCATCAGCCTGCAGGCTGGGGGCAGGCGGGGAGCGTGGGGCACGCAGGGCTGGCTCTATCCCACCACCGCTGGTTTAGTAGCTAAGGGAGAATGGTTATAAAGCAAGTCACTGACATATTTAACAAATAGCAAATATTACAAATATGCAATGGATTCACTGGGACAATGACAGAAGACCTGAACGACTAAAAATAAGTGGCATGGAAATCTGCAGCTGTTTGGTCACCAAGTAATTGTTTGAGCCAGAATTTTTCTTCTGTGTATTGCATGCTACAGGCATGAATTGAACTGCTAAACTGTTTGTCACAGGCCACAAGCAAAATCTAATTTAAGGGGAGAAGGGTAAAGGAATTCGGCTGTTTGCAATACAGCTGTGAGCAGAGAGGGGGGACTCCACCAGGTCAGCTTCTTGACAGACTTTCCTTTTAGTCTGTTCTGTGAATGATGGCTGTTCTCTCTGCCTCATTTTGGAAAGGTATATATATATTAAAGTAGCCAAGTCTTTTCTCTGCCTGTTCCCGTCATTTCAGTGACACCATCCCCGCTCTTGAGCTGCATTCCTGGCTTGTTGCATGGCTGCTGGGTTGCAGTGGCCCTACAGATTGGAGCAAGAACCGTGTCTGGATGTTGCCTGCCTTGCTTAAATGTTTCCAAATACCAGGTATAAAAACTGCCAGGCAATTGCAGGCAAAACACAAGTCAGAGAACTCCCCACACCCCCATTCATCGAGTCTGCTGTATTGAAGTTTGTGTTGCTTGAGAGTGGTTCCATTGGGCCACTGGTGTGAGGATGAGTGAAGAATTAGTAATAAGTTGCTTAGTAGTAAGGAAGTTGTTTAGTAAGTAAGTTTTCCCAGGGGTCATGGGATTAATGAAGCCTGTTTCTTCTGGATTTATTTATTTATCCTTGCATCCTGGCAGTATTCATTCCTTAATTACCCATGGATATTCCTTTGGCCCCTTCGTGCAGTGCCCCCAGATCTATTTCCTGATCTATCCTTCTACATTTCCTCTCTCCCCCACAGATCTATGCACCAGCTGAGTATCCTCTTATATCCTCTATACATAGAGGATATAAGATTTTGGCTTACCAGCTGTGCAAAAGGGAACACATATCATGATTATCTAGAGACACAATAGCACGGATGGAGCATCCTGCAGGCTTGTGCTAGGTGTCCATCCACACGCCATAAAACAAAGTGAATGGATGTCGCATTGCTACTGCCTTTCAAAGTGGGGGGCATTCTTCAGGGACTTTCCTATCCAGAGATTGTTCGCAAAACAGGTATGACTTTAACATCTCTGAAAGCACTTCTTTCTTCATTAAATTAAGCTGAAATTGGCCAGCAGGTTCAAAACTTATCAGAGTGGACAGAGAGGCAGACAGCCCAAGTACATTGACTTCAGTCTTGAGAAATGAGGCTAAAAATAATGGTATATTTATTTCTGGCAGATTGAACTTGGGTTTGATCTACCAATCTCTTCAGCTAATAAGGGTAATGGAAATGAGATTACACCAGTTGATTTATTATCCTAGAGGTTATTAATTTGGGTGTTTTTCTTTTGAGTAATTAAAGAGGAATTTTTCCTGCTCCAGGTGATTACATTAGATCTCACTAGTCTGAAGATTTTTTATGTGTATTCTTAACTTGCAGACCCCAAGAAAATGTTTCCTTTGTATTGCTTGTTTGCAATGTAGGACCATAAAGCTAATCTTGAAAAGATTTCGTTGAAGCTCACCATGTCTCTGCGAGTGTTTAAGTACTATTTGCACTTTGGCTGTTTATTTGCATATTGGCTCTGCCTTCCTCTGTTTCTTTCCTTTGCAGACCTGCAGTCTTCAGCAGAATCAGTTATGGTTAGCTTTAACCATCACACAGATGTAAAACGAAAACTAGATTTTAAAAAAGTCTAAACTTCAGCCTCCCCAGGGTGTTTAGAGCCCTAGAAGGGTGTTTTATTAAAAGGGAGACATAGCTGCTTGTGGTGTTTTCAGGTGGTAGCCCAGCTTCTTGCTTCAGCTGAATATTGTCAACCAGGGGGGTGCAGGCGGTTTTCCAGTTTTTCATCATAGCAGAGAGCTGGCTGAGCCAGAAAGCTGCGCTGAGTTACAGCTTGCCAGCTCAGCCTTGCAGTCCTTTTGCAGAGTTCTCTATAGAGTGCGACTCCTCATTAACGTCTGGGATACGTTCATTGGCAAGAGGAGAGTCATAGGGTCAAAGGAGTCCTGAGCATTGAGGTCTTTAAAACACAGAACCTCGGGAAAATTTTCCAGTTCCTGAGCACAACTTTGTGCCATATGGTCAGGCCATGTCCTTGATTCTCTCCCTGCTGATGCAGAGCACTGACCTATCAGATACTCTGACACTGTATATCATCAATGGTTTCTACAGTCCACCATCCAAAGGGAATGGACAATTTGCCATGTTCAGAGAGGTTAAAGCCCTGCCAAACTGCTGCCCTGGGGCCAGCAGGGCTGAGAGCCCAGTCTCAGGTGTTGCTCTGGATTGCGGAGCAGAGGAGCAGGGCAGCAGAATTCGTGTCTCCCCCCTTGTTAAACTGCATGCGCAGGCTCTCTGGGGGCAAGACTGAAGATACTGAAAATCCAGCCAACTGAACTTGTTACTGGGTGAGCTGGTTACAGCCATGTCATCAAAGAGGGCTGAAGAGGAGTGTGAGAGGGCACATTTCAGGGGTCCTCAGTTAAATATAGGGAATCAAACATCTTTTGTGTTGGTGGGGGTCCATAACACCTTAAAATTTAGCTCATTTTAGACACTGCTTTATTTGTTGTCCTTGGTTATTTTCTGCTGTTTTGTGAAACTCAGGCAGTGGCTGCAATACTGTAGAATAAAAAGTAAGTCCAGTCCAACAGCAGCAGGATAATGGCTATTAAAAATAGGACTTCTTGCCATTTTATATTCTTGTCAGTGTGTTACAAATGTTATAAGGTCAGATTTGGGTTTTACGCCACTTTTCTCTTCTGGTTGTTGCCTTCATCAGAGGAATAAATTAATTTTGTTGGTGTGGGTTTTGTCCTTGGAATGACAGGAAAAGAAGGAATGAAACAGCCTGACTTTTTCACAATGCCTGTGGCTCCCTTAGGACGGCAGATTTGCATTCATACCGTGATGTTTGCAATGTGAATTATGGAGTTGAGGCTGAGTTCTGCAGAGTGTGGTTGTGAGCTTGTAATGCTCTTATTATGAGGCATTTGACCTTTCCAAGAATGGAAACGCCAGCCGCCCGCAGCGCTGCAGGAGTGCATGCAGGACACACAACTTTCCACCCTTCCCTTTATAGAGTACAAGCATCTGATGTTCAAGCTGGCCGAGTTCCCTGCCACTGACCTGCCATAACTGTTCTTGTCAAGGGGTAACTGCAGCAACAAAGCAAAGCAGCGTATTCAACAGCTCGTAAAGATTATTTAACAAAAACAAATCCCCTTCCCGTAAAACTCAGCCATACTGTGAAGGGGTGTAAGCAGAAAACAGGGAGAAAGAGAAGAGCAGAATTTCGTGTGGTCAAATCACTTGGCTGAATTATTTAAGCTTCTCTTTGTCAGCCTTCTCAGCTGTCCCCAGACCTGATCTCTGAAGTCTGTCTACATAACCTCTGCAGAGCACGTCAGAGAGTTCTGGCAAGCCTGTGGGAATGCTGCAGTGAAATTTAGCTGACCCTATGGAAGTTTCAGCAAAAGCCAAGGATGTATGTGACATTAGCAGTTATTCTCTGTGCCCATGGATCTTGTATGTTGAAGAGATGTGGATGTGCTCCTTCCCAGTGATTTCCAGATCACAGGGGCTGAGCCAGCTGTATCTCGTAATGTTCCTTCAGCAGGAACAGAGGGACAAAGGGGGCTGGGACCAGAGGGCATAACCTTTCACACAGGTCACTGTGAGGGGGGACACAATCTCCCACATCACCTCTCCATGTCTGAGTTTATTCAGATGCAAAACTGGGACAGCAGAAAGTTTAATCTTTGAGTTAAAATGCTGTCTGACTCCAAGGCGGCTTTTTACAGTTTGTAGTAAATAATAGAACTGTTCCCAATCCTAATTATTATTATTATTATTATTGTAAAGTTGAAATATTTTTCTTCAGTCTCCTTGCAGAACATCTTGCATTCTGTATTGAGGTAGCTAACATTTATTGTTCTTTGATAAATCCAGTAGGGACTTTTCTAGGGCTGGCAGTAGGCATTCCCAGCTCCAAGAAAGGATCTGCAACTAATAGCTTCGTGGCGATTTGCTTTTGATCTTAAATTCCTCAAAAAAGGAACAACCACCTGCTTCTGAAATAGGATTAACTGTTTAATTTTATTATTATTATTTATGAAATAACAAAAATTGGCAGGTTTCCAGGAAAGGAAAAAGAAGAAAATACGTCCACTGACTTCAACAGCTGATAGGGGATTTTTTTTTTTTTTTTTTTTAGAGCAATCAAATCCACTCAGGCCCAACACAATCCCTCTAAACACTAAAACCAGGACGTGGGCTGATGCTAATCAGCAGAACTGAAGTATGTGACACTCACTGTATGCATGGAGAATCCAGAAAATTAAGAAATGTCAGGGAATTGACCTGCCAGCAGAAAGTTTTGTGGAAAAACATGTTCTCAAGCATATTTACACTCCCCAAAGAAATGAACACTGTACTCCAAAGGTACTTTAATATACAGTATTATTATTATTATATATTATACATTATTATATATATATATTTTTTTTTTGCCAAAATTATGACATGTTTTTAAAAGCATGCCTTTTTTCCAAACTGGGAATGTTGAAAATGTCAAGTGTGATATGTGATGCTTTATTTGAAATAGAATTGTTTACTGGAAAGAAATTTTTGGTTTTAGTCTTTTGACCAGTTCTAATTCAAAAGTCAGAGATGGTATCTTCTATTCCTGTTCCTCCTAGCCAGGTGAAGGTAATGCTGACCTGTGTTCTTGTTTAGGCTGTATCTGTACTATACAGCGAAGCTAAAAATCTGGTCAATAGAGTAAACAAAACACTGATTTCTTATGTAGATGATCCCTGTGGCAGCACTGAGACACAGGAATAGATGAACACAGACTTCTGTGGTAAGAGAAGGATCACCATGTGTTGGTACATGCAATGTAAGCCTTTGTCCATGAGTGGAATTATTTAATGTCAGGCATGGAAGCAGACAGAACCAAACCCAACTTTCCCAATTAGATAAAAGTGCTTTGGGTCTGTTCCAGAGGCAGTGAGTGTCAAGACAAAGGCCTGGATCATGTTCCATGTTGCAGCCTACTTGTGATAAGAAACAGGATTGCATTTCTTATTTTTTTCCCCTCATACCTAAAGGGTCCTAGGCAGGGAGATCAACTCTGGTGTCTCATTATGTTTTTTAGCCCACTAAAAGGCAAAGTTATACGTTAACTTTGGATTTTTGAACTATGCTCTGCATACCCACGTGACACAGACTAGATGGTGAAGATGAAGACTTGGACGCCAAGTATTATTGTTAGTCCATTGCCACTGTAAATAGTAATTGATCTCCTCAGTGTCTGAGCAGCCATTATGGACCACAAGTTTAAATACTTGCAAAATCTTAAGCACTTGAGTGCTTTACTGAGTATGGTAGCAGCATGTAACTCCGTATGGTCACATAGACAAGGATCTACACAGCTGCCAGCCTTATGGGATGAACGGATTCTCAAACAGCCTGAGAGGTATGGGTGGTGGTCACCTGCTGAACTGTGTCCTGGATGGGAAGGGGTTTCTTGGGGAGGATGACAGGACAAATGTGGAGTAGGCTGGACTGCCTGTCAGTGTGCAGCTCCAGGGCTGCTGCACATCGGCCTAGTGGTGGTGGTCGGACGTGGTGCCTGTGTCCTGCATCCACAGATCCGGTCAAGAGAGGGGACACTGGCAGCGTTCAGGCCTCTCTTTCTCCTGGAGTCGATGAGGGTTTTGCTGTTGACCTGACAGGGAACTAGGCTGTGTCCCTAAAGTTGCAACAGCCTTGGGTCACAACTGATCTTCGGGTGCAGTAACTGTGAAAGCACAGTAAGTCTTTTCACCCCATCTGATGTGGCTAAGGGTAACATAATGAAATCGGAGCGAAAATGGGACTTAAGGCTAATCTTTATTCTGGTGAAGTTTGTTCTGCCTACCCCACCCCCAGTGACCGTCTGAGTGCTGGTTCTGGTTCACTCCTGTCACTGGCACCTGCCTGTGGTATCCCGCAGTTTGTTCTCCCTTGGGCTCTTGCTGTTTTTGTCAAAGCTCCAGGCATCTGAAAGATGCCAGGGCATCGTTTGAGTGGTTGTGTTGATTGTCTAACATGGGAGAAAGGTCTCTGCACTCATTTACTTCAATCCTGTGTAGAATATCCATAAAG